>CM047514.1:3040942-3090942 GCA_026122265.1 Ammodytes dubius | reverse complement strand
AATTTTTCCTCTGATGATCATAAATGACATGTAACAGCAAACGACACCATCAGTGCAAAGAATGCTATTCGTATATAGTTTTTATTAAAGCCTTTGTCATGGGTATAAACTCACCCAGGAACAACAGCTGGCGTAGTAAAAACACTACCGCTTTTGTCCAAAGGGGGTGCTAGAATTAACACAAACTGAAAGTTCCTCGGAGCACCTTTTAAAAGTTAAAAAGTATGAAAGCTATTCACGTTATAAAAATATAAATATATAAACATAAAATATTGCACAGTCAACCATTTGTTGATGGTTCATTTTGTCCACTCAGTCAGTATGTAGTTGACATCCTGTTTGAATAGCTAAGAGGCCATTTTGTATTAAAAGGCTTGAGACAGGAAGAGGAACACACTATCTCACAACCATCGCATGACATCACACGGACATTATCATCAATATTTCATCTGATAATCCGTATTAAAACAATAACAGGAGCTTTTAAATTAATAATTTATACTAGCAGCAACCTCTGTGTCTGGCATGTTCAAAAGTAGCAGCATCAGCTCAAATCACACCACATGTCATATGTCATATATTCAAAAAGTGCAAAGGGGGTATGTTGCCTATGTTTCAATATATTTCAATGTCCACACCACACACAATAATATTTGACTAAATCTTGTTCCTACAAAGTGGAATATTTAGTTTAGTTTATTTGTTTATAGTTTTGTGGACAGTCCCCCTTTTTTTTAAATTTTTTTTTAAAGATATTTTTTGGACATTTTTATGCTTTATTGATAGTGCAGAGATACAGAGGTGAAATGGGCAGAGAGGGGAGTGACATGCAGAGAACGACCGCGGGTGGGAATCGAACCCGGTCCGCTGCTGGGCCCGGCCCGAGAGGGGGACGCCCTACCAACTGAGCTAAAGGCGCCCCCTGGATAGTCCCCTTTGATTAACTTTACAGTAAAAGGAGCAGCTTTAGCCTATTTGGCTCATTTCCATCTGTAGTCCCCGGCCAGTTGTCAGTAGGCATCCTTAAATACATTAGTTAGAATAAAAAGAATATGATAATCAGCATCAGATATAGGACTGACGCCACTGATCCAAATAACGATTAAAATTCTATATTCTGGTTTTTTTTATGTAAATATTTTAGCTACGAAAAAAAATTCTACTTGAAGATCATAGTTGTGTATTATACAGTATAACACACATTAAAATCATCTAGGAATTAAAAAGTTCTGCAAATATATCTACAGCAATTGTTTTGCTCTTTTCAATTAGAACAGATGTGTTGCTTAACCAGAACTGCCAACAACAAAAACATTCATAACAATGATCATAACAGTACGACAGTATCGGTATCAGCTAATGTTAATCACCACATATTGGACGTCTCCACCTTTTTCACACAGCAGATAATATCAATATAGTACACTGTAAAGCACAGTTACGCCTGCACTGACAGATGTTATTGTGTTATTATTTGGGCGACTGTGGCTCAGTTGGTAGAGCAGGTCGGCTGATGATCAAAGGGTTGGAGGTTCGATCCCCGCCCTGCCACCTGTGTCATGGTTGTTGTGTCCTTGGGCAAGACACTTCACCCACCTTGCCTCGTGTGAATGTCGATAGTTAGCCTGCTATCGGTGCATAAATGTGTGTGTGAATGGTAATGTGGGAAAGGAAAACAGGTCTCCCTTGTAAAAGAGTCTTCGGTCTCAATGGGATATACCTGTATAAATAAAGGTTAAAAAAAGAAAAAAAAAAAAATTGTGGAGCTACTGTAGTATAAACTCATTCAATGATGTGTAACACTGCCTGGGTTCAGTTCTCAAGTTCAACATTTGCATTATATCTCAAGAATGATCTAAACATTCAAATTAATTCAAATCATGTGCACAGTGTGTAAAACATACGGAGCTCAGAGAAGCAACAGTTTGAATTTCAATACTCACTTATCTATTCGAGTAAACGCACAGGCTGTCAAGTTAGTGCAGCAGTAAGGCAGAGCCAACTCGCCCTATAACGTTAGTCAAGTATGTTATGTGGTTTAAAGCTACAGCACTTAAACTTTCATAAGAATGGCTGTTACATTCAAGCCATTGCCAAACGAGTTGAAAGTTGATTAAGCCTATTATCAGCTCCACAAAACTCTCTCTGTATTTCTCAGTATGGCAGCGTTTACAAACTGGTGTCCCCTCCCTCCCCGACACTGGTGCAGGAGCTCAGAGAAAATCCCAAGAAGAGCCCAAGAAATTTTTCAGTTGTTGATACTGTTGATACTTCCTGGACGTACAGCAGAAGGTATCAAAAATCAAATGTAGATGCACCGACAGACAGTGTTGTTGTAATTACTCAGAATTCCTCATGGGGGTGAAAAAAGTTATGCACAACAGCTTTAAGTTTGGGGTTTTCTTTGCATTTTCTGCTGCAGTGGCTATAACAGCTTTTGACTGCTTTGCCTTTGGGACTGTGAGCTGAAGTGAGCAAAGATGAATATAAATCATTTTGATTGAACTTACCGAAGCTGGGACGGATAAATCTTGGCCGAACCATTCTGAATCTCGAGGGTTTCTGTGATTTAGAAGGAACAAAAGAAAGAAATTTGAAACATGAGACTTGCTGACATCTATGAAACACATAATCATAAATCTAATGTTAATGTGCACAGGATGTCATGTTGCCTACGTGACTTCAATGTGTGTGTGTGTGTGTGTGTGTGTGTGTGTATGTGTGTTGTGTGTGTGTGTGTGTGTGTGTGTCTAGGGCAGGGATCACTTAGCGCTCATGCATGTCCATGAAGCTCCTGTATTCTCTCTTGGCATCCTTCACATCCAAAGACTTTTAAAAAACTAATGAGCTGCCAATTGATTTATACTTTGTAGTGTGTGTGTGTGTGTGTGTGTGTGTGTGTGGTGTGTGTGTGTGTGTGCTTGTGCATTAATTCAGCATGTATGTGAGTGTGTGTGTGCGTGCGTGCATGTGTGTGTGTGGGCGTGCCTTAATTCAGTGTGTGTGTGTGTCTCTAAGATTACATCATTGTCCCTTCATCAGCATCATCTGAGCCCTTTCTCTCTTCACACACACACACACACACACACACACACACACACACACACACACACACACACACACACACACACACACACACACACACACACACCACACACACACACACACACACACACACACACACCACACACACACACACACACACACACACACACACACACACACACACCACACACACACACACACACACACTGTTTCCACCGGCCACCGAAAGGTCAGACTGGCCTTTCATGACTATTAATAATAGAAACATTGACGTCATTCCAAACCGGTTTTTACCTCATGTTTAAAGGTGCTACGAGGAACTTTTAAATATTTCTGAAACGGTCTAATTTTTCCTCTGGTGATTATAAATGACATGTAACAGCAAACGAGACCATCAGTGCAAAGAATGCTATTCTAACATCGTTTTTCTTAATGCCTTTGCCATGGGTATACGCTCACCCAGGAACAACAGCTGGCGTCGTAAAAACACTATCGCTTTTGTCCAAAGGGGGGCGCTAGAATTAACACAAAGTGAAAATTCCTCGGAGCACCTTTAATACATCTTCTTTGGGATTATTTCTAACTCATTTAAGAAGCTACTTTCACATCTTTCCAAAATCTTTTCGATTTAAAGTCTGTAAATAAATGTTTCTTGGTTCTCCATGCATGCAGACCCTCCTAGTCGAATATTTTTAATTTTAACAGTAGCTTTCATAAACGCAGGCTTTTCTCATCTGCCTGCCGTAAATCGTTTGGTCTGAGTTGGCGGGGATTCAGACCAGAGCAAAGGCATCAAGAAAAACTATATACAAATAGCATTCTTCACACTGATGGTCTCGTTTGCTGTTACATGTCATTTATGATCATCAGAGGGAAAAGGAGATTGTTTCAGAAATATTTAAAAGTCTCTTGTAGGAGCTTTGAGTAAAGGCATATTTAAACAAACTGTCTCCAACACCTGTAACCTGATATCAAAGATAATCATGAAGTTTGGAGAATTCATGGGAACTTAAATTTGTGTTACTATGAACTTAAAAAAAACTATTTACTAATGAAGCTTTATGTCGTGCCTCGAAATAATATACTGTATATCACTTAAAGCTGGGGTATGTGATTTCTGATTGGTCAAAGTTAACATGAGCTGTACACTTTGACCAATCAGAGCGAGGCTCCGATTCTCTGTTCTTATTGGCTGTTGGGACTGTCCATTCACTTTGGCACAACTTTGTTGGTGTAGAGCAGGGGTGGCCACTAGGTCGATCGCGATCGACCGGTCGATCGCGAGGGTAGTGTGGGTCGATCGCGTGGCATTCTTAAAAAAAAATAAAATAAAAAATATATATATATTTATTATTATTTTTTTTTTTTTTTTTTTTTTTTTTTTTACTATGATAGAGCAAACGAGCCGTACGAGCATGCGCCGACGTTCGGTGGAGGGAGAGAGGACACCACTTTCTAATTTGACATACAGTACATATCAGTTTGTTAGCCAGTGAGCTAACCACAGCTAATCCAAGTCAAGGAAGTGGAGAGGCTTCTACACTGTGACAAATTCTACTATGTAAAATACAGCCAGAGAGAGGAAGACTGTTCAGACAAACAGACCACCACATATTCTAGTGGGGCAGAAGTGATCATTGAGAAGGATTTTTTTTGTATGACTCTATAAGTCTGCCTTTAAGATAAACCTATGCATTTGTGTATATTTCTTGCTCTTTTAAATTAGAATTGCTTAAGCCAGTGATTTTCAAACGCAGGGTTATGGCAGGGGGGGGCGCGGATGAATATGTGAGTTTGTGTTTTTTATATTAAGATCACGGCATAGCTGGACAAGAGTTCTTCTGCTTCATTCCTCTCACTGCATTTAAATGCATTCATTATATTACAGAGAAATAGGTCTCGTTAAAGAAAAAGAGCACCAAGCCCAACCCAGAGGACCCTGCATGCATTTTTTAATTTTTTTTATTAATATTTTTATGGAAAATCCATGTGTCTTTCTTCAATTGCTTCTAATTCATCAGACCCAGTGTCTCCAAATTATTTGTTCACACAAAATTCCTCATATTTAGCCTCTTAATTTTCCTCTCAAAGTGCACCAGATTCATGCATTTCACTTTAAAAAGGTGAAAAAAAATCTCCCGGGGGGGCATGCCCCCGGACCCCCCTAGGAGGGTCTGGTTCTCTGCTGGCTACTATTTTCCTCCAGCAGGATATTGGAGGTACTAGCGTGGCACTGGATGTGTGAATGACATTTAACTAGGCAATAATTTGGGCAAGTCTGTCTGCCTATCTTTCTCACTCCGCTGATATTTATTAGAGACTTTGGTTGTATGCAGCAGTTTTTTCTTTTCGATACTGGAAAATACCTTTAGGCTGCAATTCTGCAGACATGTTTCCTCTTAACTGAGAACCGTACAGAACAGAACCGTGACTTAAAAACCGAGGTACGTACCGAACCGTGACTTTTGACCCCTAATAGTAGGTAGTAGCTCACTTTGACTTGGTCATTTTAAAAGTAGCTCACAAGCTGAAAAACAGTGGCCACCCCTGGTGTAGAGCGTGTCAGGGAGGGACCATAGGGGAGGGACCAAAGAGAACAAGTGGAGCGGTTGAGGTGTTTGGATTCGAATCTCTATCCCAACTGCCATTTTCTCCCCAAATCCTCCACCCCAGCTTTAACATAAATCAAAATATTGTAAGCAGCATATGTGAAAAAATAAACTAAAATAACAGCAACCAACTTGTCAAAAAACATTTGGAATCTTAACGTAAGGAAATGTATTTAAATAAATAAAGATTTTACTTTTATCTACCTTTTCTAATGTCTGCAAATAATTATATATTTAAAAAAAATATTCAAATAAACAAAAAAATTACAATAATTTTTGAGTAATTTTTAAAAGCAACAACAATTGGGGTCACTTAGAAAAATATATATTTGTGAATATTAAATTAACTATAAATAAAAATATTTCACAAACATAATTAGCCAAGTTTTCATTTCCAGCTGTGCACAGGATAGAGATAGCCTACACTTCAGCCAAACAGCAGGTGAGGATTATCTACCTGTAAACCCCCTCCTCGCTACTGGCAGTCCTTTAACCATCTTAAATAAACCCTGAAAAATTGACAAAACATTATTTAAAAAAAAAACATCGCGCCAGATTTAAAGGCCTGTAGGATTAGTGTAGCTGCTCTCTTCTCTCTGAAAGCTAGTAGCAGGTGGACACACACACACACACGCACACACACACGCACACGCCACACACACACACACACGCACGCACGATCCTTTAACGCCCCTCCATAAGCCTGACACTTGCATGGGGGGGATACAACGCCTAAATGACTGTCATCTGGATAGAGTGGGGGGTGGCTAGTGTGGACTCACCGCAGGCGAAGACGCAGGCATCTCGGATAGCTTTGTGCTTGTGTCCCGAGGCGTCTTTCTGGAGCTTACGCAGAATTTCCTCCATGTCTGATAGACTGATTCTGATTCTACTGTCTCCAAATAAACAGACAGTGAACGGCCCGGTGCGATTTAAAAATGCTTTTCGAGTAGCGTCTGTGTGTGCGCTACTGTCGGGCTTGTGTTAAAGGGTGTAGCGGTGTCAGTGACAGCATCCCTGGTCCCCCATTGATTATAAAGGCGATGATTCATTCCAAAACGATCCAACCAATGATGTCAGGGCCAGCCGTCAATCCTATGGAGCAAGAAGAAAGAGGGAAAAATAGCGTATTTTTCTGGCGTGCATCCACTCTTAAGGTCCCCACACATAGCGGCAAATATCGCCACAAATATGGGAAATAATTGTCATATATTGTCACCCATTATAGAAGCGCATACGTCCAATAAACAGGTCTACAAACCGTCTACAGTGTATACTCTTAGCGACGCCGGGTTTTCCAGTCAATAGGCTACAAAATCCGGATCCGTTTCCTCCTTCCTAATATGTAAAGCGTCTGTAGCCTACGCACGACGAGCTATTCCCGCTGTAAAAGGTGGATTTCTTCTCACCAACCTGGCAACACATATTTACATTGTTGTGGACGAGGGAAACTGTGGCAGCAGGAATGGGTGGAGTCACTGGAATGGGATTTCCTGTCTGTTATCAGCAGGGTGGCGCTAATAGGTCCGTGGGTGGCCAGCAGGTGCAAGGAGCCGCCTTCAGAATAAAAGTCACACCAAGCAAAAATATTACAGAATACAGCTTACTATAGCCTATTTTTACGTTTTTTTTTTTTTTTTTTTTTTATTTCTTAGTTATATTGTATCATAATTTTTTATATCAGTGCATATCTCCCCAAAATCCAGTGTTGATACACATCCTAGGCTCTGTCTGTTATCAGCAGGTGACAGCTAATAGGCCTGTGGGTGGCAGCAGGTGCACGGAGCCGCCTTCAGAATAAAATTCACACCAGGCAAAATATTACCAGAAAGGGTAAATTAGCCTACTATTTATATCTGCGGAAAAAATGAAGAGACCAGTCTGGATTTTTCTTCAATCTTCATCTCTACATTACTTAATGGAAATGCTCTTATGACAATATTTATGGTGAATTTGGTAGAAATGTTGTAAGTAGTTTATAGAATAAAACCAAAAGTATTATTTTACTCAAACATATGCCTATAGATCAGTAAAACAAACACTGAACATTTGGAGTGGTCTCTTAATTGTTTCCAGAGCTGTATATATTCATTTTTATTTTTTATTTCATATTGTATCATTTTTTACGGTTTTATATTATTTATTTATTTAATTTAAACCCTCTCATTTCCTTCAGAATAAAAGTCACACCATGCACTTATCATATTTATATGAAAGTTGTATTACTAAAATTATTTTAGTCTTCCCTCAGTCTTCCCTGGACCTGCTGTCCTGTTAATCCTTCCCAAGTGTGACATCACACATGGTAAAATGTAGGGTTGGACAGTGAGCCCATAAAACACTCTTTCTGCCTTTTCTCAGGCTAGAATGAACCAATTTATAAAATATTTGCACATTTATACTACAGATGATCTCAGAGTTCAATACACCTTCATATTCCCAACGGTGGTAGGTCTTTAATTGTCTCATTTATGAGACATTTTGTTTCTAAAAACTGCTGAAAATGTTTGACGTCACATGCTAGAACATATTAAAATCCCCAATTTAATATAAGTGCAACATTTACTGATAAAAATAAAAGTTAACTGTAAGAGTTATGATTTACCGGACAGTTATAATGGTCTATTATTATGACATTTTGACAAACACAAAAGGAATAAACACATATTTTAATGAGCTTTGGTAAACAAAATATAATCGTACAAAGAGAGAGGTAGTGATTGATATTTTCAGTCATTTATGTATTTATTTATTCATACATTAATTGGCTTGACCCGCCTTTTCCAATCATGATCATTGAAATGGCACAATCATAGCTCTAGAATAAGGCAACACAAAATATGGTATAAATAGCAGCAACAATAAACTGCAAAGGTCTGCCGAGTAATGAGTATGATTATGTCTGTAAGCCCACAGGTTTTTTTCACTCATACACGTCACACACACACACACACACACACACTCACACGATACACATTCTCTCTTCACCACACACACAACACCACCCTCTCTCTCTCACACAGATACAACATTCTCTCTTCTCTCCCACACACACACACACACACACACACACACCCCACTCACACCACACACACAACACACACACACACACACCACCACACACACACACACACACACACACACACACACACACCACACACACAGCACCAACAACAGTGTCCACGTGACTTTCATTATGAAATTAATGAGATTCTTAACAGCCAGCAATCAAGAAGGAAGCTTCTCAATTACCCACACAGATTTGTTTCGCCCCAGAAAAACAAAATAGTAAACAGTGCGTGGAGGCAACAGCATTATTGCATTGTTTTTTATTTGACTCAACCTTGTCTGTTTGCGTCTGTATATTTCTCCTATACAGAAAACCTTTAACGGCCATTATCTCATTAGTTTTTTTAGTTAATTTAATTTTAAGTTCTACATCAAAAACTTCTCCGTTAAAGAGCACTAACATTAACTAAACTAAATGGTACATGGAGGCAACAGTATTCTTTCATTAAATGTAGTTATAGAGGAGTTGTTGTGGTTGTTTATTTTGGTCAACCGTGTCCGGATTTTTCTCAAAGTACAATCAAGGTTAAACAGACAGACAGGCAGACAGACAGACAGACAGGCAGGCAGGCAGGCAGACTAACAGACAGACAGACAGACAGATTATTAAAAGACATCAAATTAAATGTTTAGTTCAGCTTTATGAAAGTGTATTATTCCCTACAGAGAGATGTATTTCTTTTCATTTCCTATCAGCCTGCAAAACAGAGCAAACTCGCCGAGACTGTCAGCAACCTATTTTTTTTTTGATTTTTTTTTTTGATTTTTTATGCTTTATTGATAGTGTAGAGACAGAGTTGAAATGGGGCAGAGAGGGGAGTGACATGCTGAGAACGACCGCGGGCTGGAATCAAACCCGGGTCCACTGCTGGGCGAGGCCCATGGGGGGGGGGGGGGACGCCCTACCAACTGAGCTAAGGGCGCCGCCTTCAGTAACCTATTTTAAAGTTGATGACTAAATGAAAACTAAAAAAATCACAGGAGTTCACATAGTCAGGCTCAAAGTTCTCACAGAAGAAAGGTGGTTTGGTGACCTGCAACCATCCATCATGTTCTCCAATAATGAATATACAGTATTTCTTGTCATGTTGTTCTTAAAATGTAGCTGATGTGAGCGGTTTTATTCCCTTCACACTCACACTCACACACACACACACACACACGCACACGCACGCAAACAAGCACTCAGACACACACACACACACACACACACTCAAACAAACACACACGCACACACGCAGTTGTCGTCCAACCGTGACAGCAAATTGGTATAGATGTCTACAACCTTTACAAAAAGTGTGTAGTTGCAAAAACAGTGGTTTCAGATTTGAGTCAAATCAGCTAAAGCATTGAGCTCAGGTGGTGCTGTCTGTCTGTCTGTCTGTCTGTCTGTCTGTCTGTCTGTCTGTCTGTCTGTCTGTCTGTCTGTCTATCTGTCTGTCTGTCTGTCTGTCTGTCTGTCTGTCTGTCTGTCTGTCTGTCTGTCTGTCTGTCTGTCTGTCTGTCTGTCTGTCTGTCTGTCTGTCTGTCTGTCTTTAGCCGTCTGTGGTTTATATTACATAACTATACTTCTGCTATAGCTTCAAATAGACCGTATCCTTCCAAGCATTCTGACCTGTTTTAATAATTGAGATTTGGTCAACGTAGAAGGCTATTTTTGCTGCCTCCTGTGTATGTACTGCAGATTAAAGCAAAACTGCAGGTGAATAGGGTAAAATATTTATCTTATAGATATCGCTATTAAACTTTGCCAGTTGATTACTTACAATAAAATAATAGTTTTTTGTGTTACAAGTTTTTTTTAATTAATTATTTGTAAATGTGCATCTCTTTAAAAAACTAAAAAATCTAGATGTTGGATAAAGCCAGATTTAAAATCTTAATACATTTTTTTTACAACATATTGGGGTCCAAAGTTTCCACAGTACAGATCACATACACTCAACAAAAATATAAACGCAACACTTTTGTTTTTGCTCCCATTTTTCATGAGATGGACTTAAAGATCTAAAATTCATTCCAGATACACAATTGTACCATTTCTCTCAAACATTGTTCACAAATCTGTCTAAATGTGTGATAGTGAGCACTTCTGCTTTGCTGAGATAATCCATCCCACCTCACAGGTGTGCCACATCAAGATGCTGATCTGACATCATGATTAGTGCACAGGTGTGCCTTAGACTGTCCACAATAAAAGGCCACTCTGAAATGTGCATTTTCTTGCTTTATTGGGGGTCTGGGGACTCAGAACCAGTCAGTATCTGGTGTGACCACCATTTGCCTCATGCAGTGCAAAACATCTTCTTCGCATAGAGTTTATCAGATTGTCAATTGTGGCCAGTGGAATGTTGGTCCACTCCTCTTCAATGGCTGTGCGAAGTTGCTGGAGACGGCTTATGGTGGAGAAATGAACATTCAATGCACGAGCAACAGATCTGGTTAACATTCCTGCTGTCAGCATGCCAATTGCACGCTCCCTCAATGCTTGTGGCATCTGTGGCATTTTGCTGTGAGACAAAACTGCACATTTCAGGGTGGCCTTTTATTGTGGACAGTCTAAGGCACACCTGTGCACTAATCATGATGTCAAATCAGCATCTTGATGTGGCACACCTGTGAGGTGGGATGGATTATCTCAGCAAAGCAGAAGTGCTCACTATCACACATTTAGACAGATTTGTGAACAATGTTTGAGAGAAATGGTACAATTGTGTATCTGGAATGAATTTTAGATCTTTAAGTCCATCTCATGAAAAATGGGAGCAAAAACAAAAGTGTTGCGTTTATATTTTTGTTGAGTGTACAATCAGATATTGCCAACTTCTCATATTTATCCAAACATTTCTGATTCTTTTTTAAATTGACCATAAAAAACAAGGTTTTTACCAGCAATATATGGGTGAATATTGTCATTAATAGGCATTGTAAGATAAAACAATTAAATACATCACAGCGTTCATTTAATCGTGTTTACAATTTGACATTATAAAGAAACACATACACACATTATATCTACAAGATGATACATGATACAAGGTACTCCTCTGGTTTGTGGAAACATTGGAATCGACGCTTGTATGTATTTTAATCTGTGTTGACCTTGTGTTTGTGTATTTGTATTGTCTTATATGGAACTCTGAGCCCGGAATAAAGTATTCATTCATCCCTATAGTAAAATCACCATCAACTCCATTCAGTATCTCTTGTGGCCGCTTGGGGGCGCTGTTATCCAAGGCTACCAGCGGCATTAGTACCATCCCCACGTCCGGGGGTCATCGCACTATAATTGGACACAGATTAGAAAATGATAAAGAGGCTCCTGGAGCAGTTTCGGGTTCTCGCTCTAACCTCGAGTAACATCAATCTGATGAGTTTTATTTTAGAAGTGAGATGAAGTAAGATTGTTCCATCATCTAGTCGTAACACTCATCATTCAGTGTGCCTCTGCGCATGAACAGGTTAATAGTGAAATGATTGAAGTGGGAATTGGGTCGAATTTGGGGAGATCGCGGGCACTTCAGGAGTTCATTTCCCCATGGTTACAGTCAGAAGCACCAACCGACCGATCTTTGAAATTAAAACTGTCATCATGAAAAAATTCGCTTCACATTTTTATTTTTTATTTTTTTTTAAACTGGAGCGATCGATGTTAAACCATAGAGGAAGATAAATGTAAATATAAATATAGTCCGGCCGAGACTGCAGTGCTGTCATCCCAAAAAAATACGACAGTAGCCTATATTCCCCCTGGTTTTTCTTTATGTGGATTGTTTGTGTAATAGTCGCAATTTTCCTAAATGCAGGCTGCAACTGCACACTATTTCACATCACCATTTATTGACCATTTATATTATGTCATCTCTCTGTCCTGTGTGTGTGTGTGTGTGTGTTGTGTGTGTGTGTGTGTGTGTGTGTGTGTGTGTGTGTGTGTGTGTGTGTGTGTGTGTGTGTGTGTGTGTGTGTGTGTGTGTGTGGTGTGTGTGTGTGTGTGTGTGTGTGTGTGTGTGTGTGTGTGTGTGGTGTGTGTGTGTGTGTGTGTGTGTGTGTGTGTGTGTGTGTGTGTGTGTGTGTGTGTGTGTGTGCAGTCGAGCCCCGGGGTTATGTGAGTGCAAAGACGAAATACATTACAAAATCGACAGAACATTTCTTCGTTCTGCGCAATTACGCACGGGCATCCATGGACACAGTTTGTCTGTGCCAATACATTTTCAGTATGGAGAGAACTTTCTTTTTTGTGAATCATTTATCAGAATATTTAAATGCTTCTATCCTATCCTATCCTATAGGGCTGTCCGACCATCCAACATGTCTTCTGACGTCACACACGCCAACTTTTTGTGATAATCTACCGCGCGCACTGCGGGTTTTCAACTGCCAGTCTGTTTAATCTTTCACGGCTATAAGACGTTTGAAGGTTTAGCTCAGGGTGGATTGTATCACATACAAAAAAGGAATTTAATTTTATGGGTCAGGAGGAGGGAGGTAGTTTGGGCAATATGCGTGTTGGAGACGTGCCACTTTAAGCCCAACTGAATAGTTTAGAATGAAGGCGTGGGAACAGCTTTATGAAAGGAACAAGCGCGTGTCAGAGTAGTTGGGAAGGTGGAACGGGCTTATTCATTCATTCATTCATTCATTCATTCATTCATTCATTCATTCATTCATTCATTCATTCATTCATTCATTCATTCATTCATTCATTCATTCATTTTTCTCACACCAATCTGTTACGCGTGTGTGTGTCACAATTACAACAGCGGACGCGCCGTCTCCAAACCCCATGGATAAAAAGGCACCGCGCAAGCCAGCAGAATGGTCGTTGGGGGTGCTAGTAACGGGACTTTCGCAGCCGGCAACATCATGAGGTCTGCGCTTATGATAGACGATAGGGTGGCCGCTGGTGGTATGGAGGTTCCCGGGGGGTCGTCCACTTATAACAATATGATGATCTCGGAGGCGCTCGTGCCACGGCTGTTGATGATAGCGCAAGCAGCCACCGCGCCATCGCCATCCACATCCATCTCCAGTCAAACGCAGGTCATGATGGAGACGAATGGGACCAGATGCGGCGAGCAGATCTTGAACTATGGCCGATTTGAGAAGGTCTTAATCGGGGGAGTCCTCACCATGCTCACGCTGTCCACGATTTGCGGGAACTTACTGGTGGTTATCTCGGTGTGTTTTGTGAAGAAGCTACGCCAGCCGTCCAACTATCTCATCGTGTCTCTGGCTATGGCGGACCTGTCTGTGGCGCTGGCCGTGATGCCGTTCGTCAGTATAACAGACCTGATAGGCGGACAGTGGATTTTTGGACAGTTCTTCTGTAATGTTTTCATAGCGATGGATGTGATGTGCTGCACGGCGTCCATTATGAGTCTGTGCGTAATCAGCATAGACAGGTGAGTGACAGCAGAAACTTCTTTTTATGGTATCTGGCAATTCTTCACATTACAGACACAATGTTCACACTGTGTCTTCATCAGATTCTTCTGGTTCTAACAATAAAATAATTTTGTCAGTTAGACTCACGGTCCGTCAGTTAGAGGCAGTGGTTTGAGGTGACGTTTTGGATGAAATTACCTGAATTGCTATGTAACATTTCAAATACTTATCATATATATTGCTACTTACTTCCAGCTAAATCCTGTTTAGATTTGCATTTTTGTCTATAAACACATTTCATTTATTTAGTTTATGCTTTCAGTTAATTGTTATTAACCACCTTTGTGTATATGCAGTAAATATAGGCTACTTTATTTTCTTCTGTGTCTTATTTAATCGTGTGTCTAATTGATTTGTGCATGTTCAGTGTCCTCTGGTGACTTGAAAGGCGCTCACAAATCGTATGTTTCTAGATAAGTAGTATATATTTTATTTAGTATTTAATATTTTATTTATGATCTAACAAAGTGCATGCATCTTGCATCCATAAGAAGACGTGTCAAACAATCATATTTTATATTGTTACTTGATTATTTAGACAAAACACCAAAGCATTCAGATGTTAAATATTATTTTCATATAATTGATTTATTAAACTTGTACAAACATCTTATTTTAACTCGAGAGACATTGGAAGAGGAAACACACAATTAACACAAACAACAATGTATTTAAAAAAAGCGATAAAAATAGGATAAATACTAAAAGCATTAAATTGGAAAAATACTCAAAGAGCAAGACATTCACAGTGAGATGTGTACAATTCAGAAATCATGATTTTAAATAGAACCAAAATTTAGAAGATTAGTCATTTTGAAATTGCTTTGCAGGGCTCTCAATGA
Source organism: Ammodytes dubius (assembly GCA_026122265.1). NCBI lineage: Eukaryota > Metazoa > Chordata > Actinopteri > Uranoscopiformes > Ammodytidae > Ammodytes > Ammodytes dubius. Next base: position 3,075,932 of record CM047514.1, on the reverse strand, counting down.
ATTTGGAGCACTAAATGAAAAGGCAGTCATTCCTAGGTTGAAGAGAACGCAATACACATTACGGAGGAGCAGCACACTAGAACGGGTACAATAAGATTCATCCCAATATTCAAGTGGGGCATAGAATACATACAATGTGGTTGCTTAACAATACGAATTCTAAATATACTGTAAATTAAAAAAAACAATCTTTCTAATGTCTCATGGGGCTGAACAAGACTCTCCACACGCAGACTGTGTCACACTCACGAGTAACACATTTTAAGAAAATATTCTTCAATCCCACATTTCCCCCACACACCGTATCCTATTTTACAAGATTCCATTTCACTGTCTGTTTAGGTCTTCTGTTGCTCAGTCAGGATTTTGTGTTCAGAGCGCGTAACACACACACACAGACACCACACACACACACACACACACACACACACACACACACACACACACACACACACACACACACACACACACACACACACACACACACACACACACACACACACACACACACACTACAGGTACAGGCTCTCGCTCAAGAGGCACTTACGCAGAATTACTGGCTGCTGATGTAGGGATCAAACCTGTGACCTTCAAGCCTGGTTTTTGACCCATTTATTCAGTATAAAGGATTCTAGTGACACTATTGGATTTAAGAAGCTGTAAATTACTTTCAAATTACCTCAAAATTGACTGTAATAAAAAAAAATGGCATTTAGTTTATCAGCTTAAGATGATTTTTAAATAATTGCATTAACACATTTTGCTGTAGTCTGGTGGATTAAATCAAGTCTGTAAATGTAGTTTAAAGATCATTTTTTGGTGACAATTCTAAGTGTATTCTCTAGAGTAGACCTAAGCTTTATGCATCACTTACAGGTTAGCTGATCCCATATGGTCCTTCTCATAAAATGACCCAGTTTCGTACCTGTCGGCTGCATATGTGAGCCACAGATTGTTGTTAAGCTCCTTGCTCAAGGGTGAGGGCAAAAAACACTGACTCAGGTTAGAGAAAGGCAAGAGAATACTTTTGTGTTGGACTAGAAATAAAAAAATATAAAAGATTCAAAATAGTCAGTCAGAGCTGTCTTAAAGGTGAAGTCAGCGATTCTGGAGAACGCTTGTTGTCAAAATCAGTGACTGTCCCAAAAGGGGTGGAGCTACAAACTGCAGTCCTTTGATTGGTCGACAGAATCATTTCCGTTTGAGAGATAAACCGCTCTGTGTAATCTCTTCGGCAAGCGTGAGGAGTGCCGTGCCATTCCAATCCGCATCAGCGTAAACAAGGCAAACGTCTTTTCAGATTCTTCTAGTGTATGGTGGTCAAAAGCTGTTGTCTGTTTCGGATATCTTTCAACATATATATATATTTTTTTTAATAGTAACATTGCAAATAGTAACTTTGCAATATCCCCAATACTATGCTAATAAAAAGGGATTTGATAGGGAGTCAAACTCTTACCTTTTCAAAGTCTTTTCAGCATCTTCTAGTGTTTTGTAGACATTAGGCAGAATTGTGTCTGTTTCCATCAAATCATCCAACACCTATCTTCTCCATAGGTATTTGGGCATCACCAAACCCCTGACATATCCGGTCCGTCAAAATGGCTGCTGCATGGCCAAGATGATCGTGTCAGTGTGGCTTCTCTCCGCCTCCATCACCCTCCCTCCTCTGTTCGGCTGGGCTCAGAACGTGAACGACGGCCGGGTCTGTCTCATCAGTCAGGACTTCGGTTACACGGTCTACTCTACGGCGGTGGCCTTTTACATCCCCATGTCCGTGATGTTGATCATGTACAACAGGATCTACCGGGCAGCTAAACTCAGCGCCGCCAAGCACAATATCACCGGCTTCCCCAGGCAACGGGACTACGGTCCGGGGCTCGCTCCCAGAGCCGCAAGGGGAGACATCCACCAACCGCAGGTCAGGTGGGTGTGATGGAACAAATCTGAAATTAAGAGGTCTTGAGATCAAGCATATCTTTGAGTGTTTTGCGAGGGTCAGATGAGCGACAAATAGGGTTGAGAGCCAAGTGACAAAGGATTAAAGAGTAATGTCAGAGGTTATTGGGGTGGAAACCCTCTGTTCTACATGCAGTATGGTCCAATTGGGACATACTTTGAATAATTTATATCATCGCAAGGTTGCGCCTTGAACTTGCCTCTTGCTTATATATCCTTTAAATAGCTAGCTGTTTTCACTTGAAGGCTCTGTCGATGTGAGGTGGGCAGTGGATACTATAGGTGGTCAGAATCGCCAAAAAAGCTGCTGATTTCCACACAAAAAATCCAGACCACATTTACAGTAGTAGGACATCTTAGGAAATCTTTTTCTAACATACTTAATAGCAGCGAAGTATGGGTATTGGAACGCAGGGTCTGCCTTATAATCAAAAGTGTCAATTAAATATGCAGAGGGTGTCTGAACATAATTGTGAAAAGATCCACTAGCAATATGACAACTAAAACTCTTCTATCCACAGGAGAAACTGGGAGTGTTGAAGGCACCGAGGCCGAGGAAGAGGAGGAGAGTCTGGATTGCGTCGCGGCCGCGTTGAAGCTCCAGCGTGAAGTCGAAGAGGAATGCAGCACGCGCGTCTCCCGCCTCCTGAAGTCCGGCGAACACCACCACCAGCGTCGCAAGCGCAGAAACCAATCTATCTTCAAACGGGAGCAGAAGGCAGCCGCTACTCTGGGCATAGTCGTCGGGGCTTTCACCTTCTGCTGGCTGCCTTTCTTCGTGGTGTCCACAGCACGACCGTTTGTGTGCGGTGTGGAGTGCAGCTGCGTGCCGCTCTGGTTGGAAAGGACTCTGCTGTGGCTCGGTTATGCCAACTCCCTTATCAATCCGTTCATTTATGCGTTTTTCAACCGCGATCTGAGGACGACCTATAGTAACCTCTTGAGATGTCGCTATAGGAACATTAATCGGAAGCTGTCGGCGGCCGGAATGCACGAGGCTTTGAAACTAGTGAAGCCGGAAACGGGTGCGTAAACAACTATGTCATCGGCAAAGATGAAGAGTGCAACATAGACACTTGCGAAAGGGAAAGCACAGTAGAGCTAACCCATGGATTCCACTGGTTGTGAGTGAGTGTGTGTGTGTGTTTGTGGAGCACATTGAAAACAAGGTGGTTAAATCTAAAAGGGACTATCCATTAATACACTTTCAGACTTTGTAACGGCTCCACTGCAGTTTTGGCCAGCACCACCAGACAGCTGGAGATCAAAATACCAAGGAGTTCCCGCGGTACTTACAGAATCACGGTGATCTTGACAATACGTTTGTGGTATTTAAACAACAACAAACACTCAGAAGGTTATTGTTCCTGTCCGAAGGAGCAGTAGAAGATGGACCTGCTTTTTTGAGATTTTCGTTCTTCTACCACCATGTTTCACCGGATGTTTTCAAGTTGTTTCGGTGACTGACTTCTTCTCCTCGCTCATCTGTTCTGTGCTACATTGAATTGATCGGCAAATATAGGAGCCATCCCTTATTTCCCTGCAGAGGACTGCAAAGGAGTAGATACACAACGGTGGAAGCACACACATTGACTAGAGTATCATGGTTGAATTAAGGGTTGCGCACAAAGCTGCTACACTGGACTACTGGTTATCTCCCCAAAATGTGTAGAGGACAGAAGACAGAAGACGCCTACATTTTTTCTGGGAAGGAGAGAAAAATAAGTGAAAGTATAAATCAACGGTGATGGATTACTTACATACTTTGTGAATAGTTGCTGCTATTGTATTGTACTTACAACTAAACCCTTTTCACACATTCACTATGACTTTTAAATGATCAGAAGTTTACCTGGGTGAGGAACACAAATGTCTTGGTCATAACAATCGTTGCACAAGTCCAGGCACCGCCCCTCTCCATAATTTCCAGACTGTTTCTAGCATGTGAACGCATCAGAATCTCTGGATATTTTCTGTGGTTCATGTGGGAAAGAGGCTCTGCTGAATGATCATTACCCCAAAGGTGATGTCCAACAATTGTAATGGATGGTATGATACCGTGGTTGCCACACTACTGAACAATTTTCTGCACATGACTGTTTTAAACATTGACGGAGTTTACCACTGGCTTTGTACTTGGCGACCACCATTGATGGACATTTTCTAACTGAGTAGACAGTGTCTTGTATTTTGTAGATTGAGCCACGGAAACAAAATTGAGGATTTCTTGGCGCCCCATTGAACACAAAATGTATTACATTTGTCCTCACAGTGACACTGTTTTTCACAATTTTGGGTTTGCTTCAATGGACCAGCAAGCCAACAAGTGGATAAGTTGTAACTTACAGGTGCTCCGAGGAACTTTCAGTTTGTGTTCAATTCTAGCGCCCTCTTTGGACAAAAGCGGTAGTGTTTTTACTACGCCAGCTGTTGTTCCTGGGTGAGCGTACTACCCATGACAAAGGCATTAAGAAAAACTTTATAGAAATAGCATTCTTTGCACTGGTGGTCTTGTTTGCTGTTATATGTAATTTATGATCATCAGAGGAAAAATTAGACTGTTTCAGAAATATTTAAAAGTTCCTCATAGCACCTTTAAATCTCAACTGTTATGTAAAATTTGTACACAAGTAAAAAAAATAAACATTTTTCTGGGACAAACCTTATTTTAAAGGTGGCTCCATGTAATGATTTCTGTACCTGACATCAGTGTACGGATCAGAAAATACTTCTTTATTTTGTCAATGTCACTACATGTTGGATGTGCCAAACTTCTTCTTGTATCGAAGTCATGACCACTACTCTGTTAAAAAACAACGTATTAAATCATCTGTTTTGTTATCAGGCTGATTAATTATAAAGCTGTTTCTAGGGGAATTTGTAGATGATATGGAAGTCAACACATTGAAAACAGAAAATGTGAAATGGGCAAATGTTCCATTCGAACTCTGACAGGAAATGTAGTTTTTCGTGTACAATCCCATCAAAATAAAATCAGTTTTAAACATATTTTCGTTGTGTCAATCAAGTCTCTTTTGATAAATGACTATTTGTTTCAGTTCAACTTGACACTTCAGCACCATCCACCACCCCACTACTACTACAAACTTGAAGGCACAAGTAACATACAGCTCCGGAAAAAATTAAGAGACCAGTCTGGATTTTTCTTCAATCTTCATCTCTATATTACTTAATGCAAATGCTCTTAATGACAACAAATGTATTGGAATTTGGTAGAAATGTTGTCAGTAGTTTATATCATAAAACAAAAATGTTCATTCTACTCAAACATATGCCTATGAATAGTAAAACGAGACACTGAACATTTGGAGTGGTCTCTTAATTTTTTCCAGAGCTGTATGTTTTTTTTTAAAACCTTCAGCTATTATTAAGTTCAACGTGATCACAGACACTAATTACAGAGAGGAGCAGTCTTCTTAAGTCTCTAGGGATGTTAAATCTAGGCCGAGTATGTCTGTCTGTCTGTGTCTGTCTGGGTCTGTGTGGTGTCTGTCTGTCGGTCTGTGTGTGTGTCTGTCTGTGTCTGTCTGTTTGTTTTAAATCTAGGCCGAGTCTGGCAGTAGAAAGCTGATAGAGGGGAAAGAGAGCAGACGATAGCAGGTATTTAAAAAAATAAAAACTTATGTTGAGATTGTAATCATTCTCATTCTATATTAACCTTCAGAATAGTTCTAAGAATAATGATGGAAACAATAGTTGATGTAAGGGCTTTAGAAGTTGAGATAGAGAAAAAAAAACCTAATGTTGAGATAATGGCCGTTAAAGATGGTCGTATAGGAGAAATACACAGACGCAAACAGACAAGGTTTAGTCAAATGAACACCTTAATGTACATTTTGGATCATATATTTCTACTTATATAACGAAGACATGGTATGGAAGCAAAATAGACCAAGCTCTCTAAATTGACCAGTGATTGAAAAAATCAATGTTTTTGCCTGCAGTGTCTAGCTATGAGTTTATTAATATTGTCTTTTACACGTGGACAGAGATGAGACGCAAAGTGTTGGGGTTGTGGCAGGCAGGCAGGCAAGCAGGACCCAACATCTATTCTCTCTCTTATCATTAATTAATAGCATTTTGGAGTATTCGTCTTTATTCTTGACATTTCTCAATGTAATGAAAAAAAATCTTCCTTATCTGATTTTTTTTCTCTCCTGTCTGTGGCCCTAATACTCTTCTGTACTTTAGTATGTAGTGTAGTAAAAAGAAACAGTATGTGATTTGGAACGCAGGGAAATAGTTTTATAATTGAATTTTTGTACCCAATTCTTCAAAGTGTTTGCCACCATGTACAGTATATTCCACCACCCTAGCAGTGTTAATACGGTCTGTGGTGCTGAGAATGTGTCCTAATTAACTTGAAATTGCACTAAAACTAAGTGAGAGAGAGTCACAGAGGGCAGTTAGCCAGTCACAGAAAAATCCCCTTCTTACTGAAGGAAGTTCGAGAGCTTTAATTGCCGCCTTTATTCTCTCTCTTATCATTAATTAAAGCTGCGCAGTGTGAGGTTTTATTATGTAAAAATACTCCCAGACTTTGAACCTTAATCACCAAGTGGAGGACTGCAACATGGAGACTGCTGCAGATTCGCACAGTTTACCAAAATAAAATGCTGTCGTCGGCTTTGATGTTACGAACTGAAGAGAGAAATACAACAACTAAACAACACAAGAAAAAAAAATTGATTTTGAAACTTTTTTCAGATTTTTCTCATTTCATGTCATACCTGACAGCGATAGTGAAAAACATTTTCAACATTAAAGGTGCTCCGAGGAACTTTCAGTGTTTGTTCATTTCTACGCCAGCTGTTGTTCCTGGGTGAGTATACCCATGACAAAGACATTAAGAAAAACTATAAAAAAATAGCATCCTTTACACTGATGGTCTCGTTTGCTGATGTATGTCATTTATGATCATCAGAGGATAAATGAGACAGCAAACAAGTCCACCAGTGCACAGATGAGTCATTTCTTTGTAGTATTAAAACAAATGTAATTACTGTAACTATGAAATCAAATCCGATAAGTGAGATTTGAATATGTGTGGGTGTAAATTTGGGGAAAATATCACAGAAATTGTTGCAATGAAAAGATGGAGACATAGTGGAGATAGACATGTAGACAGAATAATGATTCACTGCTTTGAATTTGAGTCATTATATTTAATTTAACATTTTTGTCATTAACTGTCATTTACTGTACATGTGGGCAAGGGAACACACTGTTATGCCATGTCCTGAAACTTGGACAATATTTTCCCCAAAAACATTTGAAATATATCACTTCTTGCCTGTAAACGCTGCCATGAGAAATACAGAGAGAGTTTTGTGGAGCCGATTAATCAACGTTATGTCATCTAATTTGCCGATGGCTTGAATGTAACAGACAATAATTTATGTATAAAAAGTTATGCACTATAGCTTTAAGAACACGTAAAATAGTATCCTTCAACTTTCTAAGTTAACTAAGCCACATTTTTTTGTTTTGGATCAAATACACACACACAAACACACGCACGCACGCATGCACGCACGCGATCTATCTGTCTGTCCGTCTGTCTATCTATCTATCTATCTATCTATCTATCTATCTACATCCATCCAACCATCCTAGAAAGTTCTATTGATTTTCTGTTGCTATAGTTAAGAGTGCACTTGTGATTGATGTCAATAGCAGTGACGCACTTCGTTATTTTGACTCATTTACTTTGCAGTTAGCTCACCCTCAACATGAGTGCCTGCTGTTGTTTCAATCTTCACACATTCACACTCAGAAAATATCATAAAGACAGAATTATTTCTTCTCAAACACACACACACACACACACACACACACACACACACAGCAGACAGCAGGGGAGACTTCACACCTTCTGTACTGTAACTTTGACACAAAAGATTACATGGACTCGCTGTTATTTACACTTTATTTAGCTGGTTTCGAGAGCGACAGTGTGTGAGAGTGTTTGATGAGATGTAGAGAACAGGAGGAGGAGTGAGAGAGAAAGAGGGAAAGAGAGAGAGAGAAGGGGGGAGAGACAGAGGGAAAGAGAGAGAGAGAGAGAGAGACAGAGAGAGAGAGAGAGAGACAGAGGGAAAGAGAATGAGAGATAGAGACAGAGAGAGAAAGAGGGAGCGAGAAAGGGAGGGAGAGGGAGAGACAGAGAGAGATAAAGAGAGAGAGAAATTAAGTGAAACTGGGAATGTTTTTCTGTCCTTCTTTGAAGAACACGTTATTTTGGAATGATTGCTTGGAACTTCCATCTTCAACCACTCAACCACTCTGATCAACTATTAAAGTTGCAACTGTTTAGCTGACATACTAATTATTTTCATATTTTTACTTATCAAATGTTCTATATATATATTAGTGTCAGGATTGTACCAAAATGGCAGGCCAGAACCCAATAGCACGACAACAAACAGTTCAGGTATTGCAACAAAGTTTAATAAAGAATCAAACCAGGTGGTAGCGAGGCAACAAGTCCAAGAGGGGCAGGCAAAGGGATAATCCAAAATCCAAAAGGATGGGTCAAAACACGAATAGGCAGGCAGGTAAACAGGCAGGAATTCAGAATAGGCTGGAGAGCAATGTAACACAAAGACAATCTGGCAGGGAACTGAGGGAATGAACCGGTATATATACTGTGGGGCTAATAGCTGATGGGGAGCAGGTGAGTGTGGTTAGGCCAGGTGGAAGTAATCAGCAGGGAGTGCAGAGCAGGGGGGAGTGGCCGGGTCTGAAATGACAAGAGAGTTAATATGGGAACAGACAAGTGACAAAAAACTAAATTGTGGCTGAAGTAGTGACAATTAGTGCATTTTCAGTTATTTATTCATTATAATAATAACTGGGGAAATGCAACAATTGTATGCTTAAGATATATTAATTTGACCTCAACGTATTCTATGAATGCTGACAGTTTTCGTGAGGTGAAGCTTGCGTTGGTGATTGAATGCCGTTAAAGGTGCTACGAGGAACTTTTAAATAGTTCTGAAACAGTCTAATTTTTTCTCTGATGATCACAAATGTTAGTTTTGCCAAGTGCAGCCCCGAGGGAGCCAAAATCTCACTACCCAAGTCAATTCAGACTTTTTGCCCCTCTAAGCTTTTCAGAAAGGATTTTTTCTCAACATCAGTGACTCACTTTTTTTCTTCTTATCTTTTATTTTCAACCTCTTGGGGCTTCGAACATGTCACACTCTGTCCCAGTTATATCAACTACAAGTTTGACCTGGATTCCCTGTGCTTTGAAGGTAGGATGAAAGGAGAGAAGTGGGATATCCCCATCAAATATCAAACGCTAGATTTTAAATTCAACACACAACATGCCTCAGGGGGTCGCACATAATCCCCCAGCTATTGCTTCAGAGAATATGGAGGGTTGTAAGTGACAAAACTAAATATATAAATACTTATTATAAATACGTTACCTTCACACTTTAAAGCTGCTACAAGGAATTTTGAAATGTTTCTGAAACGGTCTCATTTTTCCTCTGATGATAATAACAGCAAATGAGACCATCAGTGCAAAGAATGCTATTTTTGTATCGTATTTTTTTTTCCGTAATGTCTTTGTCATGGGTAAGCTCACCCGAGCTTTCTAATATAATGAATGTCGTTTACATTTGAGCTATCGACACATTAGTTGACACAAAGTTTGATTAAGCCTATCAGCTCCACAAAACTCTCTCTGTATGTCTCAGTATGGCAGCGTTTACAAACTGGTGTCGCCCCCCCTCCCCGACACTGATGCAGGAGCTCAGAAAAATCCTCAAGAAGAGCCCAAGAAATGTTTCAGGTTTAGATACTACTGCTAAATTGGCTAAATTAGATGACTGCTACACCAACCACTAAGTGCAAAGCAGAACACATAAACACATTGGAAAGCTTTACTGGAATTGGTGAAATGGAATTGATATGGATTTTCTCATTTAAGATTATTATGTCTATTTTTCTTGAGTTTTGAGATGTTTTTCTTTTAAACACTGGCTAGTAAAGTTAACAACTTTGAAGTGAAGAAAAGTGGAACATCTAGCAGATAAAGAGCTAAACGTACAGGAGTGAGAAGTCCCATTATGAAAGCTTTTATCATGTATTTTGATGTGTATTTGAATAAAGCATGCACTCAAACATTAAACTCTGTCTGTCTGTCTGTCTGTCTGTCTGTCTGTCTGTCTGTCTGTCTGTCTGTCACACCACACACACACACACACACACACACACACACACACACACACAACACACACACACACACACACACAACACACACACACACACACACACACACACACACACACACTGACACACACACACACACACACACACACACACACACACACACGGAAGGAGAGTGCTCGCAGGAAAGCATGTCCTTTTGAATAAAGGATTGCGAAAATTGAAAGATTATGAATCTTAATACTCCTCCACTTAACACACAGTATGAAACATATATCATGAGAGGCATAATGCTTGGGGCTTAACTAGACATACATTGAAAGGTCCTTTTTAAAAACTGACATCTGAGCTTTTATAGTCGTTAATATTATAGAGCCAATGTCTGTCTTAAGATATGCCAGAGTACCTAATTTAGACATTACACACACACACACACACACACACACACACACACACACACACACACACACACACACACACACACACACACACACACACACACACACACACACACACACACACACACACACACACACACACACACACACACACACACACACACACACACACACACACACACAGACATCCTCTAAGCTCCACTAATAACATTGCTCTCTATGTGCAGCGGGAGAAAAATATTCAATCCCTTCACTCTGATACAGCGCAGTGCAGTTATTAGTGGAGCTTAGAGGACATCTGCTTTCAGTCAAAATAAGGTGTTTGAGCCCATTGTCTGTCTGTCTGTCTGTCTGTCTCCCTTATGACCATAGCAAAGGTGCATTGTTTGTCTTTATATAACATTTTGCTTATCAGTTATTTATATCAGAAGTTCAAATCTGTCAACATCTTCCAAAATGTATCGCAACCTGGAACTGTTGACTATATGCTCAACATTGTATTTCGTCATTTATTCTTGAAATTTCAAAAAATTCTCCTTTCAATTTCTTCACTCATATGGCCATAAAAAAGTTTCCATATGAATGTCACTACCAACAACGAAAGCCTTTGTGAATAAAGAAATGCCGGTAATATCTGTTTGAAATTGCGCGACCTAAATACAACGTGAAGTCAGATCAAAACAGTTTTTTTTCCTGTCACTGTCTCCTTTCGCTCCATTTTAAAAAAAAGAGCTTGATCCCTATTCCTCCTGTGACATTTTCTTTGCTCTATAATTCACCCGCGTATCTTTGTTACTATAAATATACTGCCTGCCTGTCTGTCAAATGTATATGGCATGGTGCATCAATATGAAATCTCTTGTTCTTACTCTCGCTTCAGTCCCCCCCATTTCCCTTTAGTTTAAAAAATGCATCTTTGTCTGTCATGCCTGCTGAATCTACTGCAAGTAGACAGACAGACAGACAATGGGCTCAAACACCATTCGCGAAAATATCTTTACGCTGCATTGAGTTATACTGGGTTTGTTAGTTTATATATAAACGATAAGGTAATGAATCATAAAAGGAAAAATTCAGGGCTTTCATGTAGGAAAAAAAATAAAATGTTTGGTCCCAAACACAGACAGGGTGCTTTCAAACCTACATCGTTTGGTCCGGAAATGTTATGGCTTTCCCGTAGGTATAATACGAGCCAAAATTCAAGGCAGTGAAGTTGTCTTGCAGAGTATTACATATGGATAAAACCTACTATTGCTCCTCCACAATATCAAACAATATCTATAAAAAAAGAAGAATTATAGGATTGTAATAACCTCTAGACCTTCACTTTCTCATTTGCTGGATAACTAGAATGAAGACGCCTATAAAAACGTCTGCTAAGTCAAGACAGATAGACGCAGACAGTGGTTATGATCTCCCCAAATATATAACACCACTAATCATCGCGAAGGACAAGTTCCTAGGATGCTTAAAACTGTACAAGATCGCCGGCCTTCTCTGCATTTATAAAATCAACTTTAAATCATCGTGGCCTGACCTCCTATCTAAGAACCTCAGCTCTAGTCATTTACACATGGCAATAAATTATATTGTTATGCCCTACTGCGGCTGCAATAGTCTAAACCCCATTCTAAAATCTTAAGGGGACACTGCAGGTGAATAGGGTGATTTTTTTTTAACGTATAGATATAATTTTGAAACGTTGCCAAATTGATTACTCACATTAAAATTATAATTTTTTAGAATTGCAACTTTTTCAGACATATTTGAAAGAATATGCAAATTTGGCAATATCTTAACTAAATATGTATACATTCATACATGCATCTCTTTAAAAAACGAAAAATCTAGATGTTGGATAAATCAGACAATGAACAACAGCAAATGAACAAATCCTTCAGTAATAACCTTATGAATAGTGCTAAGAAAGATAATGGAAAGTTTAGTTGAGCCCAAAGTTTATGAACATTTGTTTACAAACTACCAGCGTTACTTCCTCAGTCGCGAAGTGATATGGAACTCTGCAAACTGATTGGACATCATAGCAGTTATGTATACGCCCATTATACAACAGTTAGGAACCAATAGGATCGCTTGATTTAAGCCACCCGTTTTATAATGCTTATTAAGCATGAAGTAACAGTTAATTAATTTACCCTTAATAGATATTACAATAAAAGGCCACTGTAAATGTATATATAAAAAGTACAAAATCTTGGAAATAAGCTCATGAAAAAAGGTTAGGTTGTCCATGTACTTTTGGCCATGTATCTAATAAACTGTAGGATTTACTCAGGTGTGTATGATGGTGGGCTGTGAATTCTTTGCCCAAATATATCTCCCTGACCTGGCCTTGCCCCTTAAAAAAAACTATCCTATTTCCAGAATATAACAGCTCGAGCGGAAAGTGTTTTTTGGATCGAGACCAAATGAAGTGGTACATGCATCTCTCTTCATCCTATTTCTATCTATGTCCTTCTTCCACATATCTACACCTCTTCTCTCACCTTTCCACTCCCTCCCAACAAGCTGTCTCCATCTCTCCATATATATTTATGTCTTTAAAGCCCCTGGAAACATGGTCTAAAATAGTAAAAATCAATATATGATATCAACATTGGGTGTGTCAATACTTTTTTTATAAATATCTGATACATTTTCCTCAATATTATAAAACTTAATAAAAGAAGAAAAAATGTTTTACTGTCTAGTGTAGACCGTTTGACAGGACTGTGTGGGCGTGGCTGTATGAAACGGTCACCATGGCATTCATTATTTTGGGTTTACAGTGGACAGTGGAAGCAATCACCCCCCTTTGTCTCTCTCTATCTTTCTCTCTCTCTCTCTCCCTCTCTCCTCTCTCTCCCTCTCTCTCTCCCTCCTCTCTCTCTCTCTCTCTCTCTCTCCTCTCTCTCACAGTAGGATCTTAGCCTTGTTTGAAAGACTGTGTTATGCAATGCTTGCGTATCTGCACGGCTCATCATTGATTTATGTTCACAGCTTGAGTCTGTTTGCGATTCATCAAAACAAATCAAACAACACACAACGGGGGAATATACAAAACATACACAAAACCCTCTTCTGTGGGCATCTGAAATGTCTACTTTTTTAATTTCTTACAACAGACCCAGCTGGATTCCAATGTATTACTTACTATTACATGAGTCAGCTAAAGCATACATTACACAATGGTATGGGATTATTTAGCACACATTTAAAACTTCATTTCAAGATATACAGTACATCTAAGAAACATATGAATGACTGTAGTTTTTGACTTGGTGGAGAGCTCTTGCCAATTTGCCTATTAAAATCCAGGTGGTGACCTTTCGCACTTCCTTAAAATAAGCAAATATATATTCCCAGGAATCTATTTTTCAGTCTGATGTGTCCATTGCACAGCGGCCACAGTGGCTCAGAGCTGTTATCATGTTCATCAGAACTGAAGCAAAAACATTGATACAATACCCTCTGTTATTCAAGGAAATATCTCTAGTCAAGTTAAACAATGAGGGCAGTAAAATATTCGTAAGACTTAACCAAGATAGGCAGTTTTGCATTGTATACACGTTAGATCTGCATGAGCACTGGTAGTAAACAGTGTGCAGCTTTATTTTTTTATCTTTGGCATTGCAACACCTGACCAAACCTCTGAACAATAGTCCTAACAAAATAAGAAAATCTTTTTAATTACATTTCCAATAACATTTTAACATCTCTTTATATCCGAGAAACCACTGCCCATTCTAATTACCACCATCATCATAATCTTCAACCGCTTATCCGTAGTCGGCTCGCGGGGGCAGCAGCTCGAGAAGGGAACCCCAAACTTCTCATTCCCCGACCACAGTAACCAGCTCAGACTGAATAATAGACATATATAAAATGCATATTAATAATTTCTGTTTTTGTTTAAGATATGTTTAATTTTGGTGTTTGAGTGGAAGGCATGTACGTTTTGGGGTGTTGGGTTTGCAGCTTCTGTTGTTTGCTTGCATTATACATAACATTCTATTTCAGGTTATATGTTATTTTGTATTAATCTTAAATTTTCTTTCAGATTTATATAAACAATCTGTTTTCAAACAATAATGGGATAATATACCTTTGGCTTTTTCATTGAATTATAAACTGACAAACATGAAAGATTACAGCCCAGAGAAAACTGGACCAGACCGGCTGAAAACGCCCCTCTCAATGGGTTTTTCCCAGCAACTGTCCTGCTACCAGATCTCACCACAGAGAGGGAGGTGTCAGGGAAAGACAGGCTCATTTGCATCTATACACACAGTCACATACAATCTCTCCTGTCATCAGTTAGTATAGTTGTTGATGTGTGTGTTTTATTACTTTCTGTAAATAAATGACATGTGTTTTAATTATGATGGTTTCTTTAATATTGCACAAGAATGAACATTGCTATCCTCTTCCATTTAGAACTCTCTTGACCTATTAGCTGTTAGTAACTTTTTATATTCATTAAACTATCAATTCAATTGATCAAATGTATGAGACTGATTTAGGTAAGCTATCAATTTCCTAGGTAACTGTGGGTGGTGCCCCAGATAAAAGTTAAGTTTAAATTAATTTCTGTTTTTTAATTTTAATTTCTTGATAGCCAAAAGGGGAGGAATCCCTCTGCTTCTTGTTGTTGCATTATGTGCAACTTAGAAACATTCAAGGTAGAACACCACTACATGTATGGTGCTACGTGTGAGGCAGTGTACTGTTGGCAAGTGTTCATTATATAATATAATATTAAATTCCACATAATCTTTGACCAAATTCCAAATTTTAGATTTAGCTCGAAAATTTTCCAAAAGTCTTCATTTCAGTCACCTACCAGTAGGCTGCTACCAGAGTGCACATCCACTAGTACTTAACAACAACAAGCATTATGGTGTAAATGGATTTTTAATCAAAAACCAAGCCGGGAGTTCTACTGTCGATATTTTTCCATCAAATCGTTTTTATTTACTTTAAGTTATTTCTTATCACGATCATTAATTAATAATCATTGATTTTTTTTCCGACCACATTTCTCACTCAGAGCTGACGGTTCACCGCTATCTATCCAGGTTTTAATATACTTTTAAAAATGTCATCTTCTCCTGAGTAGTTTTATGCAGTAGTTTTTTTTATGCAGGCCAATAATTTGACGAAAAAAAAAAAAAAAACGGAGTTGCATCTTTTCCAAAATCACAGCATATTTATTCTGACATGGTTGTTTAAGAAATAAGAAGCTATTCACTGCATCAGTTAGGCTTTAATAACTTGCTGCCAACTGAAACATATTAATGAATGCAGTTTTGGACCGATGGAGAGCTCTTGCCTGTTTACTTAGTAAAATCCAGGTAGTGACCGTACGTCTATAAAATAAGCAAATACATATTACTAGGAACCCAATGCATGTACTGACTAACCAACATCACCACACACTGTTTGGATGCAGAGGACAACACATCAGACATTGGTTAAGGAACTCAAGTAAGGTGAGGTCTTATAGCTTTTAAATGTGAATATTGTGATAATATATTGTAGAGATTGTTTAAAAGGATAAATAACTAGGAGTGTGAGTCTTTTGGCGTTGTTGCAAATTATGGCATGAAAGGAAATTAAAGTTATGTTGTTTTTATGTTTGCAAAGTATTATCAACTGATTGTGATAATGTAAAACACAAAGGCAAACTTAAGAGAAATGGTAACATTTATTCATGCTTCTATATTGTACAGATACAAACAAATTAAATCAAATTGGTAGGTTAAGTCCAGCTGCCTTTTCTCAAACTTGCCACTTTCTAAAATAAAATGTAGTTACCAGTTACACTGGGTTAAATCAATAAATTCTAAACAAAACATTTTGGAAATTATGTATTGATTCAATATCTTACAAGATAGGAAGCGCAATTTTTACATGTATCAAATTTTTTATCCCTCCTAAAAAACTGTAAACAGCCATTCAAATCAATATGCAAACTTTAACAAGCAGACATGGTGGATTGTAGGTTCACATAATATGCTATAAATAAAGGGTTCATTCAGAACTAGGGACATCTGCGTTCCTTTTCAATGCACCGACCACCTAGAACAGGCTTCAACAGTCACTTAAATTACATTCTCTTCCAATTTATGGGCAGTTCAGAACATTGGTGCTTATTGTTCATATTTTCAGCTGTAACTGTTTTTAGTGATTTACATGTTCATAATTTTATCTTTTTCTCATTTCTGTGTTTTTTAATTTCATTTTATGGTTGCTTGCTTCAGTGATTTGGATATCTCTGTCTCTATCCCAGGCATGGGTATTTCACACTTCATGCACTGTTGGTATATTGTGGTCATACTGTGTATTGTATTTACTGTAATCTGGGCTACATTGAAAATGAGGGCTTGCCTGCGAGAACTAAATAAAGGTTGATTAAAATAAAAAAGTAAAGCACTACAATTAACTACTTAATTGAATAAGATTAAGAATTAAAATATTTTTGCATTTCTTGACAGACACTCATCATCAGGTCTCACAGTGAAGAATGGAGGATTTCCCCTCCAACACCTCACTGAACGAAAGCTACAACAATTACACCAACGACCAATATGATTCCAACGACGACTTCAATTTGGACGACTTCTTTGATGATCTTTTTGACGATTTCGACAAAGCTGAATTCATCAGGCATGTGGCGACATGCATAATCATCGCTATCAGCCTTCCTCTGATCCTTGTGGCCATCTACTCTCTCTACTCTCTGGTACGTACATCATCACCAAGAATGATTTATTTACTGTATAATGTGTCTGTCGTGCAATTTGTCTGGGACAAAGTGTTGTTATTATAAACTATACCGTATATTTATAGGAAAATGTGACTCCAATTTGGCCTGTATTTATACATTCAGCTGGAAGACCGGCTCTGCCCATGTGGCCTCAGAGGGCTGCTACGAACGCTGTAAACTCTCAGGGCCAAATTTACTAAAAATAGATGTTTTACCAATGTTTTCCTGCAGGTGCAAAAGGATAATGTTGCTCCGATCTACGTCATCAACCTTCTCATCTCCGACCTCATTCAGCTCTGCTGCCTGATCGTTCCGGAGGCACTACGTTACCGTGGGAAGACAGATGACGGTTGTCCGATATGTGACAAATTTGTTCAAATTCACCTTTATGGTGTTGTGGTCAGTGTTGGCTTCATGGTGTGCATCGCCCTGGAGAGGTAGCAATCTGTCTACGTGTTAAACTACTTTCATATCTGATCAATGTCTTACTATGTAATTCTGAAGTTCCTCTAAGACCATGTGTCTGTCTTGTATTACAGGTATTTGGTCATCGCCCATCCACTGTGGTACTGCTTCAGAAGAACTATCAAGATCTCTGTGGTGGTCTGTGTCTTCGTCTGGGCCGTTCCTATTGTCCTCATACTTACGATAAATTTGGTTGACTCACCAGTCCCAATTACCTTGTTAGCCGTCCTCCTCCTCCTTCCCTTCCCACTGTTCATCTTCTTCCTGGGTGGGATCTTCAAAGCCCTGTCTGCTTCCATCTCTGTCTCCTCTGAAGAAAAACGACGAATTGTTGGGATTTTGGTTCTGGTGCTGCTCATCTATACTCTGCTGTTTTTGCCATTCATCATCTTTATAATTATCATTCAATATGGAGATCCTGGTGTGGACGTATTCCTCTTCTTCCCCGTGTCCTATATGCTTCTTCAGTTGAGTCCTCTTGCAGACTTAGTTCTGTATATTTTCATGAGGAAAGGGGCCATAGACAAGCTGTTGGCCTCTCTGTGTTGTTGCAGAATGGACAGCAATGATGTCAGCAGCCCATAGTTTGAATAATGACAACGTGTAAATACACAGCTCTTGAGAGAGAGAGAGAGAGAGAGAGAAAGTGATGAAATCAGAAAGAGAATGTAGAAAAATAGAAAAGAACAGACAGGCAGGGGCCGTCATCCATTTAATATCCAACAATTAAATCATTGATATGATGTTTGACCTAAATATTTATTATTGTATGTATTCTTAAATCTGTATCTCTAACACAGAGAACTTAAAGGTGCTAAGAGAAAATGTTATACCTTTCTGAAACTTTTTTTCCTCCTATGATCATAAATTAGATCTAACAGCAAACAAGATCATCAGTGCAAATAATGCTATTTTTTTAATAGTTTTTCTTCATGCCTTTGTCATGGGTACGGTCACCCTCCAACTATAGATGACATAGTAAAAAACACTACCACTTTTGTCCAAAGGGGGTGCAAGAATGAATCAAGTTGAAAGTTCCTCGGAGCACCTTTAAACATTCTTTATAACTTTTGTTCTATCCAAAGCTGTGTTTGTTTGCCTAACTCTTATTTTATGTTGAATAATAGACATATATACAATGCATATTAATAATTTCTGTTTTTGTTTAAGATATGTTTAATTTTGGTGTTTGAGTGGAAGGCATGTACGTTTTGGGGTGTTGGGTTTGCAGCTTCTGTTGTTTGCTTGCATTATACATAACATTCTATTTCAGGTTATATGTTATTTTGTATTAATCTTACATTTTCTTTCAGGTTTATTTTAACAATCTGTTTTCAAACAATAATGGGATAATATACCTTTGGCTTTTTCATTGAATTATAAACTGACAAAAGTTTTTCCCAGCAACTGTCCTGCTACCAGATCTTCAAAGGAACACTGGTATTCATTGACCATTGGGCAGATAATTGGGTTTAACACAGCACATGGCTAAGAGTAATTTAACCTGATTTGGACTTTTCATTGTTGTTTAATAAATGGATTAACATACGTTTGATAGCACACTGAACTTATTGGTTTACACATAAATATTATGTTGATTTAAATTGCCTTCATGTAGAGACTGTTTTTCTCTCTCCTCTCCTTCCCCCTCCCTTGGCTGGGCCTCACCACAGGGAGGGAGGTGTCAGGGAAAGACAGGCTCATTTGCATCTATACACACAGTCACACAATCTCTTCTGTCATCAGTTAGTATAGTTGTTGATATGTGTGTTTTATTACTTTATGTAAATAAAATACATGTGTTTTAATTATGTTGGTTTCTTTAATACTGCACAAGAATGAACATTGCAATCCTCTTCCATGTAGAACTCTCTTGACCTACTAGCTATTAGTAACTTTTTATATTCATTAAACTATCAATTCAATTGATCAAATGTATGAGACTGATTTAGGTAAGCTATCAATTTCCTAGGTAACTGTGGGTGGTGCCCCAGATAAAAGTTAAGTTTGAATTAATTTCTGTTATTAAATTTCAATTTCTTGATAGCCAAAAGGGGAGGAATCCCTCTGCTGCATTATGTGCAACTTACAAACATTCAAGGTAGAACACCACTACATGTATGGTGCTACGTGTGAGGCAGTGTACTGTTGGAAAGTGTTCATTATATAATATAATATTGAATTCCACATAATCTTTGACCGAATTCAAAATTTTAGATTTAGCTCGAAAATTTTCCAAAAGTCTTAATTTTAGTCACCCACCAGTAGGCTGCTACCAGAGTGCACATCCACTAGTACTTAACAACAACAAGCATTATGGTGTAAATGGATTTTTAATCAAAAACCAAGCCAGGAGTTCTACTGTCGATATTTTTCCATCAAATAGTTTTTATTTACTTTAAGTTATTTCTTATCATGATCATTAATTAATAATTATTGATTCTTTTTCCGACCACATTTCTCACTCAAAGCTGACGGTTCACCGCTATCTATCCAGGTTTTAATATAATTTTAAAAATGTCATCTTCTCCTGAGTAGTTTTTCTTTGTTTTATGCAGGCCAATAATTTGAGGATTTTTTTTTTTTTAAACAGAGTTGCATCTTTACCAAAATCACAGCATATTTATTCTGACATGGTTGTTTAAGAAATAAGATGCTATTCACTGCATCAGTTAGGTTTTAATAACTTGCTGCCAACTGAAACATATTAATGAATGCAGCTTTGGACCGATGGAGAGCTCTTGCCTGTTTACTTAGTAAAATCCAGGTAGTGACCTTACGTCTATAAAATAAGCAAATACATATTACTAGGAACCTAATGCATGTACTGACTAACCAACATCACCACACACTGTTTGGATGCAGAGGACAACACATCAGACATTGGTTAAGGAACTCAAGTAAGGTGAGATCTTATAGCTTTCAAATGTGAATATTGTGAAAATATATTGTAGAGATTGTTGAAAAGGATAAATAACTAGGAGTGTGAGTCTTTTGGCGTTGTTGCAAATTATGGCAGAAAGGAAATTAAAGTTATGTTGTTTTTATGTTTGCAAAGTAGTATCAACTGATTGTGATAATGTAAAACACAAAGGCAAACTTAAGAGAAATGGTAACATTTATTCATGCTTGTATATTGTACAGATACAAACAAATTAAATCAAATTGGTAGGTTAAGTCCAGCTGCCTTTTCTCAAACTTGCCACTTTCTAAAATAAAATGTAGTTACCAGTTACACTGGGTTAAATCAATAAATTCTAAACAAAACATTTTGGAAATTATGTATTGATTCAATATCTTACAAGATAGGAAGCGCAATTTTTACATGTATCACATTTTTTATCCCTCTTAAAAAACTGCAAGCAGCCATTCAAATCGATATGCAAACTTTAACAAGCAGACATGGTGGATTGTAGGTTCACATAATATGCTATAAATAAAGGGTTCATTCAAAACTAGGGACATCTGTGTTCCTTTTCAATGCACCGACCACCTAGAACAGGCTTCAACAGTCACTTAAATTACATTCTCTTCCAAGTTATGGGCAGTTCAGAACATTGGTGCTTATTGTTAATATTTTCAGCTGTAACTGTTTTTAGTGATTTACATGTTCATAATTTTATCTTTTTCTCATTTCTTTGTTTTTTAATTTAATGTTATGGTTGCTTGCTTCAGTGATTTGGATATCTCTGTCTCTATCCCAGGCATGGGTATTTCACACTTCATGCACTGTTGGTATATTGTGGTCTTACTGTGTATTTTATTTACTGTAATCTCGGCTACATTTAAAATGAGGGCTTGTCCTCATTTGAACCTCTGAGAACTAAATAAAGGTTGATTGAAATAAAAAAGTAAAGCACTACAATTAACTACTTAATTAAATAAGATTAAGAATGAAAATCTTTTTGCATTTCTTGACAGACACTCATCATCAGGTCTCACAGTGAATAATGGCCAATTTCTCCTCCAACACCTCACTGAACGAAAGCTACAACAATTACACCAACGATCAATATGATTCCAACTACGACTTCAATTTCGACGACATCTTTGATGATCTTTTTGACTATTACGACAAAGTTAAATTCATCATGCATGTGACGACGTGCATAATCATCTCTATCAGCCTTCCATTGATCCTTGCGGCCATCTACTCTCTCTATTCTCTGGTACGTACATTATGACCAAGAATGATTTATTTACTATATAATGTGTCTGTCGTGCAATCTGCAAAAGAACACAGCAAAAAGTGTCGTTATTATTAACTATACCGTATATTTATAGGAAAATGTGACTCCAATTTGCCCTGTATTTATACATTCAGCTCGAAGAACGGCTCTTCCCATGTGGCCTCAGAGGGCTGCTACGATCGCTGTAAACTCTCAGGGTCAGATTTACTAAAAACAAATGTTTGACCAATGTTTTCCTGCAGGTGCAAAAGGATAATGTTGCTCCGATCTACGTCATCAACCTTCTCATCTCCGACCTCCATCAGCTCTGCTGCCTGATCGTTATGGAGGCAATACGTTACCGTGAGAAGACAGATGAGGATTGTCTGATATGTTCATCTTAGAACATATTCACCTATATGGTGTTGTGGTCAGTGTTGGCTTCATGGTGTGCATCGCCCTGGAAAGGTAGCTATCTGTCTATGTGTTAAACTACTTTCATATCTGATAAATGTCTTACTATGTTATTCTGAAGCTCCTCAAACTCTTGTATTACAGGTATTTGCTCATCGCCTGTCCACTGTGGTACCGCTTCAGAAGAACTATCAAGATCTCTGTGGTGGTCTGTGTCTTCGTCTGGGCCATTCCTCTTGCCCCTATACTCGCGTCTTATTTATGGTTGCCTCACCAGGCCCAGATACCTTGTTAGCCGTCCTCCTCCTCCTTCCCTTCCCACTGTTCATCTTCTTCCTGGGTGGGATCTTCAAAGCCCTGTCTGCTTCCATCTCTGTCACCTCTGACGAAAAACGACGAATTGTTGGGATTTTGGTTCTGGTGTTGCTCATTTATACACTGCTCTTTTTGCCATACATCATCCTTATAATTTGCTTTGAATATGGAGCTTCTGGTGTGGACATAATCCTCATCTCCTACGTGTCCTATATGCTTCTTAAGTTCAGTCCCCTTGCAGACTTAGTTCTGTATATTTTCATGAGGAAAGGGGCCATAGACAAGCTGTTGGCCTTTCTGTGTTGTTGCAGAATGGACAGCAATGATGTCAGCAGCCCATAGTTTGAATAATGACAACGTGTAAATACACAGCTCTTGAGAGAGAGAGAGAGAGAGAGAGAGAGAGAGAGAGAGAGAGAGAGAGAGAGAGAGAGGAGAGAGAGAGAGAGAGAGAGAGAAAGTGATGAAATCAGAAAGAGAATGTAGACAAATAGAAAATAACAGACTGGCAGGGGCCGTCATCCATTCAATATCCAACAATTAAATCATTGATATGATGTTTGACCTATATCTTTATTATTGTATGTATTCTTAAATCTGTATCTCTAACACAGAGAACTTAAAGGTGCTAAGAGAAAATTTTATACCTTTCTGAAACTTTTTTTCCTCCTATGATCATAAATTACATCTAACAGCAAACAAGATCATCAGTGCAAATAATGCTATTTTTTTAATAGTTTTTCTTCATGCCTTTGTCATGGGTACGGTCACCCTCCAACTATAGATGACATAGTAAAAAACACTACCACTTTTGTCCAAAGGGGGTGCAAGAATGAATCAAGTTGAAAGTTCCTCGGAGCACCTTTAAACATTCTTTATAACTTTTGTCCTATCCAAAGCTGTGTTTGTTTGCCTAACTCTTATTTTATGTTGAATAATAGACATACATAAAATGCATATTAATAATTTCTGTTTTTGTTTAAGATATGTTTAATTTTGGTGTTTGAGAGGAAGGCATGTACGTTTTGGGGTGTTGGGTTTGCAGCTTCTGTTGTTTGCTTGCATTATACATAACATTCTATTTCAGGTTATATGTTATTTTGTATTAATCTTAAATTTTCTTTCAGGTTTATATTAACAATCTGTTTTCGAACAATAATGGGATAATATACCTTTGGCTTTTTCATTGAATTATAAACTGACAAACATGAAAGATTACAGCCCAGAGAAAACTCGACCAGACCGGCTGAAAACCCCCCTCTCAATGGGTTTTTCCCAGCAACTGTCCTGCTACCAGATCTCACCACAGAGAGGGAGGTGTCAGGGAAAGACAGGCTAATTTGCATCTATACACACAGTCACATACAATCTCTCCTGTCATCAGTTAGTATAGTTGTTGATGTGTGTGTTTTATTACTTTATGTAAATAAATGACATGTGTTTTAATTATGTTGGTTTCTTTAATACTGCACAAGAATGAACATTGCAATCCTCTTCCATTTAGAACTCTCTTGACCTACTAGCTATTAGTAACTTTTTATATTCATTAAACTATCAATTCAATTGATCAAATGTATGAGACTGATTTAGGTAAGCTATCAATTTCCTAGGTAACTGTCGGTGGTGCCCCAGATAAAAGTTAAGTTTAAATTAATTTCTGTTTTTTAATTTTAATTTCTTGATAGCCAAAAGGGGAGGAATCCCTCTGCTTCTTGTTGTTGCATTATGTGCAACTTAGAAACATTCTAGGTAGAACACCACTACATGTATAGTGCTACGTGTGAGGTAGTGTAATGTTGGAAAGTGTTCATTATATTATATAATATTAAATTCCACATCATCTTTGACCAAATTCCAAATTTTAGATTTAGCTCGAAAATTTTCCAAAAGTCTTAATTTTAGTCACCCACCAGTAGGCTGCTACCAGAGTGGACATCCAGTAGTACTTAACAACAACAAGCATTATGGTGTAAATGGATTTTTAATCAAAAACCAAGCCGGGAGTTCTACTGTCGATATTTTTCCATCAAATCATTTTATTTACTTTAAGTTATTTCTTATCATGATCATTAATGGGGTTTTTTTCTGACCACATTTCTTACTCAAAGCTGACGGTTCACCACTATCTATCCAGGTTTTAATAATTCCTAACATAATTTTAGAAATTTCATCTTCTTGTGAGTAGTTGTTTTTGTTTTATAAAGGCCAATAATTTCACCCCTCTGAAACGGAGTTACATCTTTTCCCAAATCACAGCATATTTATTCTGACATGGTTGTTTAAGAGGTAAGAAGCTATGCACTGCATCAGTTAGGCTTTAACCCTTGTGTGGTGTTCATATTGTTGTTACACAGCCAGTGTTCGTGGGTCTGGTGGACCCACTGCATTTTAGGAGGTTTTAATTCAACACAATCAAACATTTTATTTTAAAATACTCAACAGATGTTTATTTCATCCTATTTGCAAGAAATATAAACAGCATATATGGTTAATATTTGCCCTTCACCTTTGTTAGATCCCATTTATGAATTAAAGTACCACTCGTTTTTTGTCTGTTTTTGAATAAAATTTAATAAAACAAGAAAAACAATTATAAAAAAGATATTAGGGGAATACATTCAACAAATTTACAAATGAAGCAGGGTTTTTCACAACTTTTGATTTTAATTTATTTGAACTTAATTGGAAATTTAACCCATTCAGGTCAGTTTACACTACAAAACTAATGGGCTGGTCCTAGGGCTGGCTGCTGGTCCAGTGTCTTCGTTTTGGAACTAGCTGATGCTCAATCCCATTCTCTTCTTCAAAATCACTGTCAGACACTGACATTTCAGAAATGTGATCCTCACTGTGAGCTCATCACTGCTTTATGCAGATGATGTGGTCCTGATGACATAATCGGTCTTTGACCTTCAGCTCTCACTGGATTGGTTCACAGCCGAGTGTGAAGCAGTTGGGATGAGGATCAGTACCTCTAAATCTGAGGCCATGGTTCTCAGTAGGAAACCTATGGATTGTCTACTCCAGATATAGGGAATGAGTCCTAACCCCAAGTGAAGGAGTTCAAGTACCTTGGAGTCTTGCTTGCGAGGGAGGGGACAATGGAGCCTCAGTTTGGCCGGAGAATCAGAGCAGTGGGGATGGTATTGCACTTGCTTTATCGCAACGTTGTGACATAAAGAGAGCTGAGTTGGAAGGCAAAGCTCTCGATCTACAGATCGATCTTGGTTCGTACTCTCACGGTCATGAAGGCTTGGTCATGATCCAAAGAACTAGACCGCAGGTACAAGTGGCCAAAATGGGTTTTCTCAGCATGGTGTCTGGCATCTCCCTGAGAGATAGGGTGAGCAGCTCAGTCATCCTGAGAGATTTTGTAATACAGACGCTACTCCTACGTGTAAAAAGGAGCAAGTTGAGGTGGTTCGGGCATCTGGTAAGGATGCCCCCAGGGCGCCTCCCTAGGGAGGTGTTCCCGTCACATCCAGCTGGAAGGAGGCCTCGGGGAAGACCCAGGACTTGGTGGAGAGATTATATCTCCACCCTGACCTGGGAACACCTCTGGATCCCCCAGTCTGAGCTAGTTACTGTGGCCCGGGAAGGAGAAGTTTGGGGTCCCCTGCTCAAGCTGCTGGCCCCGAGACCCGACCCCTGATAAGCAGTTTATGATGAGTAATGATCATGAGAGAGTGATTGATCCTCACATTCTGAACCCTCTAACTCTACATCATCTTTAAAAGCTTCTCTCTCTTCCAAAACCTACAATTTCTACACTTGTATTAGCCCTGGGTCCAGTAGACCCGAACATCCTGAATGTAATATAAATGTGTAGGGGGGGTGTACAGCGTGTGTTGACCAATTTTTTTTTCTGATATATGTTCTTCCCAGTAAATGAGCCAAGGCCAATGAGTCTCAGTTTGAAATTATAATTAATAGTATCAGTTTTCTTTTGATAAAAAAGAAAATGGGTCCCACAGACCCGAACACCACACAAAGGTTAATAACTTGTTGCCAACTGAAACATAATAATGACTGCAGCTTTTGGACTGATGGAGAGCTCTTGCCTGTTTACTTAGTAAAATCCAGGTAGTGACCTTTCTTACGTCCATACAATAAGCAAATATATTTTACTAGGAACCTAATGCACCTACTCACTAACTGGCATCACCACAGACTGTTTGGATGAAGAGGACAACACATCAGACATTGGTAAAATAACTCATTCTGGTGAGGTTTTGTAGCTTTCAAGTGTGAATATTGTGATAATATATTGTAGAGATTGTTTAAAAGGAAAAATAACTAGGGGTGTGAATCTTTTGGCGTTGTTGCAAATTAAGGCATGAAAGGAAATTAAAGTTAAGTTGTTATGTTTGCAAAGTAGTATCAACTGATTGTGATAATGTAAAACACAAAGGCAAACTTAAGAGAAATGGTAACATTTATTCATGCTTGTATATTGTACAGATACAAACAAATTAAATCAAATTGGTAGGTTAAGTCCAGCTGCCTTTTCTCAAACTTGCCACTTTCTAAAATAAAATGTAGTTACCAGTTACACTGGGTTAAATCAATAAATTCTAAACAAAACATTTTGGAAATTATGTATTGATTCAATATCTTACAAGATAGAAAGCGCAATTTTTACATGTATCAAATTTTGTATCCCTCTTAAAAAACTGCAAACAGCCATTCAAATCAATATGCAAACTTTAACAAGCAGACATGGTTGGATTGTAGGTTCACATATGCTATAAATAAAGGGTTCATTCAGAACTAGGGACATCTGCATTCCTTTTCAATGCACCGACCACCTAGAACAGGCTTCAACAGTCACTTAAATTACATTCTCTTCCAATTTATGGGCAGTTCAGAACATTGGTGCTTATTGTTAATATTTTCAGCTGTAACTGTTTTTAGTGATTTACATGTTCATAATTTTATCTTTTTCTCATTTCTTTGTTTTTTAATTTAATTTTATGGTTGCTTGCTTCAGTGATTTGGATATCTCTGTCTCTATCCCAGGCATGGGTATTTCACACTTCATGCACTGTTGGTATATTGTGGTCTTACTGTGTATTTTATTTACTGTAATCTGGGC
The DNA here is from genome assembly GCA_026122265.1 of Ammodytes dubius. NCBI lineage: Eukaryota > Metazoa > Chordata > Actinopteri > Uranoscopiformes > Ammodytidae > Ammodytes > Ammodytes dubius. The sequence continues at coordinate 3,048,146 of CM047514.1, read as the reverse complement.
TACATTGAAAATGAGGGCTTGCCCTCAATTGAACCTCTGATAACTAAATAAAGGTTGATTAAAATAAAAAGTAAAGCACTACAATTAACTACTTAATTAAATAAGATTAAGAATGAAAATCTTTTTGCATTTCTTGACAGACACTCATCATCAGGTCTCACAGTGAAGAATGGCCAATTTCTCCTCCAACACCTCACTGAACGAAAGCTACAACAATTTCGACGACATCTTTGATGATATGTTGTACTATTACGACAAAGTTAATTTCATCATGCATGTGACGACGTGCATAATCATCTCTATCAGCCTTCCTTTGATCCTTGCGGCCATCTACTCTCTCTACTCTCTGGTATGTACATTATGACCAAGAATGATTTATTTACTATATAATGTGTCTGTCGTGCAATCTGCAAAAGAACACAGCAAAAAGTGTCGTTATTATTAACTATACCGTATATTTATAGGAAAATGTGACTCCAATTTGCCCTGTATTTATACATTCAGCTGGAAGACCGGCTCTGCCCATGTAGCCTCAGAGGGCTGCTACGATCGCTGTAAACTCTCAGGGTCAGATTTACTAAAAACAAATGTTTGACCAATGTTTTCCTGCAGGTGCAAAAGGATAATGTTGCTCCGATCTACGTCATCAACCTTCTCATCTCCGACCTCCATCAGCTCTGCTGCCTGATCGTTATGGAGGCACTACATGACCGTGAGATAACAGATGAGAAGCAGCTGATACGTCTCATCTTAGAACGTATTCACCTATATGGTGTTGTGGTCAGTGTTGGCTTCATGGTGTGCATCGCCCTGGAAAGGTAGCTATCTGTCTATGTGTTCAACTACTTTCATATCTGATCAATGTCTTACTATGTTATTCTGAAGCTCCTCAAACTCTCGTATTACAGGTATTTGCTCATCGCCTGTCCATTGTGGTACCGCTGCAGAAGAACTATCAAGATCTCTGTGGTGGTCTGTTTCTTCGTCTGGGCCATTCCTCTTACCCCTATACTCGCGTCTTATTTATGGCTTGACTCACCAGTCCCATATACCTTGTTAGCCGTCCTCCTCCTCCTTCCCTTCCCACTGCTCATCTTCTTCCTGGGTGGGATCTTCAAAGCCCTGTCTGCTTCCATCTCTGTCACCTCTGACGAAAAACGACGAATTGTTGGGATTTTGGTTCTGGTGTTGCTCATTTATACACTGCTCTTTTTGCCATACATCATCCCTATAATTTGCTTTGGATATGGATGTTCTGGCGTGGACGTATTCCTCTTCCACTACGTGTCCTATATGCTTCTTAAGTTGAGTCCTCTTGCAGATTTAGTTCTGTATATTTTCATGAGGAAAGGGGCCATAGACAAGCTGTTGGCCTCTCTGTGTTGTTGCAGAATGGACAGCAATGATGTCAGCATGCCATAGTTTGAATAATGACAACATGTAAATACACAGTCAGCTTTAGAGAAAGAGGAGAGAAAGGAGAGAGAGAGAGAGAGAGAGAGAGAGAGAGAGAGAGAGAGAGAGAGAGAGAGAGAGAGAGAGAGAGAGAGAGAGAGAAAGGGAAACCAGAGAGAGATTGTACAAAGAGATTGGACTAATAGAAAAGAACGGACAGGTACCGTCATCCATGTGATATTTCACCATAATTATAGTATGTATTCTTAAATCTGTATCTCTAACACAGTGAACTTAAAGGTGCTACGAGGAACTTTTTAATATATTATATTATAATTAAAATATTTGATAGTCTAATTTTACCTCTGATGATCATAAATGACATGTAACAGCAAACAAGACCATCAGTGCAAAGAATGCCATTTGTATAGAGTTTTTCCTTTACTTTATGCCTTTGTAATGGGTGAGCTTACCCTTGAACTATACTGTACATGGCATAGTAAAAACACAACCGCTTTTGTCCAAAGGGGGTGCTAGAATTCACCAAAACTGAAAGTTCCTCGGAGCACTTTTAAAAAGTCTGTATAACTCTTGTTCTATTTTGGTCTCATCATGGCCCATTTTAATTTAGTTTAATGTTTATTATAACTGATGTATTTCTATCCAAAGCTGTGTTTGTTTGCCTATTTCTTATTTTATTTTGAATAATAGACATATTAATAATTTCTCTTTTTATTCAATATAAGTTTAATGTTTGTGTTTGAGTAGAAGGCATGTACGTTCTGGGGCTTTTTCATTTAATTAAAAAGTGTTAAAAGATTATGAAGCCTACTGTCTTAAGCTGATAACCAACTTACATTCAACAAATAACAACCACATTTTGACAGTATGAATTGGTGGCTAACAATCCCCTATTAATCATCATGTGTTGTGGGTGTATTGGTATTTACAAAAATGGGTTGTATGGGTTATGCCCCCCCCCCCCCCCCCGCGAACCGAGGTGCTACCGGGTTGATCCTGCCAGTAGCATATGCTTGTCTCAAAGATTAAGCCATGCAAGTCTAAGGTTATGGTCAGGGCTGGACTGGCCATCGGGCGTACCGGGCAATGCCCGGTGGGCCGGCAGGCATTTTGGGCCGGGCCGGGTCCATAAAAAAAAAAAAAAAAAAAAAAAAAAAAATTTTTTTTTTTTTTTTTTTGGACCCTCGGCTGTGTGACTCGGCCCGGCCCGGCCAAGTCACACAGCCGAGGGCCGAGGTCCCTTCCCTCTCGGGAGTGCCATGGACATATAAATGTGCGTGCAGGCTGTCAACTTCACCTGAAAGTTACCAGGCCATTACTCATTATGATTGGTTCTAGGCTAGGCCTGGCCCAATCACACACACAGCAGAGGGCCGCCCATTCAGAGGCTGCATTGAGTTGTATTATCACGCATTCAACTTCTACTCAGTAATTATGAGCATCTGACGATGGTCAGTTTTACGTTCAGGGCCGTCGGACTGCGGACAGGCTTGGGGGGGGCCAAGGCAGAGGGGGGCTGCACCCAAGAAAATAAAAAATTATTTTTTTGATTTTTTATTAATTTTACTGGCTCAATATAGGCCCCTGATCTTTGAAGGCCCCGAAATTTTTTATTTAGGGGCTATGAAGATCAGGGGCCTATATTGGGCCATTAAAAAATACAAACGAAGGGAAAAAATTCCCAAAGCTGACTGAATTTTTTTAACTTTCTTCTTTTTGGTCATTCTGTGTCTTTGAATCATTCCAGAAAATAGTACTAAATAGCTTACATAGGAAACAGTTGATTTAGCCTTTGTTTTCTCCTCAAAGTGCACCAGATTGATGAATTTTACTTTAACATTTAAAAAAAAAATCTTCCGGGGGAGCATTCCCCCGGACCCCCCTAGAAGGTCCAGGGTCCACGACACAGTCTCCCAAATTCGTGTGAGAAACACTGTGTGTGTGCATGTTTATTAAGAGTCATTAGACCAGGGGTTGTGTTCAAGTACGCGTAATAATCTGGTCATTCATCAATAGAAACATTTGTGTTGTTATCTGGCTCAAAGAGAGACCAGTCACTCATACGTTTTGGACTATAGACAAACAAAGCTTTTACATGTTTGTATTGTAAGACCGCCTCTCAGAGAGCCCATCAGGACTTTCTGGGGCCCAGAATTTGGTGCAACACCCCTTCCTCCGCATATTGTATAAACGGTGGGCTGCCATGGCCAAAAATGCCAGGGCCGATTTTTTGTCCCAGTCCAGCCCTGGTTATGGTGTTTGACAGGAATTTATTATAGAAATCTCTGTGATCGACAACCCTAATAACAAAGTTAATCTTGCATTATTTTCACTGACATACAAACCATGTCCTCAATAACATGTCCGTTATCTACCACACACAGCGTAAGACTTTTTGCTTGTTGGTTGCTGCAGGATAACCACAGTGAGTGGAAGTTCCAAGAAACGTTTAACACGTGCATTTTACATATAGTTTAATTGCATTAGAAATCATCAATATTGTTTTTATCCGTTTTTATCTTGGTTTTTCCTAGTCCTGTCTTGTCCTGTATGTTTCTTTGTTTCCTGTTTTACTTTCGTATCCATGTTTTGTTTGTTGTCCATATCCTGTCTATTTCCCGTCCTGTTTGATTAGTGGTCCCTCCCTGATGTGTTTCACCTGGGCCTTTAAGTCCTTGTTTTCCCTTTGTTTGTTTTCGTATCATCGTTGTGTTGGTGAGTTATGTGGACCTAGAGTTGCTAGTGGTTGTTTAGTTATTAAATCGTCTTATCCACAAAGCCGTTCTTCACCTGTTGCGAGTAACCCCATCCTAACAGAATGAATGGGGAACCGCCCTCCAGAGGGGGACCACACTCCAGAGGGGGACCACCTTCCAGAGGGGGACCACCTTTCACATGTCGCTCCAGCTGTGCCCATTGTGGGTTAGCCAATCGAAAAAAAAAGTGTAAGACAGACAAAACTCAGCGTCTGGGTAAGAGAGCAAGATAACATCAACTTATTGAGAAACAGGAAACCAAACTATTTCATAATACCCGCTGAGTGGCCTAGATGGAAAATATCTTTTGATTTGATAAATGTTGTCATACCGTCATGGTGCTGGCGTGGGGTAACAAAAAGTGGTCATCTGCTAAAGTAGATTTATTTTATATATATATGCAGCCTATTTAATGCTTTATCGTCCAGTAATATTTGTACAGCTGCTTTTATCGGCATCAACATTTGCAAATATACATAACTGTTTCCCCATGGCATTAATAAAGATGTGCTTTTAAAATATTAACGTTACTTGTTACCAAATCATTACAGTAACGTTTTCATTTTATCACGTGGCATGAGAGGCAGGCTATTTAGGTGATCAACACATTTAATTTACATTTTCATATTTAAGTGAGACAGAACAGGCCTCACCCAGTCCCTTTTGCCTGCTGAAAAACCTTTTATTTGACTGAAATCACTATTTGGCAGACGATCACTGTTTGGCGCCACATTGGTGCTTTGAAAAGCCAAAAAAGACCGGGTTAAGAGTGCACGGTTACTGGAATGGAGGAGACGGCCCAAATGGACACTGACCTAGTTAGCGAAAGACTGGCCAAAAAACCTTTCACCTTTTCGTTTTGGGAGTTCAAAAAATCCAACCATTAATGCAAATAAATGCCTGTGACGTATACACATCCATAGCCATTTTCACACACTTATGACATACAAAGTTGGACAAAAAATAAACACTTTGCCCAAAATGGACTTATACAGGATATATGGATTTCCTCACCCCCCCCCCCCCCCCCCCCCCCCTCTTCTTGTCTTGTCTTTGTCGACTCCACTCTTGTTTATTACTAATTAACAATTACATTTGTGGATTCTTTTATTTCCCACAATTCTTTTTTTATTATTTCCTCAGCAGTAACTTTTACCAATAAAAATAATGAATTGTGGAAAATAAAATTACTTACCCAAAGGGACACAACTGAAACTGCCCAGAAGAACATAACATTGTTTATATATATAATATATATATATATCTCCCAAACAGATTGTTCTTGATTTAATCAAAATAGACTGAGGTTGTGTTCATTTGTGAAGGTTTTAACACACAGACATAATGTAAAATGAGAAAATGTTTTGTTGTTCACATTTATACATTGTGTTATGTAACTTTATTTAACAGGGACAATGTACAAAAGACACATTACATTTGTTTAGAGCAAGGATAGATGCATTGTTCCAGGTTTTAACAAACTACTATTTTCCACCGGTTGTCCCTGGGTAGGTAAGAAGAATAATACTACAAATCCAAACACGACACAGTAATATATTAACAAGGGATGAAAAAATAAAAGGATAACAAGATACAATGATATAAATACATAAAATGAAAACAAACTGAAAGTCCCTCGGAGCACTTTTTAATATTACAGCAGTACAACTTCTTTGAGTTGTTTACCGTCCACACAATGTACATTTTGGGTGCAATGTTCAAATATCTAATTACAAACGCCTTTATATTTTTCTTCTCTGCCAAAATATACTTGAAAAGTTATTTCCATTGGATTCAACGGGGGGGGGGGGGGGGGGGGGGGCTGAACTGGTTAAAAAGTATCGGAGCGCAAAAGCCTCTGCACCACATTAATAAGTCACAAAAGTTTTTCCCTATCACTCACATGTCTGAGTTGAAAGCATTGTCGGAGGATCACGATTAAATAAACATGAGGTGTTTTCATGTGGCGTTCAAAGTCGTAAAACTTTTCAATGCTTGAGAAATCCATCTTCTGAAAGATCAAACCAATTTAAAAATATGGCACGGTACTGCATTGAACTGTCACCAAAATAACAATAAAAAGTAAATATTAATAACCTTTAAAAAATTGCTTTTTTTAAATTAAATCTATTTGCTTCGATGGAGAGATTAGTGACCATGGTGGGACTATTCTTGGCAAGGGTAAGGCTCCTCTCTCATGACTACTCCCCTCTTGAATATTTAATAATGGTGTTTTAATGACTGATAGACTGACAGACGTAGTTACACAACCAGCATGATGCTTTTACTTTGAAGGGGTCTGCAGCAAATACCAAATTACCATTTCAGAGCCTCAGAGTTCTGACTTTGAAAAACAAGAAAAGCTATTTGAATGAGGGAATTTTCCTCTGATATTCAAATGCGCTTTTATATTTATTTATTTATTTATTGCATTTGTATACTCGCAGAATATCCTGTATCCTGTGCTTTTATGTTCCTATGTTGCAATGCATTACTCAAGTCTAGGGTTGCAAAATTCCGGGAATTTTCAAAGTTGGAAACTTTCCATGGGAATTAACGGGAATTTATGGGAATTAACGGGAATTTTGGGAATTAACGGGAATAAACGGGAATTTACTAAATTTAAAGCCACCCAAATGCATTAAATTCTCCTAACTATGTTATTTCAGTCCAGGCAAACGTTCTAGACTGTAAAAAGCAGTTTTTTCAACTAAGTTTTAATATATTTATGAATATTTAATTTCAAATCAGATATTTTTTTAAGTTTATTGAGACACCCAACTTGATATCATATATTGATTTTTATTAGACCAGGTTTACAGAGGCTTAAACTGTGATTTTACATATAGTTGGGGACAATGTATTTTAGCATAATCTTGACTAAAACAACCAGATTTTATGCAAGTACACTTGGCAACTTGCACTTAGCACACATCCTACTGCAGGGGTACAGGGGTACCCCCTACATGCTCTGTGCATTCCTCCATCACATGGGGGGCATTTGACTTTATTTATTGAATGGTTGGGTTCAG
>CM047514.1:3008442-3035942 GCA_026122265.1 Ammodytes dubius | reverse complement strand
CCAGTTGAATCTTCAGGTGTTAGACTCAGCCAAGGGTGAAAATGGAACAATAAAAAGCTTCCTGGTTGAAGAGGTTTTTTAAAATGTGCTTGGAGCTGTCCGTGGTGCTGAACTGTGCAGTAGTTTCCTCGCGGTGAGACGGAGGTTTCAGTTTCAGTAATAAGACAGAACTAAATGTGTGAGATGGTTGTGATTAAAGAGAGAATAGAATAGTGGGGAACTGTTGGTCGCCTTTTATAGACACAGGCCTATTTAATGTCCCTGTCTCTTAAAGCTATAGTAGTACATTTCTTATCATATGATTGAAGGTCGGTTACTTTCACGCCATCGCCAAACGAGTTGACACAAAGTTGATTAAGCCTATCAGCTCCACAAAACTATCTCTCTCTGTATTTCTCAGTATTGCAGCATTTACAAACTGGTGTCACATACACAGGTGTGTGTGCTTGTGTGTGTGTGTGTGTGTGTGTGTGTGTGTGTGTGTGTGTGTGTGTGTGTGTGTGTTGTGTGTGTGTGTGTGTGTGTGTGTGTGGATATGTGTGAAACAGAGAGAGATTTTGGGTCAATGAGAAGAATGCTTAATGAGATTTGACTTCAGGGTCTATTTTTGTGAATGAACGATTCTGCAAAATGCAAATGTCCTCATACAACAACACAAGAAAAATGCTATTGTCAATTGTGTGTATGATTGTGTGTGGGTGTGTGCAAGCATGTCTGCGCGTGCATGTCCTCGCATGTGTGTGTGTATGTGTGTATGCTAAAAAAATGAAGAATAAAAAATTACCAAAACCCTTTGTGTTGAGTTTGTGCGTCTGCCTCGTCTCATACAAACACATGCACAAAACTTCTATCTGAGCTTTTGCACATCGTTAAAATGGGCCACATTAGCATGTTCCGAATATTCCTCTTTTAGCTGCTTCAGCACAGGGAGATGTGTGTCTGTCCGGGTGTGAGATAATGGTGCTCCTCTTACCACTCATACCGGATTCATTCCTAAACAGCTCCGGGACACATCCGGCCATCCTTTCAAATCTTTTCTTTGTTCTCGTTTATTCTGCTTTTTATTCTCAGTGTCTGTCTGTCACTCAATAGTTTTTGTTCAATACTCTGAACCCAAAAATCTCAACTTCTAAAGCGCTTACATCAACTAAACTTCTATAAGCATCGTCAGCACTATTCTGAAGGTTATTACAGAAGGATTTGTTCATAGTTTGTTGATTGTCTGATTTGCAATACATTTAGTTTTTTAAATAAAACATGCAGAAAAAAACAAAACTAGGCCAGCCCCCGTTTCCCCCCTAGCTCAGCAATGATAGAGCGTGCTGCCAGACAGAACTGCTAGCTGTATGTGGTCTGGCAGTGCGGAGACTAGATTTGCATTTTATTCAAACTAGACTTCCTCTTTTTCACGTTGCCGGTGGAAAGGAGGGAGTGAGGGAGAGAGTGTTTGAATATAATGTAAATAGGCATAATTGTAATCAGAGAGGTTGTGCTTTACAAGGAAAACTAACTGTCAATGCAAAATGAACACATTTGACACTCGACACCTATACACTTTCTTAAGTACTGTATATACTTTAAAGCTATTAATAGTGCATAACTTTTTCATAAATTAAAATAAATTAGATTAAATTCAAGCCATCGCCAAATGAGTTGACACAAAGCCTGATTAAAGCCTATCAGCTCCACAAAACGTAACCAGGGTTTGGACAAAAATACATCACAACTTTTAGAGCATTGGTGATGCCAAATTGGGTCAAATAATAACAATGGTGAGCGTTTACTGTGGCTTTCTGAGATTGTTAGTGTGTCTGCCGCAAAAAACCTGCAAATACCTTTGATCCATTCAACTGTTCTGTTGAGTAATGTTCCAAGCACACAGCCTTAATGTCTCCCCTATTGTGTCTGAACTTGTAGAAAGTCTGCTGTTGCTCGAGGGCATTGGCACCGCACACACAATGTTCTAGCTTTCACTGTCTTGTGCTCCTTTAGTTTAACTCTAACAGGAGTGGGGATTGTCTTTCAACTCCATCTTATAAATAGCTTCAGTCTGACTGTGGTTTGCTATCAGTTGATGGTGTTCTTCCCCCCCCCCCCTTTTTATTGAACCAGCCACCTGCTTAGAACACAAGAATCAGGATCGGTTGTAATTTTTGAATGATTATTTTTGTCATTTTTCATGCTTTATTGGAGAGACAGAGATGAAGTGGTGTAGAGAGGGGAATGACAGGCAGAGAACGACCCCATTCCAAACACAAAGGAGAATGACCTGTGTCTGCACGCAATCTAAACTAAAAAAAATACAGGAGATCACACTTATGTACCGAAGGATACGTGACGAATGTGTACACGTGTACAAGTATGTGTCGAGATGTGTGGTTCACATGAGGAGAGAAGAGAGAGAGAGAGAGAGAGAGAGAGAGAGAAAAAGAGTATCTGCAGCGCAACTTTTTACTTACACCGCATTACAAGCCAACTCATAGTATTCCCACAAACTAAAATTCACATGTTTTTAAGAATAGATCGAACAAGGATTTTTTCAACATAAATGTACTTCTTCAATGATACCCCTCTCTATCCTCTAACATTACACAGGTGTGGGTCTTAGCTCTTTAGTATTGCTGCAATGCAGGGACCTGTGTGTGTGTGTGTGTGTGTGTGTGTTGTGTGTGTGTGTGTGTGTGTGTGTGTGTGTGTGTGTGTGTGTGTGTGTGTGTGTGTGTGTGTGTGTGTGTGTGTGTGTGTGTGTGTGTGTGTGTGTGTGTGTGTGTGTGTGTGTGTGTGTGTGTGTGTGTGTGTGTGTGTGTGTGTTGGAACAGCTGCAGGCGTGCTATCTGCAGTCTACTCAGCAACCATAATTTGGGACTGTTAGCTGACAGCAACAGACCTGCACCCTGCCGCAGTATGTGCAAAGGAATGGGGAAGTCTTTGTAAGGTATAAAAGCTGATGTGTAGTAGCCATTTTTGTGGGCACCCAAACCCAGTCGCACAGCAAAAATCTGTAATAGCTACAATAAACATGGTCGCTTTTACAATGACGGCTGTGAAAAGATCCCTTATGCAGTTATAATAGCCAAGGCCCATGTCACATGACTAGTCAAGTTCAGTCTCTGTCAAAACAAAAAAGACGGTGGACAATTATTTTATTCTCAGTGGAAAATGCAAAGATTTTAGGACCGATTCATCATTTAATGTCTTTATTTATGATAAGATTTTGAAAGAGAAATGGGCATTTCATTTTTAGAATCTCTGTGACTTTGTATAATCTTTAGTTTGATAGTTATTACGAAGATTATTCCATTTCAACCAAGTCTGGTCTTTGAAAAAAAAATTGAAAATTCCTATCACAAACTTAAGCCACTTGTGACTTTTGGCACGGAGGGAAAGTATTTTATGAGCTTCCTACATTGATCTCAAACTCTTCAGATTGTGCAGGAACTCAAAAATCCCAAAAAGAGCCCAAGAAATGTTTCAGTTGTTGATTCTACTGTTAAGAAGAAACCTGGACTGACAGCAGAAGATATTAAATCCAAAGCATCATCATATCATGCAAGTTTGTAAATTATTTATTTTTTTAATTTCTTTTTTAATCACTGTATCTTCAGGGCTTACTTAATGAACTATGAGATGGAATAAACAGTGGAAGTCTCACTCCCTGAATTTTCCCTGCAGCATATGAGTTGTATACGTAGATAAAAAATGTGAGGAAAACAACAATTAATACATCAATAATTATTTTGCATTAGTCGAGTGAGTGGGCCCGGTTCCCAGAAAAAACTAATTGAATAATAACATCATTACATCCAGGAACAGAACTTGACAGGAGGCAGAAGTTGAGCAATCATTCAACACTGACAGCAAGTTATTTAAAGGTGCACTACGTAACTTTGGGTGTGTATGAGAAGTAAACATTGTCTAAGGTATATTCTCATAACTGAATAACAAGCTTTCCTCACAGGAAAATGTGATCCCTGGAACACTATTTGAAGTTAGAAAGCTTCCTGAAAAGTTACTGTTTCACTGTTGCTGCAGCAGTGCCCACAGTTTGGTTAACAAACATATTCTAATCTTACGTTTGGTTATAGGTTCCTAAAAACAAATCTATTTTGATCTATGCTGATAGACATGTTAAATACTAAGAATTATATTAAAAGAAAACATGTGTTTGTATAATCTCTGCAGGCTCTGCAAATGTATTGCAAATGCTTGACTTCGCAGGCAGTTTAACTTTGTGTATAACAAAAATGTCAGACGAAAACATTTCAATTTTATAACGTAACATTTCATTTAATGTCAGGGAGTTCAAGAAGGAATCCCTTTGGGAAGTGGATTTACATATAGGCTATATTTGAATTGTATTTTGTCTTATAGGTTTTTTTTCGAGATGTACATTTTTCCTAATATAAAAACATCTCAAAACAAGTGTAATATGTTTTGAATGTGAAAACAAATGTGAACAATCCAGGATAATAAATATTTGAAAGCAATACAGAATGCCTGAAAGCTTTACTGCATTACATTCCATTATATCTGTGTCACTGGGTACCTGACTGTTGTCTTTTCCTTTACGTAAATATTGACATTTCCACAAGAAATTGATGCAGAATAGGCACAAATTGGTTCATAAAAATTCACCAGAACTCAGGAAGTGTTTCATGCATAATATTTGTATTACATTATGAGTAAAGAATTTATGGAATGGGCCAACTGTTTCAGTAATCGCATTCTTTCAATAGTTATAATTTAACTCAAAGTTCAAAGTGTTCATACACAGACTATACACTACATACAAAAGTAAAAAATAAATATGCTCGCTCCATGTTGTATTAAGTTACCTCAAATTTCATAAATTACTACATTTTGGGCAAACAGTTATTAAGTTCTGTTAAACGTCGGGCTCTTACGCAACCCCTGCTTATAATATGTGTGTGCCCCCGATGTTGAGACAAAACCTGAACCCTTGGGATAAAGCATACGTCTTGATGATATATATATTTTTTTTTTAAATACGTTATTTATTTATTTTTTGTAGGTCCCTTTAGTACTGTTAGATAGTCAAGGGTAGGCTGCCATATGTGTTTTAATTTCTCCGCTTTCCCTGAAATCTCATAACGAATTGTCTCCATATTCTTGAGGATTTTTCTTCCTCGCTCCAGTCTCAATCGGAAACTCTTGGCGAGGGTTTTTGGCACGGTGAGGCTGCTTCACAGTTTGACTCTGTTGCATGTCAAATCGCCTGCAGCACAGAGTGAGAGAGTGGACGTTTTAAAATTAGCTTCTGTGGAGACTCTGCACCTGAGCATGGAGCTACTATCGGTCTCAAAACGTTCTTGTTTCCCTTTTAACCTGTAATTTCTTTTATTTTATTTTTATTTTTATGGTAAAATGTTTTAATTCTTTTATTTAAATGTTGTATTTTTATCCATGTTTTAAATTTGTTCCTTTTTTTTTTTTGTATTTGTATTCTTTATTTGATTTTAACCCTGTGAAGCACCTTGAGTGGCCCTGTGCCTGAAATGTGCTCTATAAATAAAATTGCCTTGCCTTGCCTTACTACTGTCTGCTGTCAGTGCACTGTGTCTTCATTTAAGACCAAAAGTCTAAGAAAAGCCCATAAAAGAACAACCACATAAGACGCCATAAAAGACTCTAATACAACTAATTACGTAATAACTGGTAACCTTAGTTTCTTTAAAACATCTGTCATTAAACACATGTGTTATTAACTTATTTAGCGTAGGTTCTCTAAGCATACGATCTTATGCCACCTCCACTACAGTCTACTGATATTGTAACATCGAGATTGTTGTTGGCATATGCTCTGGCTAGTTTACAGAGTCAGCATATACACATGACACTAAATAATGACAATAAATATATATTGTGGCCCCCACACTAATTTGGGCCCTGGGTATTCACTCGTGGGTACAAGTGGCCCAAATGGGTTTTCTTAGGAGGGTGGCAGGGGTCTCCCTTAGAGATGAGATGAAAAGTTCAGTCATTATGAGAGATTTGGACTAGAGCTGCTACTCCTATGTGTAGAGAGGAGCCAGTTGAGGTGGTTGGGGCACCTGGTAAGGATATCCCCTAGGCGACTCCCTAGGGGTCCCCAGACAAATGTGCAACATCACAACTCTCTTCCTCTGAGATTTAATTTCCTCTTGGAATGTCTGACCTGTATGGGTTCACTTTGGTGGGTCTAAACTGACCTGGTTTGATCTCTGTTTCATCTAATGCCCTGCCCAATTTCTTCCCTTTCTTCATTACATTGGTCCATTTCATCACTCAATTTTTCCCACCTGATTGTGTTTACCTGCTCGATTTAAGCAGTTCAATAACGTTTGCACATACAAAAGTTGGCAAATAATTTGTTTTATTTTTATTAACAATTGATTTCTGGAAAATAAAAATCTGGAATTGATAAACACATGTCTGTTATTCATATAGAAAATACTGGTATTGGTACTAATGAATTAATAATGCTGAAACTAAATACAATTCCAAAAGGCTCAAGAGGTTTACACACTTTCAAGCAGCACAGTATATTTCTCATGCAATGAAACTATGTCAAATACCCACAATAAACATTTCTTGGAACTTCTCACTGCAGTTATCAACCATCGTTTCCTGCAGCAACCAACAAGCACAAAGTTTCACGCTATGTGTGTGGTTCATTGTGCACCTGTTTGTTGTCTTTGAGGCTGTGGTTTCTATCTGTCAGTGAAACATGTGCAAGATTAACTTTGTTATTTGGGTTGTCAAACAGGTACATTGACAGAGGTTTTCTATAATAAATGTTTTGCTGACACTAGTCTGAGTGAATTATACCTCTGGAAGGTGGTGGAGGACTTTCATTTTTGGATATGAAATAGATGATGGTATCTGTCAGTCTTTTTTATCCTATTTGTCTACATTTTCTTGATGGTTTCATCCCCTCTCTTTTTCTCTCTCTCTCTCTCTCCCTCTCTCTCCCTCTTTCTCTAAAGCTGACTGTGGACATGTTGTCATTATTCAAACTGATGACCTGCTGTCATCATTGTTGTCAATTCTGCAACAACACAGAGAGGCCAACAGCTTGTCTATGGCCCCTTTCCTCATGAAAATATACAGAACTAAATCAGCAAGAGGACTCAACTTCAGAAGCATTGAGGACAGGTCGGTGAGGAAATGCGGTCTTTTACCAAACAAAACAAAAAATAAACCAATTATAAAGGGCAAAAACAGCAGTGTATACATGAGCAGCACCAGAACCAGAATCCCAACAATTCGTCGTTTTTCTTCAGTGGGGACTGACCTGGAAGCAGACAGAGCTTTGCGGGTCCCACCCAGGAAGAAGATGAACAGTGGCAGGGGAAGGAGGAGGAAGACGGCCAAGAAGGTACATGCCATCAATCTAGCCCATAAAAGTAACGCTACTATAGGGGCAAGAGGAACGACCCAGACGAAGACACAGACCACCACAGAGATCTTGACAGTTCTTCTGAAGCGGTACCACAGTGGACAGGCGATGACCAAATACCTGTAATACAAGACAGATGGAGTTTGTTGTGTTTCAAAATAAGTTAGTTAGACATATCAGACAAGGAATTAGTTTAACACATAAACAGATAGCTACCTTTCCAGGGCGATGCACACCATGAAGCCAACACTGACCACAACACCATAAATGTGAATATAATAGAAGATGTCAAATATCAGCCAATACACATGTGTTCCGGTAACGTAGTGCCTCCATAACGAGGTCGGAGATGAGAAGGTTGATTAAGGAGATCGGAGCAACATGATCCTTTTGCACCTGCAGCAGAACATTGGTCAAACATTTGCACAATAAGAATTTTAGTAAATCTGGCCCTAAGAGTTTACAGCGATCGTAGCAGCCCTCTGAGGCCACATGGGCAGCACCGTTCATTGAGCAACATGTTCATTTGCTCACAATAACATAATGCCAAAATCTCACGGTTATCAAATATATTGCATTTCAGATGTTCCTTTATTGCTTTATGATAAAAACAAAAAACAAATTATCCTGTACTTATTGTTTATATTTTTTATTTAATTTGTAACTAACTGGTGCCATTAACAATGCAAGAGAAGGCTGGAATGCCACAAATGTGGTTAGGGTCCACATTTAAATATGGGCTAATTTGGAGTTAAATGTTCCTTAAATTATACAGGTAATAACAACTCTGTATCCCAGACAGACTGTACGACAGACACATTATACAGACAGTAAATAAATAAATCCCAGTCATAATGTACATACCAGAGAATAAAGAGAGCAGATGGCCATAAGGATCAGAGGAAGGCTGATAGCAATGATTATGCATGTCGCCACATGGACGTAATAGTTATAATAATCATAGTCGTTGGTGTAGTCGTAGCTTCCGTTCTGTGAGGTGTTGAAGTTGAAATCATCCATTCTTCACTGTGAGACCTGGTGATAAATTTCAATAGAAAAATGCAAAAGTATTTTTATTCCTAATCTTAATTAATTAAGTAGTTAATTGTAGTGCTTTACTTTCTTATGTATTTATATATGTGCACCTACAATCCAAACATGTCTGCTTGTTAAAGTTTGCATATTGAGTTTAATCTGAGTTTGCAGTTTTTTATCGTGTCATAATTTCCATAAATCAAAATTTTTGCTCAGAATTTAGTAATGTAACCCAGTCTTACTAGGTATGTCTGTTGTATCTGTACAATATACAAGCAATAATAAATGTTGCCATTTGTCTAACGTTTTCCTTTACATTATTACAATCAGTTGATAGTACTTTTCAAACACAAAAACTACATAGCTTTATTCATCTGTCATGCCATAAAAAACGCCAAAAGATTCACACCCCTAGTTATTTTTCCATTTAAATAAGCTCTATTATATATATTATACAAAATTCCCATATGAAAGCTACAAGACCTCACCTTACTTGAGTTCCTTAACACATGTCTGATGTGTTGTCCTCTGCATCCAAACAGTATGAGGTGATGACAGTTAGTGAGTACGTGCAATAGGTTCCTAGTAATATATATTTGCTTATTATAAGGAAGTGAGAAGGGGGCAGTGCCAATCTTGCAAACTGCTGGGTAAGAGAGTGTGAAATACAGTGGAAAGATTATTTGACTATTCACTGGTGATATATCATCGCTCTTTTAAGGCTGCCCACAATTTAACTTGTAACATACAAAGTCCTTCCAAGGAACTTGCGGTATAACTTAACGTCAGAGTCAGCAACTGAATGAGGCTGCGGTGAAAGCCTGGAAAAGCATCACAAAAGAAGAATGCAAAAGTTTAGTTATGTCAATGGGTCACAGGCTTGATGCAGTTATTGCAAGAGAAGAATTTGCAACAAAATATTAAGTCTTATTCACTTTAATTTATTTAAAGTCTATCTGTTCCAATACTTTTGCTCAACTAAAAATGTGGTGTTCCTTTACAAAAAATGCTATCTTCTCAGTTGTGTATCAGATCCAGATGTAAATACCTGGAAATGAAAGCTTAAATGTTGATCTATTGTCTCATATTCATATTTTGGTGTCAAACCCAAATGTTTCCAGTCTACAGCAAAAATAAAGGTCGGATACTTATTATATGGAGGGGACTGTATCATCGCTTCTTTAAGGCTGCCCACAATTTCCTGTAACTTACCAAGTCCTTCCATGGAACTTGCGGTATAACCTAACGTCAGAGTAGTTGTGGGGGAGGTATGTTGCCACTTCCTCGTATTAATCAGTGGGCTACATATGCAGATATAAAATGTAAAACGTTGTGAATTTGTATTGGTTTGGATGTGCAATGATGGTGTCTTTGTGTTCACTCAATTTGTTTGTATTTGTGTTTGTTGGGTGTAAAGATACAAAGAAAACCGACACATGAGCGAGGCTGTAGACATGTTCGCAAACGGCTATAAACTTGAATATTACAGTTAAAAAAGACCATGAAATATGAAACGCAATTCAATTTTAAATTCAATTTCACCTGGATCACACAGGTCACATTTTCTATCCCCCTCTGCGACTCAAGTGGATGGGGAATGGAAAGGGTTTAAGATTTAAGAGTATATTTGGATGCAGTGCTATTAAAATGATTCCAGATAGTGTTACGGAGCGAAGATATGTGAAGCAAGACGCTCTTTATAAAAGGTCAAGATTCTATACAATGTCCTGTTTTACCAGAAGCAAAAACCTGGATAGTCAGCAATGGAATTTATTTTTACGACTGTACAATCTCATGAACTACACACACACACACAACACACACACAGAGACACATTGTGTTTTCATTACTTGCGAGGACATTAAATTGACTTACATTCATTTCATTGAGTCTTTCCCTGGCCCTCCAACCTCTAACCCAAACCCAGACCTAAGCCTACCCTCAACTTAAAGCAAGTCTTCACCCTAAAATGTCCATATTGCGTTAAGGGGACTTCCATTTTGTCCACAAAAGGAATGAACGTCCCCACATATATAATGTGTAAACAGAAACATGTCCCAACAACATAGTTATTCAAGACCACACACACACACACACACACACACACACACACACACACACACACACACACAAAACACTAGCAGCTGAACCTAAGGCTTGTTCCTCAGTCTAGTGTTTTGGTTGGATCGAAACCCTGCCGGCTCTTCTGAGATATGGACCGTGCCAAGACAACACACACACACACACACACACACACACACACACACACACACACACACACACACACACACACGCACACACGCACACACACACACACACACACACACACACACACACACACACACACACACACACACACACACACACACTAAGCTCTTCTAAGATCCTGTAACGTGCCAAGACAACACAGAGATGCCAGATCTCATCTCAGTGGGACAGAGGAGCTTAGGTCCGTTGACTCTTGTTGGCGATAATTCATTCATTATTAGAAAACAGTCAGTGCGGTTACATGCAGACTCATAATCGGGTAACTAAACGAATAAGACTTCAACAGGACTTTTAAACTGCATGTAAACACCTTTATCCGATCTACTTCGGACAAGAGAAGTCGGATAAGAACACCTCACATAGTGGAGACAGCCATTTATCCGATTTCCGAAAGGCCATGTATACTCAGACAAGTGACATGGTCCGTTCGAGTGTCTAGTCTTAATCCAATCTAGTTGTGCCATGTAGCTGCACTGAGTGTGACCAAGTGTGTCTGTCATACAACACTCACACATTACTCTAAACCTTAGCACTATTTACAATTAATTTATTATATACAGCTCCGTAAAAAATTAAGAGACCAGTCTGGATTTTTTTTTAAATCTTCATCTCTACATTACTTAATGGAAATGCTCTTTAATGACAAAAAATGTATGGGAATTTGGTAGAAATGTTGTCAGTAGTTTATATTATAAAACCTAAATGTTCATTCGACTCAAACATATGCCTATAAATAGTAAAACGAGAGACACTGAACATTTGGAGTGGTCTCTTAATTTTTTCCAAAGCTGAATATATTACTAATCATTTCTGATACTCTTGTACTCATTGCACCGTTGGTCGGTTATTACGTTATGTTGACTTCCATTTAGTCCCCATAAGGAAACTACGTCCCCACAATATCACTGAGTAAACAGAAGAAGGTCCCCACAATGTTAGTAATACACGCACACACACACACACACACACACACACACACACACACACACACACACACACAGGTTTCCAAGGACAATACATAGACTTACATTAATATCCTGGAGACTTGCCCAAACCATAACCGCTGTTTGCCTAACCCCTATCCTAAGTCTACCCTGACCTTAAAGCAAGTCTTCACCCTAAAATATCATATTCACGTTATGGGGACTTCCATTTTGACAACATGAGTAATACACATCCACCCACCCACACAGACACACAGACACACAGACACACACACACACACACACACACACACACACACACACACACACACACAACACACACCATGGTAAGTTTGAAACATCAGATTTTAACACTGAGCATAATTTGATTTGAAAGCAGCAACACATTGCTGGACGTTATTATTATTATTATTATTATTATTATTATTATTATTATTATTATTATTATTATTATTATTATTTTTATATTTTTTTTTTATTATTATTTTTTTTAATTTTTTTATTTAACAGCTGAGGCAGTTTGTCTGATTCATAAAGGGATTATGATAAGACAGGCAGCTGGTGCGCGTAGATTAACTGGCAGTGTGTTGGGAAGAGCTCAGATCTGTTTATGGTCACTTGTTCCAAATGGCAGATGATACACACACACTGAGATAAAGCAGGGACTAGAAATATTCACTTAGAGCGTCATCCAGAAAACAGTATTAAAAGGTACAGTGTGTAATTTCCGAGTGTTTTGGCGTTATCATGTACTGGTGAGATTGTAGATGTCAACGCTCCCTTGCTAACCCTTCCCATTAGCAGGGACTGGAAATCTTCACTTCTCCAGAAAACATCAAAATAATAATTAATAATAATTGATAGGATTTATATAGCGCTTTTCAAGGTACTCAAAGCGCTTTACAGGGTTCCAGGTTCAATTCGTTCACACACAGTCATACCGGTGGTGGTAAACTACGATAGTAGCCACAGTTGCCCTGGGGCAGACTGACAGAAGCGAGGCTGCCATTCCGCGCCATCGGCCCCTCCGACCACCACCTCAAACATACAGCAGTCATACACATTCAACCGCAACGCTGAAATGATTGACTCTAATGTGGCCTTCAAGGACAAGAAGATAGTCACTAAAAATAGTATCATCCACCACTGCCTCAAGTCTTTCCACAATATCAAGTGATGAGGTGAAGATGTATTTAGTTATTTATTCTATAGTACTTCTTCTTCTTAGTTTTCCAACAGGTGCATTTCCCCAGGACGCCCACTAAATATAAAGGTGTAAGGCCGTTAAGTTTGTCCATTCTGTGCTACTGTAGAAACATGGCGGTGCAACATGGCGGCCTCAGCGACCCGCTCCTATGTAGATATAAAAGGCTCATTCTAAGGTAAAAAAAAATAAATATATATCTATATTTTCAAATGAATATACAGTAAATACAAGTTAGCTTTCTCGGTCTCGCTTTGTGCATTTTGACTGTTTCTCAGGTAACTTTAGACACTTAAATTAACTTAAGAAAATTCTCTTATTAAAAGGCCATTTCCTAACATCAGACAATTAATCTTTGTCAGACACCTTGCCTTCCCTGTCGACATTTATAAAATCCTTCAACAAACAAAATCTATATTACATCCTTGAATTGCCTGCCATGTTTATACAGCGAACAAGATGATGAGCACCGCTTTGTTAACTTGGGGACAATGTCCGTGTTAAAAAAGAAAATAGTCCCAGGGCGCTCCGGTGGTGCAGTGAGCGCATTCCATATCGGCTCTGGCCTTCGTTGCAATGGTTGCAGGTTCAAATCCGACCCGTGGACCTTTACTGCATGTCATCCCCCCTCTCTATCTCTCTGTCTCCCCATTTCAACTATGTACTATCTAATAAAGCTTGAAAATGCCAAAACAATTATCTTTAAAAAAAAGAGAGAATAGTCCCAATTAGGGTTGCAAAGGGGTGGAAAGTTTCCGGTAAATTACCGGAAAGTTTCCGGAAACTTTCCACGGGAACTTTCGCTCGGGAATTTTGGGAATATTCAAAATTGAAAATTATAGGAATTGACTAAATGTCGGTAATTTAAATGATTTTTTTTTCACATCCAAACATAAATCTAAACATTTAAACACTATGTTTGGTCAGACATCCATGCAAAATAATACAATTAAAAAACATTACATTTGAACAGATGTATTTGTAAGAAGAACTTTATCAAGTTTTGATTATTTTATGAACAATCAATAATTTCACTGAACAACAAAAAGATGAATGTTGAGTTAAATATTAGTCATCTGTCAGAACCCAACCATTCAATAAATAAAGTCAAATGCCCCCCATGTGATGGAGAAATGCACAGAGCATGTAGGGGGCATGGCCTCGGTACCCCTGCAGTAGGATGTGTGCTAAGTGCAAGTTGCCAAGTGTACTTGCATAAAATCTGGTTGTTTTAGTCAAGTTTATGCTAAAATACATTGTCCCCAACTATATGTAAAATCACAGTTTAAGCCTCTGTACACCTGGTCTAGTAAAAATCAATATATGATATCAAGTTGGGTGTCTCAATAAACTTAAAAAAAAATCTGATTTGAAATTAAATATTCATAAATATATTAAAACTTAGTTGAAAAAACTGCTTTTTACAGTCTAGAACGTTTGCCTGGACTGAAATAACATAGTTAGGAGAATTTAGTGCATTTGGGTGGCTTTAAATTTAGTAAATTCCCGTTTTATTCCCGTTAATTCCCAAAATTCCCGTTAATTCCCATAAATTCCCGTTAATTCCCATGGAAAGTTTCCAACTTTGAAAATTCCCGGAATTTTGCAACCCTAGTCCCAATAAAGGCATAGGCCTACTAGGTAATTCTGGAGAATGTTTGTTGACAAATCACTTTTTGTCAAAATCGGTGAATATCTCCTCACGATCGGCAACCTGTCCGTACTGTGTGAGATAAGAAAAAGAAATCCAGTCTTAATAATACACAGTCTAGGCTCTGTAAACTGGTGTGTAAACAAAGGGAATATAAAAAGCCAGACCACTTTGTTTACATTTCCTTTGTTAACATACCTTTAACACATTCATATTAGCTAAGGTTTTCTCTGGTGGCGTTTTTCACAAGCCAACTGTCGCATTATTCACTCATGAAACACTAATAACCCCCAACCCTATAAAGTAACTGATCCTTTTATTATAGTGTGTGTGTGTGTGTGTGTGTGTGTGTGTGTGTGTGTGTGTGTGTGTGTGTGTGTGTGTGTGTGTGTGTGTGTGTGTGTGTGTGTGTGTGTGTGTGTGTGTGTGTGTGTGCGCTCTGTGTGGGCTCTTCTAATCTCTTAGCATTAGCAGGATCACAGCGCTGTGACAGACATGCTGCTGTGAGAGAGCTCGGACATCTGCTTCCCCCCTCCCACACACACACACACACTCACAAAAATATAATGTTTTCAGGCACTGGTCAATTTTGAGATTTGTATCTATTTATCTTACATAACACGTCTTCTTTCATACGAGTATAAATCAAAGGTCCAACATGTACATTCAGGTGTTTATTTGACTAAACCTTGTCTGTTTGCGTCTGTATATTTATCCCATACAACCATCTTTAACGGACATTATCTCAAGATAATTTTTTTTCAATACTCTGAACCAAAAATCGCAACTTCTAAAGCACTTACATCAACTAACCCTAACTCCAAACCCTAGGTTACTTTGACAGGGGTGGAAAGAGGTTAATACAAGTCTGCAGGCTACATTTCCTATTATAGTTCATAAAGTGAAGATCTGAAGCTCCATTGAAATCAACCGTACGAAGTTCACTTGAAGATTATTCAAAGTGTGACCTGGAGGGAAACCTTTGCACATCAAAGTGTGTGTTTGGGGTTTTTGCTTCATATTAGGCCTCTTTATAACTCTATAGCTGAGCTTGGGGCTAGCATTTTCAAGACCTGCTGTTAATAAAAATATATTTTCCAACCAAAGTTGCAGTTGGGGTTATTTAGGGGTCAGGATTTTGACAATGAGGAATGCATTGCTTTTTAGAATGTATATATATGTTTAAATAAACTCTTATTTACTAATTTTTATTTGTCATGGAAAACTATTATTGGAATCATCTCAATGTTATCCAGATGTATATGGCACTGAATGGGACGTTGGATTTATGCCATATTTGGTTTTGTGGATAAAATACAGTTCTAAAGTAAACAAAATTTACCTGATATTCATGATACATTCACGATGTGTTGAATTGAGATGCAAGACTTGCAGATAGATAAAAAAAATGCACAGAGACCCACCTCTTAATAGCGAATCACTTTTTGTCAAAATCAGTGAACATCTCCTCACGATCTGCTTGCTACCTGTCTTTACATTGTGTTTGCGCCCAAAAAATAATCCAGTGTTAATACACAGCCTAGGCTCTGTAAATGGGCTAGCTACAGTGGGGCCCATTTGTTTACATACCCGTTTACAGAGCCTGCATTGGCCCTCAAAAAACAAGTGGAAACATTCCTTCAATAATATATTAATAATTTACTCACAAGGGGAATTGTTCCTAGCAATATCAAACTGGCACTAAAATGTAATGTGTGCAAATGAGGTAAATCTCTTGTGTCTCAGTTGGTGGAAGTTGAATTCTCCAGTGAAAACACACATCATGATTTCAGCTGATCTCTGCAGCTCAAACTGCCCACCTACAACTCAACTGCCCATTGGGGGGAACTGTCCAATCCGCATGAGGCAAAGCATAGCAAGGTTATTAATACAATAGCGTTCACATACAAGGCAATGCTAAGTGCTTAACAGGGCCATAAAAATAATTGACAATGTTGTGCATGAATTGCATTTTGCAGAAATGGAAATTAGGCAAATGAATAGATAGAAATTAAAACAAAAATGCATTAAAAAAAATTAAATTAAATTTAAATTTAAAATGTATTAAAATTAAAAAAAAAAATCAAAACAAAATAGAGTTAAAGATTAAAAGCAGGTTTGCTATATTATTTATTGGGGTTTACCTTGGTTTAGATTCTGACCTTAGGGGTTTGGATGGCTTACAATATACCAGTGAATCAGTTTTTGTGTTTATTAGGGCTGTCAAGCGATTAAAACAATTAATCTAATTAAATACAGGCTCTGTGATTAATTAATCTAAATTAATTGCATACTTATTTGACACTTTTTTGCCTGTTGTGTTTATAAACAGCTGTAGGCTATAGCCTACAGTTTGTTTCTCTCTCTCTCTCTCTCTCTCTCTCTCTCTCTCTTTCTCTCTCTCTCTCTCCGTCTCTCGTAACTCTGTCTCCTCTCCTTAGCCAGGTTTCCACATGAAATAAAAAGGAACTTGAGGCGAATTTTCTAGTTAAAACCACAAAAAAACCAGCAGGCTAAATGAAGACTGTCTATCTCCCACAACAGACAGCGCTGCACTGCTGCACAGCTGCGCATAGCGCCGACTCATTTACCATCGTACTACTCATAGCCAAAAATATTGACACACACACACACCGACACACACACACACACACACACACACACACAGCTAGCAAACGAAAGTGACAGACGGAGGAAGATTGAGAGATACTTAGAGTTTTGAACCTATTGTTGGCGCCCACTAAATGAATAATGCACAGACACTGCGGAGAATAAAATAAGCTGTCTTTTTACCGCCATGCTTATTTGCCCGAAACATCCCATAACACGTCCATAGAGCCCTCGGCCCCTTTGCCCTGCTTCTTTCTTTACTGTTTAATCCCGTGCGGGCCGCGTCCGCAAGCTGCGCTCTCGTCTCACCCCTTTTGCACCGGGTCAAAGGGCAATATAGAAGTGCGATTAATCTGCGTTAATTTCTTTAATCACGTTAATTTTTCTGTGATTAATTAGTCGAAATTAACGCGTTAATATGACAGCCCTAGTATTTATTATAATTATTAAAAGTCCTTTGACACACACAGGAGACCAATGCAGTGATTTAAAGCTATAGTGCGTAACTTCTGTCGCCCCCATGAGGAAATCTGAGTCATAACAACAACACTTTCAGTCCATCTACATGAGGTAAAGCCTTCAGTGATGGCACATGGATTTTATACCTTCTGCTTTTTCTTAACAGTAGAATCAACAACTAAAAAATTTCTTGAGTGCTTCTTGGGATTTTTCTGAGCTCCTGCACCAGTGTCAGGAGGGTGTGGGGGGGGGGGGACACCAGTTTGTAAACGCTGCCATACTGAGAAATACAGAGAGAGTTTTGTGGAGCTGATAGGCTTAATCAACTTTGTGGGGCTTATAATGCAGAGTCAATTTGATTTTAGTTTGCTTTAAATTTCTTCATTAACGCTCTTGAAATGAGTTGGTGTTTGAGTTTTATGGCTCTGCTGTGGGGCATGAAATGAGACTTTAACCAGGAAATAACTTTGCTTAGTCATTAATGGATACCGGTGTGTGTGGGTGTGGTGTGTGTGTGTGTGTGTGTGTGTGTGGTGTGTGTGTGTGTTGTGTGTGTGTGTGTGTGTGTGTGTGTGTGTGTGTGTGTGTGTGTGTGTGTGTGTGTGTGTGTGTGTGTGTGTGTGTGTGTGTGTGTGTGTGTGTGTGTGTGTGTGCTGAATTGGTTTTACTTTAAAGAGGTCATATAATACTTATTTTGTTAGTGCATTGAACTGTGCAGAAAGGTAAATGCACGTTGCATATATTTAAAAACTAAAAGATTACATTTAGAAAAAAGGCATGAAAGAAAAGGGAATAGTTACACAAAATGTGCATGTAAAATTAAATCATTATTTGTGTTATTTTTATATGGTGAAACCAACCAGACCCTTTACGAAGAAAATGAAAAGTGCTCTGAGCGTTTGTTAATTCTTCCACCCCCTTTGGACAAAAGCGGTAGTGTTTTTACTACACCAGCTGTTGTTCCTGGGTGAGTGTACCCATGACAAAGGTATTAAGAAAAAAAATATCGAAATCTTTTCACTGATGGTCTCGTTTGCTGTTACATATAATTAACGATCATCAGAGGAGACACAAGATGTTTCAGAATTATTCAAAAGTTCCTCGTAGCACCTTTAAATAAACCCACTGTTATGATCAGAGTGATTTCGGACCAAAACGCAGACAAAAAGTTTACGTCTGGGATGTACTGGGGCACAAAGGGTTAAAAAACAGTTTAGAGAAAGCCATTGAGAGGAGAAGGGCTGAGTATGAAAACCTTCAAGTGCTTTGTAGTGACTTGGGTGTGTGTGTGTGTGTGTGTGTGTGTGTGTGTGTGTGTGTGTGTGTGTGTGTGTGTGTGTGTGTGTGTGTGTGTGTGTGTTTTTGTGTGTGTGTGTGTGTGTGTGGTGTGCGTGGTGTGTGTGTGTGTGTGTGTGTGTGGTGTGGTTGTGTGTGTGTGTGGTGGTGTGTGGTGTGTTGTGGTGTGGTGGTGTTGTGTGTGTGTGTGTGTGTTGTGTGTGTGTGTTGTCGTGCGTGTTTCGTGGTGATGTGTGTGTGCGCGTGTGTGAGTGACTTGGCAGGCGGTTCCCTCAGTGAACTACTCAGAGTGTAAGTGCTACTGGGACACTAGCCAGAGCTTAAAATCCCTTGAGTCTCGCCCCGGTCAAGATATCTGATCTGGCAAAACCTTAAAGTAGTTCATCAAAATTAATACACACAAGCAACACTTTAAAAAAATGTGATGTAGTCGGCTGCTTTTGTTGTTATTGTTGTCGTGATTTAAAGCTGGGGTGGAGGATTTGGGGAGAAAATGGCATCGCTCTGATTGGTCAAAGTGTCAGCTCATGTTAACTTTGACCAATCATAAATCATATACCCCAGCGTTAAGTTGGCGCTAGCATTACCTGGGACAAACGTATACATATACAGTACATATGCGAAAAGACACATTTTAAATGTTTCCCTGTGTACAATTGACTAAATTAACTTACTTACTTACTTACTTACTTACTTATGAACATAAACAGTGATGTAGCCCGTGGAAAAGAACACTGCTTCTAAAAGGTGGAGTCAGTGATTCTGTAGAATGCTCTTGTTTACATACCAGTTTACAGAGCCTAGGAGCCTTGGCTGTGTATAAACACTAGATTTTTTTCCAGCGCACACACAATACGACCATCTCCACATTTAATTGAAAACAAATCTTAAGAATAAAGTATAAAGTATTGGTGGACCAGTGCAGGTGTTGAGAATGGAAGATTCTTTTTTAGTTTATTTTCCGTCCGGTCTGTTCTGCTATAAATCAGACGAACTTTAAAACTTGTTGACAGATTCTTAATTAAACTTAATGGAAAGTTACTCCACAGCCACAGGGGGAAAGAGATTAACTTTAGGTGTATAGATCCAGAGGGATTTCTTTAATATTTTAGTGTTCTGTTGGCTTATGTGTTAGTGACTTTATGGCACTGCAGTAAAGTCAAATGACTGACGCATTTAGTGCATTATTTATTCAATGGCTTCCAGACATGATTATTGTATAATGGCATTACACAGTAGTTTAGCTGTTGTCACACTTTGCAGTGATTTGAAACGATTTGGAGATGATAGAAGATTCGTGTAAATCTGGCTTCAAATAGTTCAGCATAAATCACACACTGTGTTTAAAGCTATGTGCGTAACTTTTGTTGTGACTGTCGGTTACATTCAAGCCATCGTCAAATTAGTTGACACAAAGTTGATTAAGCCTATCAGCTCCACAAAACTCTCTCTGTGTTTCTCAGTATGGAAGTGTTTACAAACTGGTGTCACCCCCTAACCCAAACTGGGGGTCAGAAAAATCCCAAGTAATGTTTCAGTTGCTGTGCCATCACAGAAGGCTTTACCTCATGTAGATGACACCGACAGTGTTGTTGTAATTACTCAGAATTTCTCAATGGGGCGACAGAAGTAACGCACTGTAGCTTTAAGTAAAGATAGAATTCCCATGATGTCTTTTAAGTACAAATTAAACAGCAGCCATCATTTTGCGTTCATGTTCACTTAACTGAAATCCTATAAGGCAAATGACTTGTCACCAGTTAGATTTGTGTTGTGTGTGTGTGTGTGTGTGTGTGTGTGTGTGTGTGTGGTGTGTGTGTGTGTGTGTGTGTGTGTGTGTGTGTGTGTGTGTGTGTGTGTGTGTGTGTGTGTGTGTGTGTGGTGTGTGTGTGTGTGTGTGTGTGTGTGTGTGTTGGTGTGTGTTGTGTGTGTGTGTGTGTGTGTGATTTTAACGAGATGTAACGGTACACATAACCTTGTAACATCCAGCTATGAATGAAGTTGTAGTTGCAACAGACCAAACTCCTCTCCTCTCCTCATTCCAAAAATAATCATGTTCCTTCCTATGTGAAATCTGTTCCACAGCCCCACATGTCCAACATGCTCCACAATCCTCACAGGTTTCACAGCTTGACAATTTATTCGACACATGCCATCCGAATTTTCACGGTCGCAGAGATGGATTCACACCTGCAGGATCAAACTTCTGAGTGAAACGAAACCGGAATACCAAATATGGGGAAAAAATATGAATGGAAGGTTGTACTGTATGTAAAAAGTGTCTATAATGTGTTATACCTTTTGATTTGAGCTTGTATAGACGTGTTTTATACATATATATATATATGTTAAATGTACTTTTATGTTTTTGTTTTTTTAAACATTATTTTTAGGCATTTTTAAAGCTATATTGGAAAGTTGAAGAGAGTTGAAATGGGGAGACAAGAGAGAGAGAGAGAGAGGGGGAATGACCTGCAGTAAAAGGTCCACGGGTCGGATTTTAACCCGCGACCACTGCAACGAAGGCCGGAGCCAATATGGTACACACTCTATCCACTACACCACCAGAGCACCCGTACTTTAATGTTTAGTTGTATGTATATTCTCAATGCTATTCCTTTTATATTTTGTTTTATCAATCAATCATAAAAATATTTTCTGCAATGTCCAATCTTAAAAAGCTATTGAAGCAATGGCACGGGGCCATTAAACATATTTTTTTAAAGCTTTGGTAGTTAGGGGTGATTTTCTGGTATTCAGGACAAAGCCGATGGGTTTTGAAAATAGCCCCCACTAAGGTCAGAAGAGAATAAAACACATTTTTTTTTTTGGGAAGGTGAAAAATCCAGTGTGACGGATTGTTTGACCTTTGAAAAACAGGCCAAATGTATTTCAGTCAAGGGGACCGACCCCGAGCTGCACCCTGGGGATCACATGCTGTGTGTGTGTGTGTGTGTGTGTGTGTGTGTGTGTGTGTGTGTGTATGTGTGTGTGTGTGTGTGTGTGTGTGCGTGTGTGCGTGTGTGCGTGTGTGCGTGTGTGCGTGTGTGCGTGTTGGTGTGTGCGTGTGTGCGTGTGTGCGTGTGTGTGTGTGTGTGGTGTGTGTGTGTGTGTCCATTTTATCATTGAACATGGAAGTCACAATGGTCGAACATATTGGCGGCAGTGGCGAAGTGGGTAGGGAGCTCGCCTCGTGTGCAGGGTCGGAGGTTCGAATCCCCGTCTCCCCGCCACATGTCGAAGTGTCCCTGGCAAGACACTGAACCCCGAATTGCATCCGATAGTTAGCTTAGTTAACTTAGCACCGTAGTGCTAAGCCTACCCTGCGTGGTACAGCTGCTTCGGTGTAATGAATGTGTGGTGACTGGTGAATGTGTACAAAAACAATGTAAAGCGCTTTGAGTCTGTGATAAACGGAGATATAGCGCTATACAATCCATTTACATGCACTGAGCAACTGCGGTAGTACATAAAAAAAATGTCCCAAGAATTTTGAGGTTGACATGCCATGCAAACTTTTTAATTTTAAGGTGTTTGTTATCAGGGATGCGAGGATGTTTCTTCATATCTTTGCCTCTGTTAAATAATGTATTTTCCAGATCCAACAATGTATCTTAAATTGAGAGATTAAGATTTATTTATATTTCTACATCATATATTCAGTTAGAGTCGCGTCCTGTATGTTTAGATTTAGT
Source organism: Ammodytes dubius (assembly GCA_026122265.1). NCBI lineage: Eukaryota > Metazoa > Chordata > Actinopteri > Uranoscopiformes > Ammodytidae > Ammodytes > Ammodytes dubius. The sequence goes on along the minus strand of CM047514.1, from coordinate 3,013,381 downwards.
GGCAAACATGATGTAATGATCTCAGTGTGTGTGTGTGTGTGTGTGTGTGTGTGTGTGTGTGTGTGTGTGTGTGTGTGTGTGTGTGTGTGTGCGTGTGTGTGTGTGTGTGTGTGTGTGTGTGTGTGTGTGTGTGTGTGTGTGTGTGTGTGTGTGTGTGACAGAGCTGTTCATCAATCGCCAGAGCCGGACATGAGAAGATGTCTGCAGTGGCTTTCAGAGGTCACATGACACAATGAGCTTTAACACTAAATGACCCAGACTGACATTAACAAACTGAAAGCCTGGCAATCATCAGGGCTCCAAGACATTACATTACGGTTGCGTTCCGAATCGCATACTTTCTACTATATAGTATGTAGAAAGAAGATTTAGGATGTCCCGATTCTTGTGGCCAGATTTAGGATGGTTAGAAGTACCCGGATGTCCTACTTCATCCGGCCAAGATTGTTAGTGTTGAAAAGTGCATCCTATTTGGGCGATTCTGACCCACAATCCAATGCGCACGTGAAGTGACGTAACATCGACGAAGCCTCCATATGAAAACAAACGGGGATGTGACGGATATAAAAGCAAGAGGCAAGATCAAGGCGCAATGTTATGATGAAATAAGAGAGAAAAGTATGTCCCAATAGTATGCCTACTGCATCCTAACTAGATTCTTTTTATCGTTGGATGTAGTATGTAGAATAGAAAAAAGAAAGAGTATGCGATTCGGAACGCAACCTACATGTCATTTTGCAGATGCTTTTATCCAAAGCGACTTACAACTGGAGCACACACATTCATACACCGATAGCAGCAGCAGCTACCACGCAGGGTGCAAGCTAACTATCGGGAGCAGTTTAGGGTTCAGTGTCTCTTTGCCCAGGGACACTTGGACATGTGGCGGGGAGACGGGGGATCGAACCACCGACCCTGTAGATGCGGGGTCGACCACCCTACCCACTGAGCTACAATGATCAGCTATCTATAGTGTTAGGGGCAGTATAATTACTTTTCCCATTAAAGGTGCAGTCAGTGATTCTGGAGAACGCTTGTTGTCAAAATCACTATTTGGCAAAATCAGTAAATATCTCCTTACGATCTGCTACCTGTCCGTACTGTGTGTGCTCTAAACAGAAGCGAGTGTCACTGTCAATACACAGCCTAGGCTCTGTAAACCATCATGTAAAGGGGGGCCATTGTAGCCAGTAAAATGCCAGATAACAGAGCCTAGGCTGTGTATTGACACCGGATTTTTATTTCAGCGCACACACAGACAGGTAGCAAATCATGAAGAGATATTCACAGATTTTTACAAAAAATAGATTTTGACAACAAGCGTTCTCCAAAATTGCTGACTCCACCTCTGATTAATGCAATTTATTTATTTATCATCCACTTCTTAACACAAGATAGATCCTCTTATACTGTAGGTCAAGTGCTTTCACCATTAGTATTATTATTGTTGCTCTCACAATGATTGTATAAACTTGCCAAAATATTGTCTTTTCCAAGCAACACATCATCAGAATTACCGCTGTAGCTTTCTTCTATTGCTTGGGTTCCTTAAAGACCTGCTTCACCGGTGGAAATATGAAGGTGTATTTAAGAGATCCTATGAAGTATAAATGTGCAAAATGTTTTGAAATTGGTTCATCCTAGCCTGAGAAAAGGCAAAAATAGTGTTTTATGGTCTGTCTAACCCTACATTTTCCCATGTTTGACATAACACATGATAAAATGCAGGGTGAGGGTCAACAGGACAGCTGGGTCAAGGAAGGCTGAGGGAAGACAAAGGGGAAGAAAAACCTAATTCGATTTTATAATGATAGAACGCCGGTTCCCTATGGGTGAATTAGTCCCTTAACCTTCAGTGCATCTTAGGCCCTTTTTGGTACATTTTGGTTTTTCATTTCACAACTGCTGAGGCTGTGTTCATGCAAATGGCTTCATATTTGGTCAAGGCTAATGTTTTCTGACCAATTTATGAATTGTATCCTCAATTCATTAATTTACACAATAATGCACTGTATATTAATTTTCCTCACACTCAGCCTCCTTGGCCAAATAAGCGCCTCATTGACTCCCATTCAAACGACATTTTTTGACCCTTCTGCCAATAGCTGATAGAAACCAGATTTTTTTTGTTTTGTTTTATTTCTTTGCACTAATGTCTTGAAAATTTAAATTTTTTGTGTTTTTTTTAAAATTGCATCGGTTTTCTCTCATATACCATTGGTTTTAATTACAGGCTGAGATTTAATATTGCTCTCCTCTGCTACTAGCCACTGCAGGCCACATGAATAAATTGTTTCAGCTGAAATGCTCTCTCTGTATTCTTAGTGATGGCATAGTATAGTATAGATGTGTTTTTCGACAAATAAGTGTGTGTGCGTGTCTGTGTGTGTATCCAAACACAGACACTCAAATTCACATAGAGAAAAACAGTTCAGTGTAAATCCATAAAAACTGCATGTGTTGATCCCATGGTCAATTGAGGTTAAATACATGAATTTGGTAATATTAGACATTCATCCTGTTCTTATACCTTGAAATTTTACATTTTTACTATTTTACAGCTGATGCGTGAATTTCATCCTTATAGGCCTGAAGAGCAAAGATACCCCCAGTGGAAACGAGGGAACTGTGATTCATTTTGTATTGTTATCAGTTGTAAAGGCTATAGGCAGGACTTAATTCATAAAACATCTGAAAAAATCATAAAAATATAAAATTTCAAGTTATAAGAGCAGGATGAATGTGTAATATTACCATATTCACAAACTTATCCTCAATTAACCATGGGATCGAAACATGCTGTTTTCATGGATTTACATTGAGCTGTATTTCTATGTGAATTTCACTATCTGTTATTTGATACACACACAGGCACACATATTCACAAATACATATTTGTTGAAATACACATATACACTACTCTATGCTATTATGAAGAACCCAGACAGGGCATGTTATCTCAAATAATGTATTCATGTGGCCTGCAGTGGCCTAAGTAGCAAGGGAGTGCAAATTTACATTTTAGCCTGTAGTTGAAACACTGGCATATGTGTGAAATTAGCAACAACTAGTAAAAAACACAAAAAATGGAAAATGTCAAGACATTAGTACAAGGAACCAAAAGAATAATAAAAAAATCAGTTTCTCTCATCTTTTGGCAGCAGGGTCAAAAAGTGTGGTTTTAATAGAATTCTGTGTGCCGTACAATGGCCCTTAATGGAGGGCACATTTTAAATCTTAAATAGCAAAAAGAATAGAAATGCATTCAAATCAATTTCATTGCACACTTTTTACATCTATCACACTCTTATAATCCCCCTCAAAAAAATCCAATTCTGACTAATTATTTAGCTTTTAATTGATATTTTGTGTTTTTCCATTAAAAAAAACGAGTGACTTTTTCTAAAACAACTGGAATTTAAAGGGTTAAAATCCTTAAAATAAAGATGAATATGGTTTGTATGGTGAGGACTCGAGTTGAAAAATACAGTTATAAAAAAAAATTGGTGGAAAAATACATTCATGTTATTTGTATCTACATATCAATCCAAAGTGACATCTTAAGCGCCGAAGGAGGCTGAGTGTGAGTCTTTTTTTAAATCTTAGATATAAAAAAATATAAAAATGCATTCAAATCAATTTCATTGCACATTTTTTACATCTATCACACTCTTATAATCCCCCTCAAAAAAATCCAATTCAGACTAATTATTTAGCTTTTAATTGATATTTTGTGTTTTTCCATTAAAAAAAACGAGTGACTTTTTCTAAAACAACTAGAATTTAAAGGGTTAAAATCCTTAAAATAAAGATGAATATGGTTTGTATGGTGAGGACTCGAGTTGAAAAAGAAAGTTATAAAAAAAAATATGGTGGAAAAATACATTCATGTTATTTTTATCTACATATCAATCCAAAGTGACACCTTAAGCGCCGAAGGAGGCAGAGTGTGATTTTTTTTAAGGATGCACTGAAGGTTAAGGATAAAAAATCTAAATGTATTGTTAGTTCGGGGGCTAAAATGGATCCATCTCTACAAAAAATCTTAATTAAATTGAGCAACTTCTTCCAAAAAGCAGACGTGACAAAGAGCTTTTGTACAGTTAAATGCATTAGATTTAAAAGGGATGCAACCTATAGCTATGGTACTTTAAAATACTGCCCATTCCTCCATTTATACAATTACAACTAATTCAATTAAAGCATTTGTCAATTGACAGACTCTGGCAAGTCCTTTCAACGTCGATTAATTGTTCAGATCAATTGGTTTTACAAGCAAAAGTGCCAAACAATTCTAAGTTGTGGGCATTTTGTTCGCAGTGTTTAGTCTTGTTTGACACTGAATTTAATGTAAATGGCTTATTAAAGGTGATACGAGGAACTTTTAAATATTTCTGAAACAGTCTCATTCTTCCTCTGATGACCATAAATGACAGGTAACATCAAACGAGACCATCAGTGCAAAGAATGCTATTTTTATATTGTTTTTCTTAATGCCTTTGTCATGGGTATACGCTCACCCAGGAACAACAGCTGGCGTATTAAACACACTACCGCTTTGTCCAAAGTGGGCCGCAAGAATGAACAAAAACTGAAAGTTTTGCTGCTGTTGTTCCTGGGTGAGCGTGAACCCATGACAAAGGCATTAAGAAAAAAAACTATACAAAAATAGCATTCTTTGCACTGATGGTCTCAATTGCTGTTACATTTCATTTATGATCATCAGAGGAAAAATGAGACTGTTTCAGAAAAAATGTAAAGTTCCTCGAAGCACCTTTAAATTAATTAACTGCCTCGACAATAAAATAAGACTTGTATGTATTCAAAATGTATTCTATAATTGTAACAACAATTTGTTTTGCAAAGTGTTAGCGACTTCCCTGAGCTTTAATTTCTCCTATACACCGTGTTTGAAAAGCCTTGTACACTGGGCAACAGA
>CM047514.1:2998442-3005942 GCA_026122265.1 Ammodytes dubius | reverse complement strand
CTATTAGATTTTTATTATTTTATTGCCAGTAATCAACTGACAACATTTCATGGTGATATCTATTAGTAAAAACAATTTTACACCTATTCACCTGGAGTGTCTCACCTTAAATGACCTTGAAATAGTGTGATAGATAGACGGCGGACAGACAGACAGACGACGACGGACAGAAGACAGACAGACAGACAGACAGACAGACACACAGACGGACGGACGGACGGACAGACAGTACGGATGGACGGACGGACAGACAGACACACGGAAGGACGGATATATATGATAGAACATAGAAGACAGACAACAGACAGACGGAGGACAGACACACAATAGCCAGATAGATATGATAGATACATAGACAGACAGACAAACAGACAGACAGAACAGACAGACAGACAGACAGACAGACGACTGACAGACAACAGACAGACAGACAGACAGACAGACAGACAGACAGACAGTTACATCATGTTTATTTTGGGTCATTATTCCTCTAAATGACTCTGGGTGTGTCACAGAGCTGAGGGCTTGTTGTTGTTGACATCAGGACGGACATTACATCACATTTATGTTTTGCTCATTCTGCCTTTCCGTCCCCTCAGCGCTTTGTGTTACATCACAGGAAGGTGAATAATGCAGCATGAGCTTCAAGACTCAACACACACTAATATAGATGTGTGTGTGTGTGTGTGTGTGTGTGTGTGTGTGTGTGTGTGTGTGTGTGTGTGTGTGTGTTGTGTGTGTGTGTGTGTGTGTGTGTGGTGTGCGTGTGCCTGCGTGTTTGCATGTGCGTTCTGCTTGCTTGCCTGCGTGTGTGTGGTTTGTGCCTGCGCCTGCATCTGTGTGTTGTTGTGTGTGTGTGTGTGTGTGTGTGTGTGTGTGTGGTGTGTGCCTGCATGTGTGTGTGTGTGTGTGTTGTGTGTGGTGTTGTGTGTGTGTGTGTGTGTGTGTTGTGTGTGTGGTGTGTGTGTGTGTGTGCGTGTGCATTGTGCGCATGCTGAAGGCACAACACAATGTCTCACAGCTGAATATTAATACTATTGTTTTTATGTTGTTAAAGGCAATGTTTGTGGACACTTGCAAGATCAAGCTGTAGGCAAAGCTTTGGTCGTATTATACTGTGTTAGGCAACCCTATGTACAATATAAAAATATTAACAAAAATAATTAACATTTCTTAGAAAAACTAAAAACAGAAGTTCCGAACAGAAAAATAATCATATTGACCCTTTCTATGTGTTAAAGGTGCTACGAGGAACTTTAAAAATATTTCTGAAACAGTCTAATTTTTCCTCTGATGATCACAAATGACATGGAACAGCAAACGAGACCATCAGTGCAGAGAATGAATTTGTATATATTTTTTCTTAATTGCTTTGTCATGTGTATACAGTACACTCACCCAGGAACAACAGCTGGCGTGTAAAAGCACTACTGCTTGTGTCCAAAAGGGGGGTGCTAGAATTAACACAAACTGAAAGTTCCTCGGAGCACCTTTAAACACCATATTGTAGCCTACAACAAACAAAAAAAATAAAAGTGAACTACACAATCTTAAATCCATGTAAACTGTGCAAAATGTAGGGTTAGACAGTGAGACCACAAACACTCTTTCTGCCTTTTCTCAGGCTAGGATGAACCGATTTCTAAAATCTTTGCACATTTATACTCCATAGGATCTCAGAGTTCAATACAAACCCTTTATATTCCCACCGGTGAAGTAGGTCTTTAACTGTTCTACAATTAATTCTCTTTATATTTTTTTCAGAAGCTGTTTCAAACATAACCCGGAGCAATCACATGAATCATTCCATATCCCCTGGAACTCTGTCTCACTTCTGTCTGGCTGGTCTCGGCCCTAAAGGCAGAAACAAAAACCTTTGAAACTGGCCCAGGAATCGTCCTACTATCTAAGTGACTCCCTGAGCTAAAAGGCATTCATCAAACTGTCACCACAGTCCCTCGCCAGGACAAAATACTACAGTTTTACCCTTTATTTCGGGAAACCATTTTCTTTTTTTTTAACTCTGTCACCACCATTTGTAGATGTGCATTCGTGAAGACCCTGTAACTGTTAGCGCAAATCCACAAATCCTTCTAACTATGTAATGTGGGGAGTTAGTTGCATAAAAGTAAAGCATCTGAAAAGAGTTATAGGCATATTTATCAATACAAATAATAAAGATATTTTCATATACGTTTGATAAACTACACAATACGTATTTTGAGTAAACCAGTTAAAAGCAGTTTTTTAAAGTTTTATGATATTTATGAACAACTATTTTCAATCAGATTTTTGTATAAGCTTTGATATAATTTTATTGATTTTTAATATATCAGACCATAAGCCTTGTGAAAAACTATATAAAAATAGCATTCTTTGCACTGATGGTCTCATTTGCTGTTACATGCCATTTATGATCATTAGAGCGAAAATGAGACTGTTTCCGAAATATTTAAAAGTTCCTCATAGGACCTTTAAAGTGAGAAGGTAACGTATTTAAATCATTATTTATATATTTAGTTTTGTCACTTACAACCCTCCATATTATCTGAGGCAATAGCTGGGGGATTATGTGCGACCCCCTGAGGCATGTTGTGGGTTGAATTTGAAATCTAGCGTTTGATATTTGATGGGGATATCCCACTTCTCTCCTTTCATCCTACCTTCAAAGCACAGGGAATCCAGGTCAAACTTGTAGTTGATATAACTGGGACAGAGTGTGACATGTTTAGAAACCCCAAGAGGTTGAAAATAAAAGATAAGAAGAAAAGAGTGAGTCACTGATGTTGAGAAAGAAAGCCTTTCTGAAAAGCCTAGAGGGCAAAAAGTCTGACTTGGTAGCAAGATTTTTGCTTCCTCGGGGCTGCGCTTAGCAAAACTATCTCCAACTCCTATACAACAAAATCTGTAAAGCTATAGGGCGTAACTTATGATGCCCCCGTGAGGAATTCTGAGTAATTACAACAACACTGTCTGTGTTATCTACATGAGGTAAAGCCTTCAGTGATGGCACATGGATTTTATACCTTCTGCTGTACGTCCAGGTTTATCTTAGCAGTAGATTCAGCAACTGAAACATTTCTTGGGCTCTTCTTGGGATTTTTCTGAGCTTCTGCACCAGTGTCGGGGAGGGGGGAGGGGGGGGGGGCAACAGTTTGTAAACGCTGCCATACTGAGAAATACAGAGAGAGTTGTGTGGAGCTGTTAGGTTTAATCAACTTTGGTGATGGCTTGAATGTAACAGACATTCATTGATGTGAAAAAGTTACTCACTGTATCTTTAAAGACTTGGAGAGGTCCAGCCAAGCAAAAGAGTGGAGCTGACATTTTGACCACTATATGCCTTATATTCATACTGTATCTCAGACAAGAGAGAGAGAGAGACAGAGAGAGAGAGAGAGACAGAGAGAGAGAGACAGAGACAGAGACAGAGAGAGAGAGAGAGAGAGCCAGAGAGGAGAAGAGGAAGGAGAGGGAGAGAGAGAAGAGAGAGAGGAGAGAGACAGAGAGAGAGAGAGAGAGGAGGAGAGAGAGAACGGAGAGTAGAAGGTGGTTGTCTAGCCCATACCCGATATTGATTTTTTTGGTTGAGAATCTATGCCCGTTGAGGCCAAGAGTTGCTTCCAGCAGAAAGGGTTGAAATATGAGGCACTTTGAGTGTCTCATTGTCGGGAATATGGACGAAGGATTTTGACCTTGTGAACATCATAACAGCTTCCGTCCGACACTAGGGCCAAAAAACAGTTTCGGATGATGTAACAGTGAATAAAAAGACATGTCGTAAGGCTATTATGTTTGAAAAGGGTTGTGTGTGTGTGTGTGTGTGTGTGTGTGTGTGTGTGTGTGTGTGTGTGTGTGTGTGTGTGTGTGTGTGTGTTGTGTATGTGTTGTGTGTGTGTGTGTGTGTTGTGTGTGTGTGTGTGTGTGTGTGTGTGTGTGTGTGTGTGTGTGTGTGTGGTGTGTGTGTGTGTGTGTGTGTGTGTGTGTGTGTGTGTGTGTGTGTGTGTGTGTATGTGTACGTGTGTGTGTGTGTGTTTGTGTGTGTGTGTGTATTATCATCGCTGAGGGTAAATGGTCAATAAAATTGGATTTAGTAAGAAATGATCACTGTACCATTGTTTGGAACTGTTTACAGAGCCTAGATTGTGTATTAAAACCAGATTTTTTTTTCAGCGCACACACAGTACAGACAGGTAGCGGATCGTGAGAAGATATTCACTGATTTTGACAAAAAAAAAATGACAACAAGCGTTCTCCAGAATCACTGACTTGAGAGGGAAGATGCAAAAGGACACATTTCAATGTAGCTTAACTTTAAAATTGCTTGTAAGGGATTGCTGGATTGCGGGGGTGGTAGGATGGCCTAGAGGTAAGGTGGCCGACCAGTAACCATGAGGTCGCTGGTTCGATCCCGGCACCGGACAGGAGGGTGTGAGTCGTAAAACTAGTAGAGGCTGGTATCGTGTCTAAGGTGCCCACCATCTCTACCATTGTGTCCTTGAGCAAGACACTTAACCCCAAAACTGCTCCAGGGGCGCTGTACTGCAGCTGACCCTGCGCTCTGACCCCCTCCGAAGTGTGGTAACTTGAGAGGGGATATGCGAAAAGACAAATTTCAATGTGCCTCGTGTACAACTGACAAATAAAGATAACTTAACTTAACTTAAGACTTCAATAAAGTAAGTTGTAGAAACACAAAGTCTTCATACATGAAATCAATTGTGTTTGACACCTTCAAAAAGCCTCACAAAGTCTCACAAAGCCCTCAGACCTCGACGGAGAAACAGATTGTGTGTCAGAACGTTCTGACATGACAGATGTGAACATCCTTTGCTCAGACAACCCTATCGGCACACACACACACACTCATGCACACACACACACACACACACACACACACACACACACCTACACACACATATGTACCTACACACACACACACACACACACACACGCATGCACACACACGCATACAGACGAGATGTTGTTTGTCAAACCCAAAATAAACTTAGAGAAATGATTCATGACTGTTCTTTAGGATGCTGCCACTGTTAAGATCAAAGATTGTTACGTTTTGTGTGTCAACATTATTTTTTGTTTCAATACTCTGAACCAGAAATCTCAACTTCTAAAGCACTTACATCAACTAAACTTTCCATGATCATTCTCAGCACTATTCTGAAGGTTATTACAGAAGGATTTGTTCATATGTTGTTCATCGTCTGATTTATAATACATTTTGTCCTTAAAAACATGATGAAAATGCATTTTTTAGAGCTGTACATAGTATATTTTGATGTATAAAATGAAAAAAGGCTGTATGCAAAATCTGCTCTGTAAAAACTTTGATCTCTAATATGCTGTATAAATGAAATTAAGAGTTTAACTCTGGCTTCATCCAACATCTAGATTTTTGTTTTTTAAGGAGATGCAAAGTGAAACATAAACATTTAGATATTGCCAGATTAGCATATTCATTTAAACGTTTCAGAAACATTTGCAATACTAAACTTAATCGTTTTAATGCCATTAATCAACTGGCAAAGTTTCATGATAATATCTATAAGTTAAAAATTTTACTCTATTGACCTGCAGTGTATATCGGCTAAAAAGTGAATACTTGGAGAGTGGAAGTTATTTCAATACAACAGCAGAAGGGATAGTGACTATAGAAAGTTACAAAAACACGTAAGAGAGTAAATTGCCAGTCTGCTCACTAGCAGTGATGGATTACACTAATCAACAGAGCAGCAGCAAGTCTGTGGACTATCGGTTCTTTTAAAAAGGAACGTCTAAGAACAACTGCATATCTGTGTGTGTGTGTGTGTGTGTGTGTGTGTGTGTGTGTGTGTGTGTGTGTGTGTGTGTGTGTGTGTGTGTGTGTGTGTGTGTGTGTGTGTGTGTGTGTGTGTGTGTTTTGTTGGGATTAGAGAGAGGGCTTCTGACAAACAGTGAATTGAGCCTTTTCATAAGAAAAATACATTTGACTTAATTACGTTTCATTTGAATTTATTGGCCTGTTGGTTTTCTGTTTTGTATTTTCTGCTGATCTAGAGTTTAAGATCCAATTCATTTTGTCTACCTGAAGTTGTGCCAGAAAACCCCAAAGTCTAGAGAACAAGCCAGTTAAAGCTTTAGTGCGTAACTTTCCCTCCTGAAACTGCTGCAGGAGCTCAGAAAAATCCCAAGAAGAGCCCCGAGTTATTGCAATAACGTGTTGGATTAGTTAGTTTATGCAATTATGTTGAAAGCTCGGAACCAGCCTGAAGACAGATATGAAGCGATCTAATATTTTTTATTTTTTTCTTACCTTTATTTCTACAGGTTAATCCCATTGAAACCGAAGACTCTTTTACAAGGGAGACCTGTTTTCCTTTCCCACGTTACCATTCACACACACATTCATACACCGATAGCAGCAGGCTAACTATCGACATTCACACGAGGCAAGGTGGGTTAAGTGTCTTGCCCAAGGACACAACAACTATGACACAGGTGGCAGGGCGGGGATCGAACCTCTAACCCTTTGATCATCGGCCGACCCGCTCTACCACCTGGGCTTGATATAGTTATCAAGTATGCAGATGTTTTCAGGTGTAGCTTTTGCAACTATAATCTTGTAGAAATCACTCCTGCACCAAAGATTCTAGGGAAACACATACACACACACCCACACTTCACACTCTCACACACACACACACAACACACCACACAACAAAACACACACACACACACACACACACACACACACACACACACACACACCACACACACACACACACACCACACACACACACACACACACACACACACACACACACACACACACACACACACACACACAACACACACACACACACACACACACACACACACACACAACACAACACACACACACACACACACACACACACACACACACACACACACACACACACACACACACACACACACACACACACGCCCGGGACATGACCGATCCACGAGAGAAAAATACTCAACTCAACTCAACTCAACTTTATTTATAAAGCCCTTTAAACCAACCACAGCTGAAACAAAGTGCTGTACATAATGCAGGTAAAACAATTTAAAAGCAAAACAACAATTTAAAATTCAGAAAAAACAATAAATTTTTTTTTTTTTTTTTAAATAATAAGCACAATGAATAAAATACACCATAGGACACTAAAACAAAATTAAGGTCTCATGCTGGGTTGAAAGCCAAGGAGTAAAAATACAATGAAAATGCTGTAATGATTTATTCTCTGGAAGCTGATTTGTGTCAAAGCCAGGACATAGCACGTGTGGCCAAGTTGCCCTTTTACATTTTAAAACTCTGCTGGCGTGTGGGGACTTAAACACACACACACACACACACACACACACACACACACACACACACACACACACACACACACACACACACACACACACATGGAACACAATGGGAGAGGGCACTTTGATGCACGTCATCCACACACTGACCTTTAGATTTCCAGC
>CM047514.1:2988442-2990942 GCA_026122265.1 Ammodytes dubius | reverse complement strand
GTCGAGAAATGTCAAGAATAAAGATGAATACTCCAAAATGCTATTGGAGTTAGTGGGGAATGTATCTATGTTCAGCATACTACAATTGACGTGCATGTATTGGAACATCCTAAATCTTTTTCTGGCATACTAAATAGTAGGGAAGTATGGGGATTGGAATGTATAGATTATGTGGAGGCAGTTAGGGATAGAAATTATGAAAAAATCTACACTTTTTGGTTGGGATAGATAAATGGAAATATAAGGACACACATGCATACATATTAAAGGTGGAGTCAGTGATTCTGGAGAACGCTTTTTGTCAAAATCAGTGAATATCTCAAAATGATCTGCTACCTGTCCGTACTGTGTGTGCACTGAAAAAAAATCCAGCATTAATACATAGCCTAGGCTCTGTAAAGGGGCATGTTGTTAGCTACAGTGGGCACTCTTTGTTTACATACCAGTTAACAGAGCCTAGCTATGTGCTGTGTATTAATACCTGATTTTTTTCAGTGCACACTCAGTACAGACAGGTCAGATCATGAGGAGATGTTCACTGATTTTGACAAAACGTGATTTTGACAACAAGCGTTCTCCAGAATCACTCAGTGTGTTTACATGCAGACTCATAATCGGGTAACTAAACGAATAAGACTTCAACAGGACTTTTAAACTGCATGTAAACACCTTTATCCGATCTACTTCAGACAAGAGAAGTCGGATAAGAACACCTAGCATAGTGGAGACAGCCATTTATCCGATTTCCGAAAGGCCATGTATACTCAGACAAGTGACATGGTCCGTTCGAGTGTCTAGTCTTAATCCAATCTAGTTGTGCCATGTAGCTGCACTGACTGACTCCACCTTTAACCTGCACATTGTTCCTTTCTAAAGATAAATCCTCTCTATAAGGTAGTGGAAGCAAAGTGTAGATATTCATCCAACATTGTATGAGCAAACACCAGAGATACAATAGTAAAGTAGTATGAACAATGTATTTTATTTTAACCAAGTCTTTGATGAAAAATGCCAATAAATGTTACACACTGCGTCTTTAATACATGAACACGCCTAGAGCCCTTTCAGTGAGAGTTCCTTTTCAACACCCAGCAGTGATGAATTACATTTTCTTACTCCACTTCAGAATCCACTAGATTTGTCTTTGCACACACACACACACACACACACACACACACACACACACACACACACACACACACACACCTACACACACACACACACACCTATACACACACACACACCTACACACCTACAACACACCACACACACACACACACACCTACAAACACACCACTACAAACACACCTACAACACACACACACACACACACACACCTACACACACACACACACACACACTTGTCCCTGTGTGAGATGAGGTGTTTGTTCAGCGAGTAGCCCCTGCTGTGACATGTCCAGGAGAAATATACTACACAGAGCTGAATCAGAAAAAATAGCTTTTTAGTGTCAGCGCTTTCTCTACTGTTTAAATAGACCTGCTGAATAAGCTATTAGCATATTTTGAATTCACACGGTTGCTTTGGTTATTATCTGTGAGATCAGGTGTTTGTTTGACATAATCTCCTGCCGTGAAATGTCTTAGAAGATAAACAAGATTATACTACAGAATATACGGTTTAAAAATATGCTTGTGAGATTTCAGGGAAAGAAGAAAAATTCAAACAGATATGTCAGCCTTTCCTTGACTATATAACAGAACTGAAGGGACCTACATGACACCTCGTTGACTTTTTATTTTCAGATAAATACTACAGAGAGCTTTACCATCCTGAACAATGTACAGTATATTATAAAGTTTTTTTTTCGAGTTAAACCTGCAGTGTGTAGAATTTTGGGTTTTATTTCCTAGCAGATTTTGTAGAAAATAATTATAATATCCATAAGTACATTTAATTTAGTGCATAATAGCTGATTTTTTATTATTATTATTATTTATTTTTCCCTTAGAAAGGGTCTCATATATGTCCATATTTCTGCATATTTTGGACCAAGGCCTAGTGCCGCCATCTTGAAAGTGTCATAGTTGGAATGTCATCAGGTGCATTGTTTAAAATTTAGAATTGCTCTTGTCCTTGAAGGCCACTGTAGCTTCTGTTATTATTCAAAAGGGTTGGGGTTACCTAGGGAGCGTTGCATTCTAGAACTTTGTAGAACTTTCTTGATGATGTCATATTACACACTGCACCTTTAAAGGTGTTGTGTGAGGGGGGGATGACCTGCAGTAAAGGTCCTTGGGTCGGATTTGAACCTGCGACCACTGCAACGAAGGCCGTCGCCAATATGGTACGCGCTCTATCCACTACGCCACCGGAGCGCCCCAAAAGTATATTTCATCTTGTCAAAAAAACGTTTGTTTCAGTTTTTGGAGCTAAAAAAAAAAATCAACTCAGAGAAACTTCAAATTCGCCTTAAGAGCATAATCCATCACTTCACAGCCCAAATAAATGGTTGTCACGGCAGCTGTATTAGTGTATTAC
>CM047514.1:2973442-2983442 GCA_026122265.1 Ammodytes dubius | reverse complement strand
CACTGACTCACACGAGAAATTGCAGGAAAAAAACATAATTTTTTTTTCAAGCACTGGTCAATTTTGAGATTTTTGTCTATGTATCTTCCATAACATGTCTCCTTTCATACTAGTATAAATCAAAGGTCCAGAATGTACATTCAGGTGTTTATTTGACTAAACCTTGTTTGTTTACTTCTGTATATTTCTCCTATACAACCATCTTTAACGGACATTATCTCAACATTAGATTTTTTCAACACACCAAAAATCTCCTCTTCTAAAGCACTTACATCAACTAAACTTTCCATAATCATTCTCAGCACTATTCTGAAGGTTATTACTGACAGATTTTTTACATACATTTGATTTTTAAAACATGCCAAAAATGCATTTTTAAGACTTGTACATAGTAGTTATTCCCGCCTGCGGTCGTTCTCTGCATGTCACTCCCCTCTCTCTGCCCCATTTCACCTCTGTCTCTCTGCACTATCAATAAAAGCATAAAATGCCCAAAAAATATCTTAAAAAAAAAAAAAAAAAAAAATCCAGACTGGTCCCTTAATTTTTTCCGGGGCTGTATAAGTTAAAAATGTTACCCCATTCACCTGCATTGTCTAGCCTTACTAAATCACAAGGCATGAGCTCAGAAATGAATGGAAAATCTCTCTCAAAAGGCAAAATGAGGTTGGCGCTTTGGACAGTAATAAAGATAATTTGCTTACTATGACGCAGAGCTGCTTCCCTGACCTCCGCTGTCTGAAAATTACAGCCCACACTAATAGCGAGGGAGCGCTACAATGCACTTTGACAGACACAAAACAGCCGACGCTTTGAAAGGAACACAATTAAGCCACACACGTAGAGACAGAGAGACATAGGCACACACACACAGGCACAGAGAGAGACACACACACACACAGACACAGACACAGACAGACAGGCAGGCACACAGAGAAACAGACACACACACACACACACACACACACACACACAGACAAGACACGCAGACTCACACACACACACACACACACACACAAGAAGAGACATACTGACAAGTTCATTCAGGGATAATTAGTTTGACGTAACTGTCTAGTTTCTAAATTGCTCAAATGTGTCTTGTATGTTAATAACACTAATCTGTTGCTCCGGGAACTTTGGAACAACTTCTGAACACAACGGAAAGAGAATTAACGATCATTAAGAAATGGGTTCTGATTACTACAATCAATCAATCATTTATGTCACTTTCCATGTCTTCAGGCAAAGACTGTGTGAACATGTTAAAGTTATTACAAGAGTGACTAAGAACTTAAAACAGTTTATGTATTGTATTGATGCTGAAAGCTGAAAGTTTTGTTTTTATCTGCATCAAGTTACACTATGGATATATCTACACTATCTAATCTTACACCCTCCCCTTAAAATAATATATATATATATGGGAAAAAATGAATAAGTAAATATACAAATAGTAAATGTATAAATAAATACAGAAATTCATTCTAAACATTAAATGTTTAAATTGTATTTTTTTGTCTTTATCAGTTGTTGTGTATTTGATGAATTTGCATCGTATATTGTGTATGTATTGTTGTTTTTGCTTTGCTTGAAGAACAGTTTTCAGGCTTGTTTTTACCACACTTTCTACAGTTTAGGGCTAACATCAAAACTGCTTCTTGACGTCAAAGTGCTTGAAAGCGAGTTACGTATTTATCTGTGATTGTGGAGGTGATATAAGTTGTTCTATTTATAGTTTATTCTTGGTAAACCACAGAGCAGTTAGTGTAAACAAGAGGCTTTCAGAGAGCCATGGAGTCTGACCTGCTACTCTCAGACTGCAGGCCTTTAGTGATCATTGTTACATGTAATGCACCAGTCCAATCTTTTTAGTTTTTGTTTGTTCACATACATTTAAAAAAAAGGTGCTCTGAGGAACTTTCAGTTTGTGTTCATTCTAGCGCCCCCTTTGGACAAAAGCGGTAGTGTTTTTACTACGCCAGCTGTTGTTCCTGGGTGAGCGTATACCCATGACAAAGGCATTAAGAAAAACTATATAAAAATAGCATTCTTTGCACTGATGGTCTCATTTGCCGTTTCATGTCATTTATGATCATCAGAGGAAAAATTAGACTGTTTCAGAAATATAAAAAAGTTCCTCGTAGCACCTTTAAATATATCAATACCATGCACTCTAGAATACAATGTTTATGTAATTTACAGCAACTGGTGAACAACACTTTTCAGATTTTTTTTTTACCACATTTTCTACACAGTTTAGTGCTAACATCAAAACTGCTTCTTGACGTCAAAGTGCTTGAAAGCGAGTTACGTATGTATCTGTGATTGTGGTCTCAGTCCTGAAATGGCCCGAATACGCTGCAAAAAAATCTATTAATAATTGTTTTTTTTGTTTTGAAGCTTCAGTGCGAATTAACCCGCAATCAAAGACATACTAAGCAATCTCCAGGGAACGTTTATGTTTATACCGCGGCAATATTTGACACTCAGAGCGGCTGAGTTAAAAAAAGCACCTTTTCAGCTCACACACACGGATAGGTTAACCGTTACAGGCTTTCATACACACGGATAGTGAGGAGATATTAGACGATTTTGACTAAAAGTATTCTAGATTACACTCGCTTAGTATTACTTTAAAAAGGTGCTACGAGGAACTAAATATATGGGAATATGAAAGTTCCTCAGACAGACAGACAGACACACACACAAAAACTACAGAATTCCCCATTTCAGAATAAAACGTTTGGTATTTTATTGATAACTGACTAATATATAACCCACAGAACATATACAGGTAGGTGTGAAAAAGTATAATAAACATGATGGAATGAAAGAGAAGTATAGTAAAAGTAATCACTTGTTTTTTTTCCAAACAAAAAAAAAACGTGTGGAAATAATATAGAAAAGAAAAGTGCACAATTTTAGACACATAAGAAAATGAAACAACGTTTTTTAAAAACTCTTGCAGCTTTAACAAAAAATGTTTCTGTACAAATGAAAAAGGGCAAAATTGGTCTGCAGTCCTTATATGGTAACATTCATTAATTCTAACATCGCTACCTTCAGTCTTCAGAATCAGAATACAACTAATTCTAGAAAACTGCATGAAACAACAGCATAGAAAGTGGTTTATCCTGCTTGTTTAACTCTATACAGCGTTTTGTTCAGCCTTATTGTGCAATGACTTGTTCCAGGAATGAGATAAAGTGCAGTAAGAGTTTTAGTGAGTAAATCTGACTTAATACGAAATTTAAAAAAAAATAAAAATAAAAAAATTGTTCAACGCTCTATTTTGTTAGCAGCTTTGTTAGTGTTTAATTTAAGACAATTAATGAGTCAGTTGTTGGTTCATTACGGAAGCCCTAAAAGGACATTCTCACATATATTTTTTCCACAAGATAAATATGTATATCACCGGATTAAAAAACATGTTACCAATTGCACTTTTAATATTATGTGATGTTATCTATGAGATTTTTGTCTGTATTGCTTTCCACAACATGTCTTCTTTCATATACTAGTGTAAATAAAAGGTCCAAAATGTACATTTAATGGTAACACTTCACAATTACAGTACATTGATTAACGGTTAGTAAATGCCTATTAAGCATCACTTTAACTAATGCTTAATTAAATATAAACTAAGCTTAACAGTTAAGTAATGCTTAGTTTATGTTTATAAAGCATTTATGAACAGTTAATTAAGGTACCCTTATTGTATAGTGTTACCCATTGTATTAACTAGTGATCTCAAGATAACCACATATAATATTATAAGTATTACTATTTACCTTGTGATTTCAGGATAACGGAATTGAAAAAAAAATATATATACTGGAGTGTCCCTTTGGGCTTTCCGTAGTTCTCTATGAGATATAAAGTGTGTATTTGAAAATAGGTTTTATCAATGGAAATATTAGATTTTTAACTTTTTTAACTAGCTTACTCATAAAAGTAGAAATAATAATAAAATAAAACGTAACTCCAGCACAGACCAGACATTCAACTAAAAGATTGCACATGAAAGTAAAAGGTAAAACGTCAGCTTATTTTGTCTATAAAGGAAATAATATAAAGTAAAATATACAAAGTTGTTGTGCTACAGTGACTGGGTTAATTTGATAATAAATGAGGGAACAATCAACAATTTCTAGTTTCTACCAATAAATTGATTAACAACTTGGTAATTTTATGAACAATTGTGTGAGCTATTTTGTATAAAAAAATGTTGAATGACTAGATATACATATCACAAACAGTTGAATCTGATGCATTTTGCGGATGGATACAGCCATTGCTTGTTAAAAAAATAGTTCCAACATTGATTCCCCTCAAAAAAAATCTAAAAAATGTTGTTAGTTTTTTTTATGGATAAATTAATCAAAAATTAGAATATGTTAGCTAGCTTTAGCAGTGATGTAGTAATGTGTGTTTTGAGGCTAGCTGATCCCCCTACATTCATGCTTTACGCT
Organism: Ammodytes dubius; assembly: GCA_026122265.1. Classification (NCBI taxonomy): domain Eukaryota; kingdom Metazoa; phylum Chordata; class Actinopteri; order Uranoscopiformes; family Ammodytidae; genus Ammodytes; species Ammodytes dubius. Next base: position 2,978,970 of record CM047514.1, on the reverse strand, counting down.
AAGCTAAGAGCTTGCCCACTTTCCAAAATGTTTTAAGTATTCTTATAACCGCCATTTTGCCACGTAACCATTGTGTATAATAATGAAATTTGCTCTACTCTAAAATAATCTATTCGAAAAGTTAAATATGAAAGAAATCAAAAGATTAAATAAGAATAATTACAAGATATGTATAAGGACAGAACAAGAAAAAAATATCTGCTTCCTTCATAAGTTGAGATATTTAGAGGATTTTGTAAGTAAAAAAAGAGAAAAAAATAAAAAAAAAAAATGTAAAAAAAATGTTATTTGGAAGAAGATTTTAGTAAAGTAAAAAAAAAAAAAAAAAAAAAAAAATTATGTGATTAGGACCACAGGGACAGTTTAAAGCAGTAGAAAAGACCTACAGTATGTACAGAACGATATGAAAGCTAGTTATTCAGCTATTTAGCCATCCTGGTGCGAAGCCGTCTCTTAATGAGCTGATGGTCGCTGTCTTTCTCCTCTGGATCTCTGTTGATTATCTAGGAGAAGAAAATAAATAATGAATTGTTAGAAATGTGTTTGTTTAATAATGTAATTTATTTAATAAGTTGTACATTAAGCCATCGCCATACGAGTTGACACAAAGTTGATTAAGCCACCACATCAGCTCCACAAAACTCTCTCTGTATTTCTCAGTATGGCAGCGTTTACAAACTGGTGTCACACCCCCCCCCCCCTGACACTGGTGCAGGAGCTCAGAAAAATCCCAAGAAGAGCCCAAGAAATGTTTCAGTTGTTGATTCTACTGCTAAGAAAAAAAAAACCTGGACGTACAGCAGAAGGTATAAAATCCATGTGCCATCACTGAAGGCTTTACCTCATGTAGATGACACCGACAGTGTTGTTGTCATAACTCAGAATTCCTCATGGGGGCGACAGAAGTTACGCACTATAGCTTTAAATAGATACAATATGATGCCATAGGACTCACTGGGTGTGATGGCATGTCCATAGGAGTGGAGATCTCGGGCCGGTAGAGTTTGCGGTTGCTCTTCTTTGCTCTGAGACTGAGAGAGGACGAGGAAGAGGCTGATTCCAGATCAGATCTACCGCTCATTAGACCCATCATCTTCTTAGCTGCAGAGACACAGAGACACGATTAGATAATAACACAAAGGAACACACACACACACACGCAAGACAACAAAGCATCACAAAACACACACACAACACACACAGCTGCAAACACACACGAACAAGATAACAATACACACAACAGGCAACACAGACACAGTCAAACAACACACACACCCACACACCCCAAAACACCACACACACACACACACACACACACACACACACTAACACACACTACAACACAAAGACACACACACAACAACACACACACACACACACAACACTCAACACAAGACGACAATAACCAAGACACACACACACACACACACACACACACACACACACACACACACACACACACACACACACACACACACACAGCTGCAAAGACAGAAGAGACAAGTTTAGACAATATAACAACATGGTGAATACACAGTAGCAGATTGGGGGCGATAAGACCTACTTCACCAGTGGAAATATGAAGGTGTATTGAACTCTGAGATCCTATGTAGTATAAATGTGCAAAAATGTTAGAAATCGGTTCATCCTAGCCTGAGAAAAGGCAGAAAGAGTGTTTTATGGTCTCACTGTACAACCCTACATTTTCCCATGTGTGACATCACACAACAAGATTTAAAGTCAAGCATTTTCCAAACTTTTCAGACTGTGTGCCCTGTATAACAACGTAACGAGTCACAAGATATGTAAGGGAAAGAATTTGAACTATAAAAGAAAGGAGGGAGGGGAAACTAGTAAGAGTTTTGGAGGAAGTACAATAAAAGGAAAAGACAATTGAAGTGAGAACAGAGATAGGAACAGCTAGTCCGTTTAAAGAGAGAGAGAGAGAGAGAGAGAGAGAGGGAGAGAGAGAGGAGAGAGAGAGAGAGGGAGAGAGGGAGAGGGGTGAGAGAGAGAGAGGGAGAGAGAGAGAGAGGGGGAGGGAGACAGAGAAAGAAAGAGACGGGAAAGAAAGAGAGAGAGGGAGAGAGAAAGATAAAGCTAGATGGAGAGAGAAAAAGGGGGACAGAGAGAGAAAGTGTGAGAGAGAGAGAGAGAGAAAGGGAGAAAGAGGGAGAGGGAGAGACATAGAGGGTAAGAAAGAAAGAGAGAGAGAGAAAGAAGGAGACAGATATATATAGGTAGGATCAGCACCACAGCACCGTTACGTTTGAGCCTGAGGCGACAATTAACTGACAGAGCAAAGCCGACTTTCCCTTTAGGATTAAAGACACAGAGAGATTTCAGTAGATTCCAATATGTTCCCTCTTAACTCTCCCCTCTATGACATCATTAGGGTCTCACACTCGCTGCCCATATCTGATTCCTTTGTCGAAAGAACTGCTGTTATCTATGGAGGCTTTCAACTGTACAATTCCAGCTATAATACCCGACTACCTCTGTAACCAAATTGTGAAGACCTGGTATTCTATATTAATTTGTGTGTATTTTTTAGTTATTGTTTTATTCTACATAGGTACACGCTTTAAAGATAATTTTGCCTCTGTCTGTCTGTCTGTCTGTCTAATCCCGACCCCCCATTTTTTTTTAAGGTATTTCTACAATTAATTTGACAGTGTGAAGAAACAGAGATGAAATGTGTCAGAGAGGGGAATGACATGCAGAGAGAACGACCCGGGCTGGATTATAACCCGGGTCTGCTGTGAAGAGGACAGAGCCCCTATAGATACACACACACACACACACAAAACACACACACACACACACACACACACACACACACACACACACACACACACACACACACACACACACCAACTTGAATGACACGTTGACCTACTGTACCAGAGAGGCTTTTATTTTGATGGGGAACAGTTTTGACCCTCTGGCTTAATGTACTCCTGGAACATATTAAAACGTCTCTACAGATTTGAATATGTATCAATCACCGACCTATTGTAATTCTCCTCCTGCAGATTAAAGGTTAATGTGTAGCGTACTGACACACTGATTTATACTCTCAGAATATGTTCTATTTATAAAATATAAATATAAAAAAAATGTAGCGTACTTAAAACACACATACACAAAATCTAGGCTTAAGGTCGCTTACTGATACACTGGCCTCTACTCTCCACTCTTGTATCTTTAGAATATTTTCATATTTCATATTTTTATATGACCTGCCCTGGTTAAATAAAGGTTATAAAAAATTAAATTAAGAAGCTACGAGGAACTTTTAAATATTTCTGAAACAGTCTAATTTTTCCTCTGATGATCATAAATTACATGTAACAGCAAATGAGACCATCAGTGCAAAGAATGCTATTTTTTATATAGTTTTTCTTAATGCCTTTGTCATGGGTATACGCTCATCCAGGAACAACAGCTGGCGTAGTAAAAACACTACCGCTCTTGTCCAAAGGGGGCGCAAGAATGAACACAAACTGAAAGTTCCTCAGAGCACCTTTAAATAAATGAATAACATTTTTAATTATTCTTCTGCAGATAAAAGGTTGACTGTGTAGCGTAGTGACACCACAGACAGACAGACAGACACACACAGAGACAGACAGACACACAGACAGACACACAGACAGACAGACACACACACACAGACAGACACACAGACAGACAGACACACACAGACAGACAGACACACAGAGACACACACACAGACACACAGAGACACACACACAGACACACACACAGACACACAGACACACACACACACACACACACACACACACACACACACACACACACACACACACACACACAGAGACACACACACACAGACCTTTGGAGCCGAGCATTGTGGGTGAACTGTGTAAGAAGTCTCCTATCTTCTGCAGCGCTCCATCCTTCTTGCTGCGGATGCTGCTCTGGGAGTCATGACGACCCGTTGTTAGGGACAGCTGATCACATGACAGAAGAACAATGTTAGTATGTCACAACGAGTGTACACAATGTTAGTTTTTTTTATATATATTTTTTTTTTGGCATTTTTATGCTTTATTGACAGTGTAGAGACAGAGTTGAAATGGGGCAGAGAGGGGAGTGACATGCAGAGAACGACTGCGGGCTGGAATCGAACCCGGGTCCGCTGCTGGCCGAGGCCCATGGGGGGGACGCCCTACCAACTGAGCTAAAGGCTCCCCCACACAATGTTAGTTTAGTAGAAAAATAAATACAAATATTATCATTCTACATCACTGTCTTAATGTTTGATGTCTAATCTTAATCTTGATGTATTTTCAATCTTGATGACAGAGGAGCAAGTTAGTATGTAAGAGGGGGACAGACACAATGTAGGTTTAGTAGGGAAAATAATAATAATAAAAACTGGAAAAATCTGGAGTTCAAAACTTTTGACCGGTGAAGTAATGGGCAATAAATTAAACAATGAATTATCAATGTTATGATACATGTTCATGGTTATGTGTGTGTGGGTGTGTGTGAGAGAGTGTGTGCGAGTGTCTGTGTTTGTCTGTGCGTGTGTGTGTGTGTGTTTGTCTCTGTGTGTATGTGTGGTGTGTGGTGTGTGAGAGCAAGAGCGAGAGCGAGAGAGAGAGTGTGTGTGTGTGTTTTGTCACCTCCTCTTTGTGTGGGGTCAGCTTTGGCGTCAGTCTGGTCTTTGTGTTCCTTCTGTTCTCTGCCTCAATCTCCTCCTATAACACACACACACACACACACACACACACACACACACACACACACACACAAAGTGAAGTGGTAAATGATGGAGTGTGTACCGAGTCATTTGTACCGAATGATTCTTGAATGGAGCTAAAAACAACCACAAAATGTTTCATAATGACAGATGAGGGCGGTCATTAAATCAGTGAATATTTCCTCATGATCCGCTACCTGTCTGTACTGTGTGTGTGTGTGTGTGTGTGTGTGTGTGTGCTGGAAAAAGAATCTGTTGTTAATACACAGCCCAGGCTCTGTAAACTGGTATGTAAACAAAGGGTATGCAACTAAAGTAGTCCACCGTAGCTAGAAATATACCAGTTTTCATAGCCTATGTTGCGTATTTGAAACTTGAGTATTTTTCTCCAGCGCACACAGTACAGACAGGTAGCGGATCGTGAGGAGATATTCACTGATTTTGACCGAAAGTGATTTTGACAACAAGCGTTCTCCAGAATCACTGACTACACCTTTAAGTACAAGGTATAGACAGACAGGCAGACAGACAGGCAAACAGACGACAGGCAGACAGGCAAACAGGCAGACAGGCAGACAGACAGGCAGACAGACCTAGTGTGAGTGGTCGGTCGCTCGATTCCACTTAAACCATTTTGCCAACCAGAATAATTCAAACGATAGTAAACAAGCGGCAATTTAGGGTTATTTACCTGCCACAGAGCGCTCGTTCAAACTGACAACCTCAACTGCTACCGGTCAACATATAGATTGTCTGGGCGAGTCACAATCTCACAAACAGACAGACATTCTAAAGC
>CM047514.1:2868442-2970942 GCA_026122265.1 Ammodytes dubius | reverse complement strand
TACTTTGCATTTTAAAGTGTGCAAAGACAATTGGCGTTTCTCAGAACAGTCTTGGTAGAAATGGAATATAATACAATATGTTTTGAATTAGTGTATAATCTCTTGAAAATAAAAGTTTATTTTTTATTATTAACTTTCAGGTAGGGCTGGCCCGAATGCCATTTTTCAGGCTTCGAATATTCGTTGGTTTTTCCGAGCAAATATTCGAATATTCGTTCCAGAAAAACACACCAACAAAAACAACATTAAAAAAAAAAGTATTAAAAATTAAAAAAATATTTAAAAAAAAATAAATAAATAAAAACTTTAATAATCCCTATATACTCCCTGGAACCGATTTTGACAGTATCTGCATCAGACCTGCAAACTCATAGGAGGTGAAAAAGGTGACAAACACCCGTCCCTTCTGGGGGGGGGGGGGGGGGGGGGGGCGGGTGTTTTTCGCTGTCCAAATGATTGACTAATGTTAAATATCATTCACACAACCAGAGTTTTCCACTATTGCCTCCAATGTCCAGCTGGATGAAAATAATAGCCAGCTGAGATCCTGACCCTCCTAGGGGGGTCCGGGGGTGTGCCCCCCGGGAGATTTTTTTTAAACTTTTTAAAGTGAAATGCATGAATCTGGTGCACTTTGAGAGGAAAATTAAGAGGCTAAATCTGAGAAATTTTGTGTGAATAAATAATTTGGAGACACTGGGTCGGATGAATTAGAAGCTATTGAAGAAAGACACTTGGATTTTCCATTAAAATGTTCATTTAAAATAAAATGTTATGCAGGGTCCTCTGGGTTGGGCTTGGTGCTCTTTTTCTTTTATGGGACATATTTCTCTGTAATGTAATGAATACATTTAAATGCAATGAGAGGAACGAAGCAGAAGAACTCTGTTGTCCAGCTATCTTTTTTTTCCACAGACGAGGCTGAAATAGGTTCTACAGTGCATGGGCATCCGAGCCCCATTTCCAAATGTTTTTAAATAAACTCAATACACACTGTGCATGGACGTGAACGTGACGTGATCAGTTAAACTTGGATTACCTCCCAGATTAACTGATTAAATTATTGGGCTATTAACTATCTAGACCAAAACATTGTATTCATTTTTTTGTATGATATAATAATATGATGTTAATATCAAACACATAAAATTAAAAAAAATAAATAAAAAAAAAATAAAAAAAATGGGGGGGGGGCCTGTCGGTCGGGGGCCCTAAGCAACCCCTAAATTTGCTTGTGCCTCGGGCCCGGCAGACGCTTCATTTCTGCAATGTGCGCTCATTAAAATGTCAGCTTCACTTAAGAGTCAACAGTTGGGTCAGAACAGTGCAGTGCAAAATATGCAGCATAAAGTTATAACATTCGTCAACGACCGTGATGTTAAATCACCTTCACACAAAGCCTCCGCCCGAGCAAAGCAGCGAGTCGATCGCTGTGACGGTGAAAATCACCGGGACTCGGGAGACCTCGCCAGTGTGAGCGAGTGAGACGCCGCTCAGAAAAAACTCTGTGGTTTGATGGATGAAATCACAGTCGGGGATATCCTGCCCGTTAACGTTGTCTGCGGGAACGGCTTACGCGATCTGTTTCTATATATCGAGTCTAAATCATGGACATATACAGAATACAGAGAGCCATGTCGGCAAACTGACAGCGCGACTAAATAAAGGGACTGTACAGTGAGCTGCGTCCCTCCGTTACTTTCTGTTTTCAGCCGAGTAGGCTAAGTCACATTCACCTCTAAACCATTGACAGTGTTTAATCAAAGCCTCTAATTTTTTATTTTTTATTATCAAAAAGGCTTTGATTGAGACTTTTAGCCAATTCTAAAGTCTGAACAACACACACAAGCGGCAGCACATTAGTGATACTTTACGGTGCCCGATCTTAACGCTGATTGGACAATAGGCTACTCATGACTACCAAAGATGTTTTATTGCCAAGATGACTATATTCCCTTGTCTCACACTACGGTAACTCGCCCACACAGTCCAGTCTGGGAAGCGCTGGCTGACTTTTCTGGCAGCTGCCGCTACCACCCTAACCCCCCCCCCCCCCCCCCTCCCAAAAACAAAAACTCTTCGGATCTATACGATTCACGTGGGTCATATATTTTGATTCAAAACGGCGAAAATCGCCGAAAAGCGACGAGTTTGCAGGTATGCTGCATATACATAATGAAGCTACCGAATACTAATTTAAGCTCCGAATACTAATTTTCCGAACGAGTATTCGAATATTCGAATAATTCGGACCAGCCCTACTTTCAGGAGATATTCACTGATTTAAAAAAAAAAAAGAGAGATTTTGACAACAAGTGTTCTCCAGAATCACTGACTGCACCTTTAACCACCTACAAAGCTAATAGCGCAAGCCATTGTTCATAGAATTCAACATTTTGCGGTATTGTGGAAAACGACATAGATTGATTGATTTATTTCAGACATATCAAATAAAAAATAAATTAAAAACACAAAAATACAATAAACAGAAACGACATTATTTCCCAAAAAATTTTAAATAAAACAACATGAAATTCCATTGATAGCCTGAGAAGGAGTAAGAAGAAGTATAAGACTTCATAACTATTGTAGTGGTGGGTACCTTTCTTTAAATGCATGTGGTATGTTAAGGGGTAGGACTAGATACGTTTTTTACTTCCTCCTACCCCCTTTCGAGCATGTAGAAAGTGTGTCTGTTTTTTTTTTTAAATTCTATTTCTTTATTGCTTTTGTTTATTTTTTTATTTATTCACCTATTTTTTTATTGCTCGCATGTTCGAAATAAAGACAATCAATCAATGTTGGAATAGGTGATAATATATATTTTTTTTAAACCGGAACACCATGTTTACTGTATTGTTATTCAACTGTGTGTCAGTCATAACACACACACACACACAGGACCTGATATGTCCACTCACTTTTCAGGGCTATTACAGAAGCACTTTCCACTAACAGCGGCCTGGGACACAGACGAACACTCATCTCCACGGTTTCATGAAAGTGATTATGCGGAGATCAACAATGTCATGAAGGAGCAGTGGAGAAGGCTGTGTTGAATAGTTTGAAGTTTGAAGGCTTGCTCCCCTCTGAGCGTTTTGTAAGATAAAAGCTTTCACACTAAACCTTCTGTACTTCTGACAAAAGGTGGAACATAATAACCATCACCCTTTGAAGCGCACGCACAAACACACACAGGCAGACACACACACACACACACACACACACCACACACACACACACACACACACACACACACACACACACACACACACACACACACACACACACTGTTGGCCAGAAGACGCAGCAAAAACTGGAATTATGAGTTGTTAAAAGGACAACAACTCAGAGTGTGTTGACAGTAAGAAGATTTTACCATTACTCCACTAAGAAGGCTGCCACGCACGCACAAACGCACACAGACACACACTTTCCCATTACTCCACTAGATTTGTGAGGGAATTTAGGGATCCAAGCCGGGCATCCTTCTCTTTAGACACTTTAGCTTTTTTGCCAAATTAGAACTTGCTGTATAAAAGCTATAAAAGTGAGATTTTCAATTCAAAATAATATTTTTTTTAATGGCAATTTTTCCACGATAACAATTCCACTTAAATGTGACTGTAACTAGACTACTTCTCTAAATAATATTTAGAATCTCAGATTTCTTCCCCTGACATACACATCAGAATCACACAGGCACTCAGGGTGCAACATGAATTCATTAATGTATTACTAGCTACAAAAAATAAAAAAATTAAAAATTGCTCATTATAACAATTTGACTAATTATTTAGACATGGCAGTGCCGTGAATAAAGAGAACACAAATTCCTGCTACAGTTAAACGCGTTAATAACAGTTTTAAAGCAAACCCATTTTAACGGCGTTCATTTTTGTATCAGGCTCTTTTTTGGCCGAGCAAAGTCGTAGTTTTTTCACATACTGTTACATACTGCAACAAATAGTAATGTTAGAACAACTACATCACTACAAACTATACATGTAGCTTGCAGTTAAGTTACTGTCAATTCAAACTGAACATTTCCTACAGCACAACTTCACATTAAAATCATTTAAAGCTGGGGTGGAGGATTTGGGGAGAAAATGGCAGTTGGGATAGAGATTCGAATCCAAATACCTCAACCGCTCCACTTGTTCTCTTTGGTCCCTCCCCTATGGTCCCTCCCTGACACGCTCTCTACACCAACAAAGGCCGCGTTTCCCAGAATCGATCGTTCTTTGGGGCCAAAGAAGGGTCGAAAGAAGGGTTCGCCAAAGAACGAGCGTTAAGATACGGGTGTTTCCCAGATGGCTTCTTTGGTGCCTTCTTTGGAGAGCGCGTAAGACGAAGCGAAAGAGCCTCTTTGGTGGGAGCTGTCCACCGCGGTCGTGCTGAAACTGAATAAATCGATGCCAGGCGAATCGATCACCCACCTCTTTATCAGCGCATAAGTCACACACAGCGCCCCGTGGTCACCCCCACACAGGTGGAATTAGGCTACGCATGTATCGTGTGTGTGTGGGGGGGTGTGGGTGCGGGGGGAGGGGGGGGGGGGGCAACAAGTGTATCCAAGTAGTAATCAAGCCCATTAGCGCATATATAGGCCTACCCCGTGGATAGGCACACACATGTGAGAATGGAAGAAAGCGGCAGAAAAAGAAACAAGCGGGCACCGTCGTTTACCGCGAGGAGATGGGCGTTAGTGGACGAGGTCTGGCAGCACCGGGCAGTTTTATTCGGGGGAACAAGGGGCAAAAAGAACATCACGGTGAAGAACCGTGTTAGGCAGGCCATAGCCGAAAATATGTCCCCCTCCATCCCATGTGGCCTGCGTGACTGGCGTGCTGTGAGGAAGAAGTGGCAGGAGTTCCAGAACCAAACAAAAAGGAAGAGTGCGAAGGTTTCACTAATCAATCTCCCTTCGTTGCAGGTGATGCAGACGCCCAGTAAAGACAGCGCAGAGTAACCCCTCCCCCATATGGTTTCAATAAACTACTTTGGTTTCCTTTTCAACCATGTATTGTGTGTATCATTTTGCATTGAAATGAGAGTGTCAAACCTATAGCAACAAAAAGTCCCAGGCAATTTGTAATTTATCTAAGCGTAGGTTAATGACGTGTGCGTAGTGTGCCCTTTCAACAGCATTCCAGTGCTAGACTTTCAGGTAAAGCACTCGGACACTGCAGCAATACTCATAGTGTGCAGGACGTTACATGTAGCCTACATCTGCTGGTTCTGTTTATTTATTTCAGCCTTCAGGCCTGAGAGTATATGGGTGATGTGGTGGTTGTGGGTGTATGGTTTAGTGATCAGTGCTTGGTGGTAAAGGGGTAGGGGCTGGGGGTTGTTGGACCTCAGAAGAGGTTGATATGTTCTTAAAAACGCAGCGCAGCCAGAAGCTGCATCTCCGGGGGGCTGAAGGAAAAATTGCATGTGTGTGGAGACACCAGAGTGATCAGCCGTTGGATCTCCGCACGGCCGGGGCAGTCGGTAGGCTACTTTGCCTGGACGGCCCGGTCTGATAGCACGTCCAGTGGGGAGAAGTGCCGACGCACGTATGCATTTATGTAAACCGTCTGGCTTCGCGCACGGCGAGGCTATTGTAATGCAGCCATGGTTTCTCACACGCGCGGACTTTGGCAACGCCTTTATAGCAGGTGGAGCCGCTCTGGATGAGGTTCAGCTGAGTTCAATTAAATCTGTTTCCTTGATATCTGTCAAATGCCACAGGGTTGTGGATGTTTTTTTATGTGTAGTACTATAAACTCACATGTGTGTGGAAAACGTAAACGTGTAATTCATTAAAACATTTTTTTCTCTACTATTAGTTTATGTTTATTGCGCCAGGTCCGCATTGAACATTGTTTTATTATTTCGAAAAGTGGAGGAAATAAATTTCCCTGACGCAGCATGATCACTGACGATTTGGTCGCTAAGAAGGTTGAAAGAGTGGGTCAGCGCCGTCGTACAGTTCCATCTTAGTGAAAGTACTACTTTCGCTAAGAAGGAATCTGGGAAACGCATTCTTCTTTCACAGCGTTCTTACGAGCGCTCCAAAGTAGTACTTAGCCCAAAGAGGCTCTTTGGGATTCTGGGAAACGCGGCCAAAGTCGGTGCCAAAGTGAATGGACAGTCCCAACAGCCAATAAGAACAGAGAATCAGAGCCTCGGTCTGACTTGTCTGAAGTGTACAGCTCATGTTAAATTTGACCAATCAGAAATCACACACCCCAGCTTTAACTGGCAAAACGTCAAGTACATTTTTCTAGTATATAGTACAGCTTACAACTATTTACTAAGTGGTGTTAACATGTTCACAAAATGACACTACATTATTTGATCCTGAAGTGAAAACTAATGTGGTGAATGATGATATGACGCTGATGAGGTGAATGTCTGTTTGTCTACTGGTGGAATTTGAAGGATGAAAACTATGACGTTGTTTAGTAAAATAACATTTAAAAAATACCTTTTGTGTCGTTTTTCGTTTACTCCTCCTGAAAATATGAGACTTTAGAAAAAGGAAGAACTTGGTTAAAAACAAAACCTAGAATTTACCGTCAATATTATTCAACAGTTTAATGATAAACTACTTTATATAACTATATTCGTGGGGTCGCTCGTGGTGTAGTGGTAAGAGCATACCCCCTTCCATAGTGTCTCAGTCCTCTTCACAGGGTTAGAGACCTGGGTTAGAATCCAGCCCGGGTCGTTCTCCGCATGTCATTCCCCTCTCTGCCCCATTTCATCTCTTTCTCTCCAAACTATCTAAACAGGCATAAAAATGCCCAAAATCTTATCTTGAAATAAAAAAATAATACTATTTTCGTGGCAATGTTGAAAGCAAATATATTGCTGAGGCTGTAACGTTAAGGGCAACCAACTGTTACCCATTCAAAGACCGGAGAAGCAACGGGATGCCAGTGCCACACGCTGAGATTTAAAAAGGTGCCCAGCAATGTGAGCACGGGGAGTTCTTTAAATGTCTTCTCAAGTGCATTTACGAAATTGCAAATTATGCTTTTCCCGATTCCCTTATAATTGCTTTCTCCTCCAACCCATTATGAAAAATATCCGTGGAACGAAATGTAATAAAAAAAAATTATAGTAATGGTCAACAACCTCCCAATTCTCTACAGGTTATCAAGACCTGCATATAATAAAAAAAAAAAAAAACTATGCTTGGAAATGCACCATTTGATAAATTAAACTATGCTGTGCGTGAGTCCTGGCATGCTGTGTCTATGTCCTGGTATAGTAGCAATGCCAGTCAAATTAAAACTGCTCATTGGAGCTAAGTATGTTCATAAATATGAGTGGAGACTCCATAACAGTGTTAAAAGTCTTCTAAACTACAAAAAAATAGAGCAATTTTTATATTCCCCAAAAAACTATTGAGCTATTACTTTGAGAAGCACAAGAACAAATAGTAAAGCACACATAATCAAAATGGAAGTAGTTGAAGAGTTGTTAAATACATAAATACTGGGGGCGCTCTGGTGGCGTAGAGCGATAGAACTTTGCTGCAGGTCACCCCCCCCCCCCTCTCTCTGTCTTCCCATTTCAACTCTGTACTATCTAATAAAGCTTGAAAATGCCAAAAAATAATATTAAAAAAATATATATAAATTAGGGCTGTCAAATTAACGCGTTCATTTCGATTAATTAATCACAGAAAAATTAACGCGATTAAAAAAATTAACGCAGATTAATCGCACTTCTATAATGCCCTTTGACCCGGTGCAAAAGTGGTGCGCAGCTCGGTGAGCTGCACCGAGCTGCACCTGTAGCTTGCATACACAGCCCGCAGGGGTGAAAGGGAGCAAAGTAAAGAGAGAAGCAGAGGAAAGGGCGGGGCCGAGGGCTCTATGGACGGTTTATGGGATGCTTTGGGCAAATAAGCATGAAGGTAGGAAGACATCTTACTTTATTCACCGCAGTGTCTGTGCATTATTGATTTAGTGGGTGCAACAATATAGGTTCAAAACAGTATCTCTCAATCTTCCTCCGTGTGTCTCAATTTCGTTTGCTAGCTGTCTCGTCTCCCGCGTAAACGGGCACCCGCCCCATGTGTGTATGTATGTGTGTGTGTGTGTGTGTCAATATTTTTGCCTATGAGTACGACGATGGTGAATGAATCGGCATAGGCATCTGTGGAAGTGCAGCGCTGTCTGTTGTGGAGACAGAAGTTACGAGAGACGGAGAACAAGAGAAAGAAACAAACTGTAGCAGGCTATACAGCTGTTTATAAACAGGTATAAAAGTGTCATAAAAGTATGCGATTAATTTAGATTCATTAATCACATAGCCTGTAATTAATTAGATACATTTTTTTTAATCGCTTGACAGCCCTAATATAAATATATAAATGCTGGTGTGGTTTCAGGGATGTCTTTGAGGCAATTGTTATGCTCCATTAGTTCTAAATAGAGTATTTTTTTTTTGCTAGAAACAAATTTGTTTTTTCTTGGTAATGTTAAGGTTATTATTAAGTTGTCCCCTTGGGTTGGACACTATGACATAAGCAAGACCTTTTAATATGATGCATGCCAATACAACAACACCACTTATTACAGCTTGAAAAACTACCCGTAAACCCAAAATATCCTAACAAGAATGGTCTGTGTGTTCCCACAACTTGTATGTCTGTCTGCATGTATGCCTTAAGGACTCAATTGATGTCAAACTATTTCACAAACTATTTATAAAGACAACGCTGCTAGGCATGTCTCTCTATTAACACTGCTTTGAGAATAAACCGATTTTGTAATTTGTGTGAATTAACAATTTTCACATCTTGCACTAAAACAACAAACAGCCCCTAGGCACGCGTCTTTATAAACACTGCACAAATATAACATATCACAATTTATTCCTAGGGCGAATTAACCCTTTCACATCTCACACACACACACACACACACACACACACACACACACACACACACACACACACACACACACACACACACACACACACACACACACACACACACACACACACACACACACCACACACACACACACACACACACACACACACACACACACACACACACACACACACACACACACACTTTTTACTTTTTATTCCCTTCTAAAACTGATGCAACAGGACAGGGATCTCTTGTTAAATTTAAGACTTGTAATACTTGTTTTTATTAATAAATAATTAGTTTGTATTTTAATTAATTTATGTGTTGCCAACTAGTATACATGCAAAACTATGATGGATATAATGGAAAATCTGTAGGCATTTTAGAGGTACTTTTAATAAAGTAAATATATTAGAAACTCACATTAATATATCGTACGAAAGGGCAGTCAAATTTCTTTTTAAGACCTTTGTAAATTAAATTCAATATTTCTCAACAAAATTCAAAACTTAAATGGTAAATGGAATCCACTTATATAGCGCTTTTCCCCGTTTTTTTACAGACACAAAGAGCTTTACATTGTTTTGTACACATTCACCCAATCACACTCACATTAATACACCGATAGCAGCAGCAGTTACCACGCAGGGTGCAAGCTAACTATCAGGAGACATTTAGGGTTCAGAGTCTCTTTGCCCAGGGACACTTGGACATGTGGCGGGGAGAAGGGGGATCCAACCACCGACCCTGCAACCCAGTGGACGACCGCCCTACACACTTCACCACAGCTGCCCAATTAAAACCTTAGTTTGAGAATATTTAATTGAATAGCTTTAGAAATAAAACTAACTCTGGCCTACCACAGACCTTTTTCAGGATAAATGAAACTCTCAATGACATATTCAATATTACCAAAAAAACAAACTTAACCATGACCTTAAAAACCATGGCACTTCATTTGCTTTGTAAACTATAAAAATCCCCATTGATTTAGTGTAACTGCACAGTGCTTGAATCCAAATACTTGAGTTGAATGATGCTTATACTGGTCAACACTACACACACACACCCACACACACACACACACACCACACACACACACACACACCCCCACACACACACACACTTCAACACCTCCACACTTAACATTGCCGAGAGCTCTCACACAAATTTGTTTTCCCAAATGAAGGCCAGGGATAAATTACTATGAAAGGACATTCATCTGAAGCTGTTTTAATTTTCGCTCTACCTCCACTACCTTCTACTGCTTAAAGTAGTTTATTGATTGTAGCGCCCCCTATGGCGCAAAGCAGTAGTGTTTTTACCATGCCAGCGCCTGCTTGCTATCTCTATCTATCTATCTATAATCCATCTATCTATCTATCTATCTATCTATCTATCTATCTATCTATCTATCTATCTATCTATCTATCTATCTATCTATCTATCGCTGCTGTCCTAAAGATTTTTGCTAGGCCGTTGCAAAAGCGTGCATTTGTTTAGGAAGCGAGTGAAAGAGAGACGGCAGGATGCATGGCCATGAGGTAATGTATTTATATGTGACTGTGTCAGATTAATAATCGTAATATGACCATAGTGAAGCAAAGTCAACTTCAATTTAGTAGTGTTCATAAACACAGGCTTTTCCCGTCTGCCTGCTGTAAATCGTTTGGTCTGAATTGGCGGGGATTCAGACCAGAGCAAAGACATTAAAAATATCTAAAAAAAAGACATTCTTTGCACTTGTCTTGTTTGCTGTTAAAGGTCATTTATGATCATCAGAGGAAAAAATTAGACTGCTGTATAACCATTTAAAAGTTCCTCATAGGAGGTTTAAGATAAATTTTTGTATTTGTGTATGTTATTTATACACACTCACTAATATATCCAGAATCCCTGACACAGCAGCAAACAAAAACATCTCACGTGTTACTGCTTAGTCAGAGGTGCTAAAGAAAAAATCCACTTAAGCTCTTAGTTTTTATTCAATGCTATATATTCTCCTATCTTCCTTTGTTTGTGTAGATGCATTACAGAGACAGCTAAACAGAAGTTTGCGCGACGTAAATAGCCACCCACCCCCACAATTAAAGAAGCGCTAAAGAGCTAAACTTAGCAAGATGGATGTGTTGTTGTTTTCAGTTGACTGAACTAAAAAAAATGTATGCAAATCTGCAACTCTGAATTTAAGCTCTGAGGCATTCACAATTTGTCTGTTGGTGAGAGATAGTCAGTGTCTTCATATCTCTCTCTCCCTCTCTGTGTGTGGTCTGATCCTACCTATATACAGTATATCTCTCTCTCTCTCTGTCTTTGTATCTCTCTCGTCTCCCTTTCTCTTTCTCTCTCTCTGACCTCAGTATGGCTATTTTAAAAAGGGATAGTTCAGTATTTTTTAAGTGGGGTTTTATGTGGTATAGTAAGTCTGCTACCCTAATCAGCAGTGAGAAAAAATCCTAAATTTAGCGTGCAATTGAAGCAATATTTATTTTTTAGGTAATGACTGCACGATCAAAATCTCCATAAGCTAACACATTAATACCCTACAGGCCACATTGGTTTTGATAGATTAAAAAAAAAGGTACAGTGCGTAGTAAAGGAGTATTTTGGCATCTTCTAGTGGTGAGATTCTAGATGTCAACACTCCCTTGCTGATCATTTCCTTTTGGGCGAATTTACAGAAGCTACGGTGGCCTTCAAGGACAAGACACTATTATATACACAGTAGTTACTAAAGATGGCATCATCCACCACTGCCTCAAGTCTCCACAATTGTTCTTTTAAAACCGTATTTTCTTTTCTTTGGAACACATTGTTACTGCTGTTATGGCTGGTCTAAGGATCCTTGGGCTTATAACACTCACAGCCCACGTGTATAATATTTTTCATTTGTTCGGATCAGGTAAGACCCCATTTCTTTGTAAAGTGGAAACTGGGTCATTGCAGAGGGATGAATAGAACTATTGTTGAACAAAGCTCAAAAAATAAAATAATAAAAACAGACCATCTCTATGAAGCTGAAATCCTTTTTTTATTTTTTTTTTATTTCGACACAATATCCCCAAGGGTAAAGTAAGGCTGAGCTCAGAAAACTATACGGCAATATATTGTGGTTTTTATTTTTGTGAAATATATCTGAATTTCTGGCAAAAAAATATATATATTTAAAAATATATATAAATTAATAAACAAACAAACAAACAGACAGACAGACAGACAGAAATAAATAAATAAATAAATAAATAAATAAATAAAATAAATAAATAATAAATAAAAAAATAAATAGTGCTTTAGACGGGGAGTGAACTACAACACCTGATCCACACATACGTCAAATTAAAGCTAAAATACAAAGCCCAAATATTGCAATATATCGCAATGTATCGTGATGTATCATATTCTGAAGTCCTTGCCAATAACCAGCCATAACAAACAGCCCTCAGAATTTTAGGTTTTCCTTTAAAAAAAAACACTGTTTTGAGAATTACTTGAAACAATCTTTACTTGGGAATTCACAAGAAAAAGTATATTTCAGTATTTCTTATGACCTGAACAACACAAAACTATTTATTCTTTCTATTTTCTCCCAAGAGTGTGTCTGCAGCCCTCATCTTCCCATCTCAAGTCCTTTTTTACTGCCTTTTTAAAGTGATGTGTTCTTGTTTTTGGAAGTTGACTGGAGGGCCCGACATCCCGGAATTGAAATCTGATGCAACATCACTTTTCAAATTTCAAAGTGCCGCAGAATCACTCCCCAACTCAAACACCTACATCTTTCTGTTTGCTTTTCATTACATCTCCCTCCCCTATGTTCCAAATCTCTCTCTCACACACACACACACACACACACACACACACACACACACAGCGTGGTCAGCAGAATAGCGTTCATTTATGTAATTAATCTGGGCTTTCTTCACAGAGCGTTTACCACAGTTTAACTATCCCCACTGTTGAAATCAAATGGGGAAAATGTCGGCACAGCCGCACTGAGGTGGTAGGATGGCCCGGAGGAATGGGGTCCTCCCAGTAACCATGAGGTCTCTGGTTCCTCCTCCCAGTAACCATGAGGTTTCTGGTTCCTCCTCCCAGTAACCATGAGGTTTCTGGTTCCTCCTCCCAGTAACCATGAGGTCTCTGGTTCCTCCCAGTAACCATGAGGTCTCTGGTTCCTCCCAGTAACCATGAGCTCTCTGGTTCCTCCCAGTAACCATGAGGTATCTGGTTCCTTCCAGTAACCATGAGGACTTTGGTTGGATCCCCGGCACCGGACAGGAGGGTGTTAGTTGTAAAACTAGTGGTGGCTGCTATTACATCTACGGTGCCCACCATCTCTACCATTGTGTCTTTGAGCAAGACACTTAACCCCAAACTGCTTCAGGGGCGCTGTACTATGGCTGACCCTGCGCTCTGACCCCCTCTGGAGGGTGGGAACTTGAGAGGGGAGATGTGAAAAGACTAATTTCACTAATATAAAAAAAAAAAGTTAAAAAGTAAAGTATAAGGAGATTGAGTCAAAAACAATCTTGTGTTTCATATAATTGGACAGACCTGGCATTCCAATAGTATTAAGTAACTTTCTTTGCATTCATTTGATTCCCAATTAAAAAACACTGATAAAAATTGCTTTGCATTGTTAATATGGACTAAAAAATGTTGCAAAATGCATTTAGACAAAATGTATGATTTAAAAAAAAAATTCCTCTTGTATTAATCGAAAGGGATATGGACAAAACATGTTGATATTAATTTAGGTAAGCTATCAAAAATAGAGTACTGAATTAGTATTGTAACCCAGCTCTCAGCACTATAATTGCAAATTTAAAAAAATTATCCCCTAGTTAAGTGAACACTTCTTGTCTCATACCTCTACTCTTCAAACTGCTAATGAAAAACACTCAAGTGGGCAACAGTGTTTGAAGTTACTGCATGACAATTATGTTTCGCTTTCGGTGCCATTTCAAAACAATCTCATATTTTATTCATAAAGGTTCAATTTTACCCTAAACTGAAGATGAGTGTGTGTGTGTGTGTGTGTGTGTGTGTGTGTGTGTGTGTGTGTGTGTGTGTGTGTCTGTGTGCGTGTGTGTGTGTCTGTGTGTGTGGTGTGTGCGGTGTCAAGATGCACCTGGGAAAAAACTGGCTCTCAAAAACATTAACAGAGTCACAAAAGGCAGAAAGCAGACTGCTGCAATCAACGGACATATATTTCACTATTTGTTTACTTTAAAAAAGGTGCTTCGAGGAACTTAAAGTTTGTGTTAATTCTTGCACCCCCTTTGGACTAAAGCGGTACAGTTTTACTAAGCCAGCTATAGTTCCTGGGTGAATGTGCCCATGACAAAGGCACTAAGGCATTAAGAAAAACAATATAAAAATAGCATTATTTGCACTGATGGTCTCGTTTGCGTACGTGTAATTTCTGATCATCAGGGGAAAAATTAGACGGTTTCAGAAATATTTATAAGTTCCTCGTAGCTACTTTAATGTGCAAATAACAGTTGTTTCTTTAGTTCTACTTATATTGAATTATTAAAAAAAGTTCTTGTGTAATATTGAAATATTTTAAGATTCTAGATGTCAACGCTTCCATGCTAACCCCTCCCTTTCAAATAATTACAAAAGCTAAGGTGGCCTTCAAGGACAAGAAGCTATAGTTACTAAAGATGGCATAATCCACCACTGCCTCAAGTCTTTCCACAATATCGAGTGATGAGGTGAAGATGTATTTAGTTATTTATTCTATAGTACCGTACTTCTTCATCATCTTTTTATTAGTTGGTTGGTTTATTAGACTTTACAGAAGCTACGGTGGCCTTCAAGGACAAGAAGCTATAGTTACTAGAGGTGGCATCATCCACCACTGCCTCAAGTATTTCCACAATATCAAGTGATGGAAAAATACAAAAAAAAAACAGCCTACATACAGTAACTGCATAACACTGATATCTTTGCGCTTGGGGATGAAAAAGTTAGTCTACGAAAAGTTTGTTTTCTGTCGCTGACTGACTGTGTGAAAATTGCTGTCAAAATACTGCGCACACACACACACACACACAGTGAGTCCCCGAGCAAAGGTGTCTAACTGATTTATATCTGTCAACCTGCGTCTGACGGATGGCACCATTCAATCCAAAAAGTTCAGCTGAACACCGTTAGGCAGCAGGGGTAAAAACTTGTTCGAATGACAAGTCAAAACTGTATTTGACAAGATAGTTAGGTTACTTACACACACACACACACACACACACACACACACACACACACACACACACACACACACACACACACACACACACACACACACACACACACAGTTTTGGTATTTATACCCTCTCAATTTAACAATATAATAAGGTTAGTAGAATGATAATTTAATACATTTTTGCTGTGTTTAAGTTCGATGGACAACTTAAGAACAAATCCTTCTGTAACAACCTTCAGAATAGTGCTAAGAATGATTATGGAAAGTTTAGTTGATGTAAGTGCTTTAGAAGTTGACTTTTTTGGTTCAGAGTATTGAAAAGAAAAATAATGTTGAGATAATGGCCGTTGAAGATGGTTGTATAGGAGAAATATACAGACGGCAAACAGACAAGGTTTAGTCAAATAAACACCTAAATGTACATTTTGGACTTTTTGATCAATGCATGAAAAAGTAAATAAATAAAAATTCAGTGTAACACAATAAAAATGTGTTCTATGGTGAAATTGAGCAGTGTATTCAGACGACATGCTTTGCAGTAGCCCTAGTATGTGTCACGTGCCGTTGGGAGCCCAGAACAACAGAGGCATTAGCCCACTTTCCTCGTATTAGTGGGAACAAACCAATTAACATAAGTGCAGTTCCTCGGATACATTTCACCATATTCCACCGAGAGCGTGTCCTGAAAACAACCTTTATACTGTTCACCCTGGAATTTCTGACACACTTACCTGTGTGTGGTCTCGTTACTATGGATATTCCTTGGTAGGGGTGGTGGAAAAAATAGAGAACCGGTATAGGAATTGTTTAAAGATTTTTTTTTTCTTTGGCAATTTCAAGCTTTATTAGATAGTAGCGTAGTGGATAGAGCGTGTACCATATTGGCTCCAGCCTTCGTTGCAGTGGTCGTGGGTTCAAATCTGACCTGTGGACCTTTACTGCAGGTCATCCCCCCTCTCTCTATCTGTCTCCCCATTTCAACTCTACTAACTGTACTATCTAATAAAGCTTGAAAATGCCAAATAATTATCTTTAAAAAGACTCACAGCCCTATTCTTTGGTCTTTTCCTTGATTATATTACATTTTCAAGACGAGGTGTCAGATGTAATTTGGTTTCAGAGAGCAGCCGTAGTATTGGGCTGTAATCCGTTCCCGTTCAGCACTGATGGGATTTGCTTGTTGACCTTGATATTCAAACTTGACACACACACTCTCTCTTATACGCCTTATACACAGTATACAAACACACACACACACACACACACACACACACACACACACACACACACGCTTCACATTGCTATTGCTTAGACTGGTGTTTCAAATAATGCTATGCTATATGCTATAATGCTGTACTTTATTATCTGCTTGTGCATTAGCTGATATTATATGTATTTTCCATTGTGAATGTTATTTTACAGTACACCCCAAGAATCTCCCTTTCTTCAAATTAAGAATTGTTCATTTTAAGAACCCCGCCGTTACCCTGATTTCAACTATGACATTTTGTGATACTGTCTCTCTACAGAAACATTTCTACCTTATTGCCTAGGGCTACACAATTAATCAAAATACTACAGCAGTGTGACTAAATGTTTTTGTGACGATTCTTCCATGTTTGCATAAGTGAAGAAATCTGCCGTTTCAAACAAAACGCTTTCTCATTTTTCTTCAATCTGCTTCTGCAAATGACTAGTGTGTCAGGTTTAGGCTCTCCAAGATAAATGGAGAGAGAGAGAGAGGCAGGTAACACATACAACTTTTCTACGGCTACACAATCAATCAAAATACCTCATCTCTCTATGTGACTAAATGTTTTTGCGACAATTCTGCAATGTTTGTGCACAAGTGAAACAATCTGCTGCATCCAACAAAATGCTGCTTTTACAAATGACTAGTTTGGCAGGTGAGACTCCATGTGATAAATGAACAGAGAGGCAAGACAAGCTCATGTACATAAATCTAAAAAGTTGGAGACACAGAGAGAGAAGTGGCAACCTATTTGTGTAAAAATATCGAACATATTTCACACATCACACCTGTTTTAAATTCCTGATGTAGATGTGTACAAGTGACAAATATGCACACACCATTACGATAGCTATTGTTCCATTCTCAAAACTAAATGTTAAAGGTGCAGTGTGTAATATGACATCATCAAGAAAGTTCTACAAAGTTCTAGAATGCAACGCTCCCTGGGTAACCCCAACCCTTTAGAATAATAACAGAAGCTACAGTGGCCTTCAAGGACAAGAACAATTCTACATTTTAAACAATGCACCTGATGACATTCCAACTATGACACTTTCAAGATGGCGGCACTAGGCCTTGGTCCAAAATATGCAGAAATATGGACATATATGAGACCCTTTCTAAGGGAAAAATAAATAATAATAAAAAAAAAAAATCAGCTATTATGCACTAAATTAAATGTACTATTATAATTACTTTCTAAAAAATCTGCTAGGAAATAAAACCCAAAATTCTACACACTGCAGGTTTAAGACAATCCTGCACAACCTTAGCTAGAAGGATGTGAGCCATGAGAAAGGTTCCACGGACATTTTCTCATGTACATAAATCTAAAATGTTGAGAGTAAAATGCGTTGGTGAGAAAAGCTTTGTAGGAGAGACTAAAAATGTGTCACAAAAGTGCACTCAAACAATCAGCAGAGCATTTTAGATGACCACCGAGGTTTCAATTATTACTTCAAAGTATCAAGATTAATTTATTTGTGATATCTAGTGTCCTTAAAAATATATATTTAACATAATAAAACATTTAAAAATTAAGATTGTTCCAGCCCAGCCCATAACAGTTACATATAAATGAGAATAGGCTAAAAAAGTTAAAATAAAAAGACATTAAAACAGAAAAAATTTATAAATAATGCTATTTCGAGTGTAGCTTCAGTCCTTATTAGGTTATCTATTACCTAAGTTGGTCACATTTGCAAAACAATGGATGAATGTTTTACCGACAAATGTAAAAAATAATTTAAAAAAATGCCATTGCGATAGCTTTTGTTCCATTCTCAAAACCAAATGTTAAGACAATCCTGAACAACCTTAGCTAGATGGATTTGGACAGATAAAGGTTCCAGTGACATTTCTCCACAAAAACCTGTGAAAAGCAAACTCCTCTAAGCCTGTCTGTCTGTGTCTCTAAGGCTCCTGCTGCAAGGTTGTTGTTACTATCCAGGGAAGATGTATTTTTAGGCCCTAAGCTTCAAGGGGAACATGGTACAGATGTGTGTATATACAGTGGGGGGATTTTCACACACACACACCACACACACACACACACACACACACACACACACACACAACACACACACACACACACACACCCTTTGGTTATAGTAGGACATGTACCCACAGATGTCTGTACATACAATGGGGGATTTAAACCACACAACTCTGCCTTTTGTTATAGTAGGACAAGGGTAAAAAGACATACAAATATTAAATTATGGTAATTTAAATCTGTGGTTCTCATTTTAATGTCATAAAATGTCATGTTCACTTTTGAGGAAATAAATAAATAGAAAATCCCCCACGGCCAAATATTTTATTTTTTTTAGCAAAGTTTACCTCAACAGAACACTTTTTATGACAATTTCTCTTGATCATCAATCATAAAAAAAAATATATATATAATATACCTCTTTTCTAGAACAATGAAGCCCCATAATATCACTGTGTGTGTAGCCTGATCCTACTAGACCATCGTACTTCATTTCATTTGTATAGAGGAATTTGGAATCGCTCAATTGACAAACGTTACCTAATTTGAAGGCGGATGTCTGTTGAAGTTTATAACTATTGGATCTGCCCAGTGTCTCTGGATCTGCCAACCAATCGCATAACGTTTGGTCGTGACGTATGTCATGCACCGGCTTGTGACTACAACTGAAACTGGCGCACAACCTCAACGTCATTGTTCTCAGCCACTCCCTCTGTTGAGAAAACCCACGAATAAACCACGGACCCAGACTGACTACTGAAGGGAAATGAACATTGAGCGGAAGTAGGTAGGCGGGCGGTGCCAGGCTAGTGTGTGTGTGTGTGTGTGTGTGTGTGTGTGTGTGTGTGTGTGGTGTGTGTGTGTGTGTGTGTGTGCCAGGCTAGTGTGTGTGTGTGTGTGTGTGTGTGTGTGTGTGTGTGTGCCAGGCTAGTGTTTGTGTTTGTGTGTGGTGCCAGGCTAGTGTGTGTGTGTGTGTGTGTGTGCCAGGCTAGTGTGTGTGTGTGTGCATGCCAGGCTAGTGTGTGTGTGTGTGTGTGTGTGTGTGTGTGTCTGTTGTACATGTTTCAACAAGCTGCTTGTCTCTGATTGGTCCCTACCTGGCCCATCTCTTCGCTCTTCCTCTTGCGCGCAGGGCGAGTGATCTTCACGGTGACAGAGCTGTGGTCTCCGTGGCGACGCAGAGCCATGTGGTTGGGCTTCAGAGGACTGAAGGAAATCTCCATCTCCGGTTTGGGGAACCGGCGCATTCTCCCGTTCTCCGTCGAGATCTCAGAGGATTCTAGAACCGACGGATAGCCACTGGAACTCTGTAGGAAAAACACATGATTTTTTTTTAGCTTAAAACAGCAGTGCAGCCGAAGAAAAAATAAGAACTGCTAGAAATATAACTCCCAAGCCAGACTTTCTGTTTGGTTTTTGTTTACTGTATTATTTTTGACTGTGGACTGTCTAGGTGAATTTTGAAATAAAAATTTAAGTGAAAAAAAAAAAAAAACAGCAGTGCAGCAAGGCCAGTAATTTAATCTTCTATGTTGTATATAAATTGTTTTACTTCTTCACTGTTTTTTACTGATTGTTTAAAGGTGCACTATGAAGTTTCAGAGGAGGGTGATTTGTTTACATTCACAGAGCCTGCAGTTAGTTTACTGAACATATTTTCTCTACATGTAATTCTTAGTATTGAATAATTCTATCATCATAGATAAAACTAAAAATTATTTTGAGGAACCTGGAACCAAACGTAAGACTAGAATATGTTTGTAAACCAAACTGTGGGCCCTGCTGCTGTAAACAACAACAACAACAACAACAGTGAAACAGTAACTTTTCAGGAAGCTTTCTAACTTCAAACAGTGTTCCAGGGATCATATTTTCACTGTGAGGAAAGTTTGTACATTCAGTTACGAGAATAAACCTTAGAAAATGTTTCACTTGTCTGACAACACCCAAAGTTACATAGTTCCCCCTTAAAAGAATAAATAATCTAGTTTTGATTTATGATGACGGAATTATTCAATACTTTCGGAGCACACACACACACACACACACACACACACACACAACACACACACACACACACACACACACACACAGGATCCCTGGAACACTGTTTGAAAGTGTGACCGGCCTTCAGAAGAGTGAAGGAACTGAAAAATCCAGTTTTCTCTTGCTAAAAGATAAAAACTTTTTTTTCCTGCAGATTCACTGAGGTTTTGTGTTAACAGAATCCATTACTCTTCCTTGTCTGATGTTCCTGTCCGAGCGTTCCCTGCTTCACTGTGATCGTAGACTCAGATAATGTAAAAGAACACAATGTAAGAGGCCACGGACTGCTCCAACTCTGACCAACGTTATGCCACGGTCTGAAGGTTTAATTTATATTAGGTGGCTAGATTTTTTTATAGATATCATCTTGAAACTAGTTGATTACAACAATAATGCAGAAATATGCATTTTAATTTTTTACAAAACAAAAATCTAGATGTTGGATAAATACCAGAGTTAAAATCTTAATTTCATTTCTACAACATATTAATGTCCAAATATTATATCCAAACAGATTTGAATACACGTTTTTAAATCAATCAAAAAATACTATTATAGGTTTTAAAAATGCATTTTCTGCATGTATTCCAGAACAAATTGTAGCCTATCATAAATCAACAATTAAGACAATTTGAAAATTAAAACCTGTGTTTTCTTTCCTTCAGCTTGATTGATAAAGTAAACTAGAGACCGTGTCATGACGTCATGATCATGGCTGTTTTTTTTTTTTTTTTTTAATATTCTTGTTTTGTGATATAATATGTAATGTCAAGAGGGTTTAGGCATAATACACCTCGGCTTCTTCCTACACCCTTTTTGGCCATTGTTTATTTTTTGAAATGATTGATCGTGTTTGTATTATGTCTTTGTGGTCTTGGACTGAAATAAATGTCCTATTACTAGTACTATCTTACCTGGCTGGTGACTGAGGCTCTGGTGTCCCTCCTCCTTCCTCCTGACTTCCTGGTTATGGTGTCACTGTCGGGGTTTCCCTCAGACGAAGCAGGGCCTCGGGGCTTAGAGTCTGTCACAGGCACAAGGAGGAAAAGGAGAATAAAGTCAATCATGATATCGAGTTTAGTTTGCTATCGAATACGTACTAATAAAGTGTATTTAATGTTAAAGGTGGGGTAAGCAATTCTGGAAATTGTTTGTTGATAAAATCACTGTCAAATCAGTGAATATCTCCTAACAATCTGCTTCTTGTCCGTAGTGTGAGTTTGTTGAATAAATGATTTTGTCAAAAACCATACTCCAGAATCACTGACTCTACCTTTATTGTAGTGCCTCTACAAGTCCATAACATTGTATCAAATACGTTAAAAAAAAAAAGATTAACAATGTCAGCAATAAGTAATAGTCAAACAATTATATATATTTTTTTATTGTGGTCGTATTCAGATTAAGAAATAAAAAAATATCAAAGTCAAATCAAAACATTGTCCCCAGTGTTGGAAACAGGGACTTTTCAAAGACTTTTCAGGTTCCATTCCCTCAAATTCAAGGACCCGTCACGGTGTTATACAGACACAGATCAAAGTTAATTACCGTTTCAACACTGACAACGTTTATTATTAGAACCAGCAGCTTTGTGCAAGTTCACAGACTACATCATCCATCTTCAATAACTCATCACACAAACACACACACACAACACACACACACACACACACACACACACACACACACACACACACACACACACAACACACACACACACACACACACACACACACACGTCCCACTTCCTGGGTGCAGGTGGCGCTGTCAGAGAAGGACAAACAGATGCCGAGACCCCCTTGAAAACTAGAAGGGTTTATAGGGGTTATTATTCCCAAAAGAAAGAATTGGAGGAACAGGTGCAGACAGCTAAACAAAGCCTATTTATTATAAGGACTTAATTTTCTATAATTGCACTAAATATATCAATTCAAGCTTCTCAATGATACGTGTTTATGCATGTACTTTTTCCAAGGAGAAATCTTCGAAGGCCTTTAAAGGTGGAGTCAGTGATTCTGGAGAACGCTTGTGGTCCGAATCACCTTTTGTCAAAATCAGTGAATATCCCCTCCAATCCGCTACCTGTCTGTACTGTGTGTGTGCCGAGAAAAAAATCCAGGTTTAATACTCAGCCTAGGCTCTGTAAACGGAACGGGCATGTTACTAGATACAGTGGGCCCCCTTTGTTTACATACCCGTTTACAGAGCCTAGACAGTGTATTAACTAGATTGTTTGTCAACACACACACACACACACACACACACACACACACACACACACACACAACACACACACACACACAGTACAGACATATAGCGGATTGTGAGGAGATATTCACTGATTTAAACAAAAAGTGATTTTGACAACAAGCGTTCTCCAGAATCACTGAGTCCACCTTTAAATGAACCGTTTAAACATATAAATATAAATATCCCTTTCAAACTGACCTGTGTGTCTGTCTCCTCTTGTTTGTCTTTAGACGCCTGGAGTTGATCTTTCAGTCGCTGTATTTCTGTCTCTCTCTCTGACAGAGCGGCTTGAAGCTCTGCTACACCCACACAGCCATCACCATTCTGTAACAGGGAGAGCATGGACACTTGAGTATGTTTTCATTCACAAAACAGCTCTGGAAGAAATGAAGAGACCAGTCTGGATTTTTCTTCAATCTTCATCTCTACATTACTTAATGGAAATGCTCTTTAATGACGATATTTTTGGGGAGGAATTTGGTAGAAATGTTGTCAGAATAGTTTGTAGAATAAAACCAAAATGTTCATTCTACTCAAACATATGCCAATAAATAGTAAAACACGTGACACTGAATATTTGGAATGATCTCTTAATTTTTTCCAGAGCTGTAATTTTTTTTTTGTGTGTGTGTGTGTGGGTTTTAGAAAGTTTTAACAAATGAAACATATTTAAGGTGCTTGAGAATTGACAACCCAGAATGAATTTGTTTTAAAAATACTGTGTTTTTTTTAATGTCTCCTCAAGGCATATAATTGCTGGACACAGACAATAAAACGTACAGTGGTTGGTCAAAAATGAGACCTTGGGGTAATTTTTGTGCATTCTTGAAAATATTGTGCAAAACAAGATTTGAGGTCACAGTAACTTTGACCTACAATATCGAATCAGTTTCTCCTCGGAGTTTTGATTGATTGATTCAGTTTTATTTCAGACGTATCAAAAAAAGAAAAAATTAAAAGCATGAAAATACAATAAAAAAAAATATGTTCTAATGATTTCACAAATAAAAACAAACAAAAAATTAACAAAAAATAAACAAACAACATATTGAATTGATATGCCTGAAAAGGAGTAGGAAGAAGTATAAACTTATTGGATCCTACCCCTTTTCCACACAAACTGTTTATTAGTTTATTAAAAGTATGAAATATTATGACTACGGATGGAAAATTAATCTGTCTTCTGCATAAATACGGTTAGGCTGCAAATCTAGACTTCATTGTTAAGACCACAACAGCCTCTTATTTGAAATCTAATTCATTGATAATAAACAAAGATTTAATGCTTTCAATAACCCCTGTCTGATTATCTCTGCAGTTTGAAGGCTGTGCACTCTGTCACACTTATCGAGTATCTTTCATATCGTTTGTGGTTTTTCCTATACAGCAGCGCCCGCATAATATCACCCACAATTACCCGAACAACATTTTTTGTCCTGATCCTAATTTCAAAATCAATAGTCATTTTTAGACATTGAGCCCAGAATCAATTCAGTACAGCCTTGTCCTTCACACAGACAGTGGGCACAATAAAAGGAATTATCCTATTTTGAAAATCCCCACACAAAGGGTTTGGGTGAGGACAAAATATGGGTCAGCAAAGTGCGAATTTACTTAAATGTAACGATGTGGATATATGGAAGAAATAAATGACTACATCTTAAAGGGATACTTCACCCATACTGAACCGGCGTTCTATCATTATAAAATCATTATTATAATATAATGAATGAGGTTTTTCTTCTCTCAGTCTTCCCTCAGTCTTCCCTTGGCCCAGCTGTCCTTATAATCCTAACCCTACATTTTCCCATGTGTGATGTCACACATGGGAAAATGTAGGGTTAGACAGTGAGACCATAAAGCACTCTTTCTGCCTTTTCTCAGGCTAGGATGAACCAATTTCTAAAATGTTTGTACATTTATACTACATAGGATGTCAGAGTTCAATACACCTTCCTATTTCCACCGGTGAAGTAGGTCTTTAAGACCCCTGTAAACCCAGATCCACCAAACCCTTCTAACTATGTAATGTGTGGAGTTAGTTTCATGATAGTAAAGCATCTGAAAAGAGTTATAGGCATATTTATCAATCCAAATTAAAGATATTGTCATTTAAAAGGTTCAGTCAGTGATTCTGGAGAATGCTTGTCGTCAAAATAAGTGAATATCTCCTCGCGATTGTCTCGTGCACTGAAAAAAAATGTAGTGTTAATACACACAGCCTAGTCTTTGTAAAGAGGTATGTAAACAAAGGGGGCCCATTGTAGCTAGCAACATGCCCATTTACCGAACCCAGGCTGTGTATTAACACTGGATGTTTCTTCCGCACACACACAGTACGGACAGGTAGCAGATCATGAGGAGACATTCACAGATTTTGACGATTTTTTTTTAAATTGTTCTCCAGAATCACTGACTACACCTTTAAAACAATGCTGATTCATCTACAAAACGCTTTGCACTTAAAAACCCCAGACAGAAAGGAACGCTGGACTGAAACTACTCAAACTCTTCAGCACTGGAACATCCCAGAAACCAATTAGTAAAGAGAGTGATGCCAGTGAGTGAGTGAGCGGGTCTGTATTTATCTGTTACAAGCGGCTGCCTTCCACTGTGTCCTGTGGGCTTTCAGTAATGTGGAAATTTTAGACATATTCGTGTGTGTGTGTGTGTGTGTGTGTGTGTGTGTGTGTGTGTGTGTGTGTGTGTGTGTGTGTGTTTCTGTAAGAGAGAGTGTGTGTTTATGTCTCCATTTACTGTGCGTGTGTGTGTGTGTTTCTGTGTGTGTGTATCTGTCTGTGTGTTTGTGTCTCCGTTTTCTGTGTGTGTGTCTCTGTTTACTGTGTGTCTCCGTTTACTGTGTGTGTCTCTGTTTACTGTGTCTGTGTGTGTGTGTGTGTGTGTGTGTGTGTCCCTTGTGTCCTGTGGGCTTTCGGCAATGTGCATTCTGGATGAGAAATGTTTTTTCCGTGAACTACATTCAGGTCTCTGCCCCTGCCAGTAAGTCCACAGTCGGGTAAATCAACACTCAATCAAATGCTCTGCAATACATCTGATGCCAGTAGTGTATAGTGCACTCTATAGGGTCAGGGCTAGAGGAAAGTTCCATCCCATTGACTTAAACCTAATCCATATGTTCCAGAGTAGTGTGTGTGTGTGTGTGTGTGGGTGGAGGGGGTCAGTGTGTGAGTGTGTGTTTTTGTGTGTGGTGGTGGGGGGGGGGAGAGGGTCAGTGTGTGAGTGTGTGTTTTTGTGTGTGGGGAGAGAGAGTGTGAGTGAGCAGTGTTTCCCGCAGGATTTTTTTCAGCAGCAGTGCTGTGGTCCCCGAACCCTCTAGGGGGGTCCGGGGGCATGCCCCCCCGGCCGAATTTTTTTTGTACCCTGTACATTGGAATGCACGAATCTGGTGCACTTTGAGAGGAGAATATGCACTTAAATCCTATTCACACAGTCCTGTGTATTACTGTAGATAGGATTATTGGTGTTGTAACTTTTCCTTTTGTGTCTTCATTTACAGATTTTGACATTTTTGTATAGAAATTAATATTTAAACAAAAAATGCCACAACGCAAAAATAATTTGCACAATTTATTTACAGATTTTTGCCTAATGCTTAAACACTAAAAGTGGTTGCTATGCCCAAAGCATCACAACCTCTGACTTTTGTAACCATGCCCTAAACAAAAGCACCAACCCTACAAACACAATAAGTGCTTTGCACTGTGTTTGAAATTCTCCAACACACTTCTTTCAAAACACTACACACTGTTTTTTACACAAGACACATTGTTCAAAAATTAAATCTCCTGCAATCATGGGCAAAACACCTCTCAGGATCTACCACTGCACCCTCTCTCTCTTGTTCTCCTTGCTTCTCTGTCACTTCTCTTTCCTCTCTTACATGGTCTACCTGTATTTTCTGTAATAAACTTGAGCACTTAAACAACAAGTAAGAAATGCTAGAAATCTTATTTGTTTCCTTCAAATTACCCTATATACATGTATTTGTAATGTTCAAATAATATCACCTAGCATTATGCATTCAAATCCAAAAGAAAATTCTCATTAGCTTGAAAGTTTGCTTCCCTAATTTGCTTTACTAACCTCAGCTCCTCCATCGTCCCTGTCTGCCTTTCTAATCACCCAGCTTTTTAGACTAATTTAACTATACATTGTGCACAGTGCATCCATTAAGAGCTTGTACCAGCCTTTTAACCTTTGAGCCCTAAGCCATTTTTGAGACGTTTTGGTTTGCCTGGATTTATTCTCTTATTAAGATTGCATTCATCACCCCTATAATGCATAGCTGTCAAGCTATCATTTATTTGGGCCACAACCTGGACTATCAGAATATGTGTGCTGCAGTGATGTCGTTTGAATGTAGGAAATTATCAATTAGACAGTAAAAAAGCAAAAAATATCTCACAATTATTTATTGATAACACAAAAAGGCAAATGTATTAAGCTTGTTATTGCTTAAAACACTTCTTCTTAGTCTTGGGAGTCAAAAAGTGATGAGAAAATTATAAAATAAATATAAGTTATACATAATAGAAACTATTCATGCTCTTTTAAAAAGTCCATAGGCTTTTTCCCTTTCCCTGCATTTATGCTAATGACCACATGCTTACAGGCGATTAGCATAAATCCCAAACTAAAATACGCGATGAAAACGGATTTTATATGGCAATAAAGAACAACATTGGATCTAACAGTATGGATTCATTTTTCAAAGTTCCCGAAAATACACACACACACACACACCGTAGTCTACTAGAGGAAAAACGGCACGGTTGCGGTTTATAGCTAGATAAAATAAAATAAAATAACGATAGGGCTCAGAGGGTTTTTAACACTGGTGGTCATGTAGCGACACATTTTAGCATCTCTCTCTCTCTCTCTCTCTCTCTCTCTCTCTCTCTCTCTCTCTCTCTCTCTCTCTCTCTCTCTCTCTCTCTCTCTCTCTCTCCTCTCTCTCTCTCTCTCTCTCTCTCTCCTCTCTCTCTCTCTCTCTCTCTCTCTCTCTCTCTCTCTCTCTCTCTCTCTCTCTCTCTCTCTCTCTCTCTCTCTCTCTCTCTCTCTCTCCTCTCTCCTCTCTCTCTCTCTCTCCTCTCTCTCTCCTCTCTTCTTTTCCTTCTTTCTTCGCTCTTCCGCTTCACTCGCTGCTAGAATCAATAGCCTCGTTTGAGAACGAGCCGTCTTGCTAAGACCTGCGCAATTATGACACTCGTCTTGCTGAGCGCACAGCATTTTTGCTGACGCGCATCATAATTGCGAGGGTCTGAGCAAGACGGCTCCTGCTCAAACGAGGCTATTGTAACTTTGCAACCGTGTAGGCTACTACTGCCACACTTGCTGTTAGGTTATTTTTCTTCTTTGATGTTGGCTACGTGATGATGTGCCGCGTGCTGCGCAATTTACGTTACGTGCTGCCCATTTTCTAAAAGGAGCTACGTACAAAAAAAAAAAAAAAAAAAAAAAAATTTAAAATGCGGAGGAGAAGGATTTTTATAGCAGCGGCGCACGTTCACTCAGCAGCGGCGCTGCGCCGCTGCTGAGTGAACGTGGGGGAAACACTGGTGAGTGTTGACTTTTCATATATATATATTTTTTTGAATGGATAGATGATGGGAACTTATTTCACTGACTACATTTAAATGCACAGCTTTTCGATTAAAGGTGGAGTCAGCGATTCTGGAGAACGCTTTTTTTCAAAATCAGTTAATATCTATCCATCTATATAGATGAGTGTAAGTCAGTGAGTTTGTGTATGGTCCCCCAGTGTGTGTGTGTGTGTGTGTGTGTGTTTGTGTGAATGAGTGAATGAGTGAGTGAGTGAGTGAGTGAGTGAGTGAGTGAGTGTGAGTGAGTGAGTGAGTGAGTGAGTGAGTGAGTGAGTGAGTGAGTGAGTGAGTGAGTGAGTGAGTGAGTGAGTGAGTGCGATATAGTGCGAGAGTGATTTGCATGTGTGGTCCCCGAGTGTGTGTGTGTGAGAGTAAGTGTGAGGTGCATGCGTTAGAGAGTGTGTGTCTGTGAGCGAGTGTGTTTGCATGTGTGTGAGTAAATGAGAGTGTGAGTGTGAGTGTGTGTCCATGCATGTGTGGTCCCCTGTGTGTGTGTGAGTGCATGCATGCCTTAGAGAGCGTGTGTGTGTGTGTGTTTGAGTGTGCGTGTGTGTGTGCGTGTGTGTGTGTGTGTGTGTGTGTGTGTGTGTGTGTGTGTGTGTACGGCCCCCCTCAGTATCTAGTATCACCATCCTTGTATCACACTGACCTCTGGTGGTGAGTGTGTGTTCTGCTGCTGTAGTTGCTGGATGAGTTTGTCCTTCTCTGATTGGCTGGACAGAAGCTTCATCAGTTGGACCTCTAGAGCTTTCACCAACGTGTCTCTTTCCTGCCGCCATGTGTCCAGGGTCTGGTCCTTCTCACTCAGCTGGGCCGACAGGGATTCCTGAGAGGGAATGAATGGGAATGTTAGATGTTATGTATGTAGGGGAAATACTGGTTTTGTAGTGTGTTTTGTTTGTACACTGTGTGTGTGTGTCTGTGTGTGAAATATTTAAGATTATGTTTAATAATTTTTTTTACATGTATGTGTTTATTTGACTATTTATTATTATTATTATTATTATTATTATTATTATTATTATTATTATTATTATTATTATTATTAATTTGTTTTGTGTCTATTTTGCTTCCATAACATGTCTTCTTTCATACTAGTATAAATCAAAAGGTCCAAAATGTACATTCAGGTGTTTATTTGACTAAACCTTGTCTGTTTGCGTCTGTACATTTCTCCTATACAACCATCTTTAACGGACATTATCTCAACATTAGTTTATTTCAACTCTCTGAACCAGAGAACTCAACTTCTAAAGCACTTACATCAACAAAACGTTCCATAATCATTCCGAGCACTATTCTGAGGGTTATTACAGAAGGATTTATTTCTTGATAATATATATATAAGTCAAAATTGTTTCCCTAATAATCTGCAGTGTCTCGCCTAAAGGCCATCATGGTAAAGTGTATTTACATTTAATTTTTAATTTTATTCATGGCTTGTGACCATAATGCAATGGTATGGAGCAATAACATACAATAATAACAAAACAAAACAATGGCATACCCTACGGCACACATATTACATGAACAATAGCCTGTCGACTCTCCCTGAGATTTCTTTAATTTTTTTTATTCCCGGTAAAGGGTTTTTACTGGGAGTTTTTTCTCAGCCGAGCTAAGGGTGTAAGGGCAGGGTGTCATATTGTATCATATTGTACCATATATCATATTGTATGAAATGTAAAGCCCACTGAGACAAATGTATTTGTGATTTTGGGCTATACAAATAAAACTGATTTGATTTGATTTGTATCTGTGTTTGTTTTGTGTGTGTGTGTGTGTGTGTGTGTGTGTGTGTGTGTGTGAGTGTGTGTCACTCTCTCCTTACCAGCTGTCCCTGCTGTCTGTTGTAGCGTTCTCTGTCCTCAGCGAACTTCCTCATTTCCTGGTTCCTCTTGTCCTCGGCCTCCTTGGCTTGACCAATCAGGGAGAGTTTCTCCTCCAGCCACTTCCTGCGGTCCGTTTGGTGTTTGTCTGTGCACAGCTGGACACAACAATCTTTATATAGTGGGTGTGTTGTTCGGTCACAAGGGATTTAACTACATTTTAGGATTAAATAAAACATTTTTTATTTTTTTAGGGCTGTCAAGCGATTAAAAAAATTAATCAAATTAATTACAGGCTCTGTGATTAATCTGTTATCTTGATAATTAATCGAAATTAACGCTTTAATTTGACAAACCTATTTCTTTTTACATATAAATAATGTTTATGACACTTATTATAATTATTTCTGTTCTGTGGTATGTGTATTTTCATG
This sequence comes from Ammodytes dubius, assembly GCA_026122265.1. Classification (NCBI taxonomy): domain Eukaryota; kingdom Metazoa; phylum Chordata; class Actinopteri; order Uranoscopiformes; family Ammodytidae; genus Ammodytes; species Ammodytes dubius. Next base: position 2,940,425 of record CM047514.1, on the reverse strand, counting down.
ATTTTTTCATAATAGCTTTTTTATAATTTATTTATTTATTTAATTAAAGAGGAAATAAATTAATTTGTAAATATTTTTACATTGTGTATTTAATTGTAACATTCAACTCTCAGAATTATTTACCCCCAAAAATCGGCATGAGCCCGCCAAATTAAATTAATTAGTTTATATTTTTTCATTTTTCATTTAATTTTGAAATTCAGCTTTAAGATATATCGGTTTTCAGAATTAATTAACCCCAAAAATCACCATTAGCCCAACAACAAAAATAACAATTTTTTTTTTTTTTTTACCTTTATTTATACAGGTAAATCCCATTGAGACCGAAGACTCTTTTACAAGGGAGACCTGTTTTCCTTTTCCCACGTTGCCATTCACACACACATTCACACACCGATAGCAGGCCAACTATCGACATTCACACGAGGCAAGGTGGGTGAAGTGTCTTGCCCAAGGACACAACAACCATGACACAGGTGGCAGGGCGGGGATTGAACCTCCAACCCTTTGATCATCAGCCGACCCGCTCTACCACCTGAGCCACAGTTGCCCCACAAGTTTTAAAGTTTTAAAAATAACTTAACCCGTTCCTAACTTAAAGGCCTACTTCACCGGTTTGAATATGAAGGTGTATTGAATTCTGAGATCCTATGTAGTATAAATGTGCGAAAAAAATTGAAATCGGTTCATCCTAGCCTGAGAAAAGGCAGAAAGAGTGTTTTTTTTAACCCTATATTTCTCTTTCTCGTGTGACATCACAGAAAGAGAAATATAGGGTTAAAAAAAAAAAACTTACTTTGTAAATATTACTGTGATGTCTTTTACTGTGACATCACAGTAATATTTACAAAGTAAGTTTTTGGTGAAGGTGAAGTAGGCCTTTAACCCGTTGCTACCTTTAGTTTCTCCTGAGCTTGAGCGGTTTCCTGTTTGGCCAGTTTGACGTCGTCTGATGAGCGGTCCCCCTCAGGGAGTGTGTTCCTCCCTCGGTCCTGATGCAGCAGCAGCCCCTTCAGCTTATCCACCTCTGGAACCGCGACAAACACACAACCAAAAACATTTAACGAAGAAATTAAGTACGTTTTATTCAAGTTGTTTGACTAAAGATGTCAATAAGTAGGACTTTTTTCCCGTCTGATTGCTTTAGTAAGTAATCGCAAGAAAATGAGAGCATCTCAAAACATTAGAATATCACGGAAAATGTCATTCAAAAAGTGGAACCGTGACAAACACACAACCAAATACTTATACTAATATACTAATATTTAAAAAGGTGCTCCGAGGAACTTTCAGTTTGTACTCATTCTAGCATCCCCTTTGGACAAAAAGCGGTTTTCTATTGCTTTAGTAAGTATTCACTATGAAATAAGGACCAAATTAAGTTGTATTTTGAATTTTTTTGTTGCATATTGTAGTGGTGTGTGCCATATTTAACAACTGCTTTCTTACTTGATATAGTGGGTGAGATTGAGTGTGTGTGTGTGTGTGTGTGTGAGAGTGAGTGAGTGTGTGTGTGTGTGCGTGTGTGTGAGTGAGTGAGTGTGTGTGTGTGCGTGTGTGTGAGTGAGTGTATGTGTCTGTGTGTCTTACCAGAAGAAAGATCCTCGATGGTTGTGAGTTTTTCTTCTAAAATGGTTTCCATCTGCTCCTGTGTTTCCTCCTGCTCCGTCAGAGCCAAACGCATGTCCTCCATTATCGCCTCTTTAGATTCAAGGTCTAGGAAGTAAACAAACACACACACACACACACACACACACACACACACACACACACACACACACACACACCCGCGCGCGCGCGCGCGCGCGCACACACACACACACACACACACACACACACACACACACACACACACACACACACACACACACACACACACACACACGGGTTAACATACAAAATAACACTGAAATATGTAGTCTTGTATAAAAAAAATATATTTAGAAAAGATCAGTTGCAAAATATTATTTCAAATGTGAGATGTTCTCATGCCAGTGAATCACAGACGTGGTTTACCTTTACAGGCTTTCTCATAGAGCGTCGGGTCAGGCTTTGTGTTGGAGGATTGATCCTACAGGAGAAAGGAGGAACACAGCATGAGACAAGTATATAGGCAAGGCAAGGCAAGGCAAGGCAAGGCAATTTTATTTATAAAGCACATTTCAGGCACAGGGCCACTCAAGGTGCTTCACAGGGTTAAAATCAAATAAAGAATACAAATACAAAAAAGGGACAAATTTAAAACATGGATAAAAATACAACATTTAAATAAAAGAATTAAAACATTTTACAAAAAAAAAAAAAATTACTAGCTAAAAAAATTCTGCAATATATTGTGATATTTATTTCTGTGATATCTGTATCGTTTTCCAATTTCCAAAAATCGATATGTTGAAAAAATGAAAATAAAAGGTGTTTTGATTGAATGGCTACACAGCCCTAGTACTGGCAGATAACAGTAAGCAATGCTCTTGAAGAGATTTGTGATTCTAGTGAATGTAAAAGTGAATATGTAAATATAGTATTTTACCACTTTGAGTTGATGTATCATTCTGTCTCTGTTGGCGACGTCGTTCTGAAGTTGCTTCTTAACTTTTTCCGTGTCAGAAAGTTTCTGCTTCAGACTGTTTTCCTCTTCTCTCATCGTGGAGATCTACAGGGGAAAAAACAATTAGGTTAGATTAAACGGGAAGGGAAATTTGTATCTGCCTTTAAACGTAAATATCGTCTGCTTATTTAAGTTTATTTTCACTTCTGTTTTTTTAAGATTAGATAAATTAAGACAATCCTTGCAAAATATAACAATAATCTATGTTAAAGGTGTTGTGTGTAATATGACATCATCAAGAAAGTTCTACAAAGTTCTAGAATGCAACGCTCCCTGGGTAACCCCACCCCTTTCGAATAATAACAGAAGCTACAGTGGCCTTCAAGGACAAGAACAATTCTAAATTTTAAACAATGCACCTGATGACATTCCAACTAAGACACTTTCAAGATGGCGGCACTAGGCCTTGGTCCAAGATATGCAGAAATATGGACATATATGAGACCCTTTCTAAGGGAAAAAAATATAATTCAAAAAAAAAATTTCAGCTATTATGCACTAAATTAAATGTACTTATGGATATTATAATTATTTTCTACAAAATCTGCTAGGAAATAAAATCCAAAATTCTACACACTGCAGGTTTAATAGAAAAAAAGAAACTAAAAAGTTAAGTTTAAAAGTAACTAAAACTGTAAAAAAAAAAGGGTACATAACAGAAAAAATATATATAAACAAATATATGCAAGCTAAGTAAAAGTAATGATTATGTGTGACATTGAGTGAGTGAGTGAGTGAGTGAGTGTGAGAGCAAGAAAAAAATTAAACTAAAAAGTTAAATTAAAAAGTAACTAAAACTGTAAAAAAAAAGGTACATAACAGAAAAATAAATAAATAAACAAATATATGCAAGCTAAGTAAAAGTAATGATTACGTGTGACATTGAGTGAGTGAGTGAGTGAGTGAGTGAGTGTGAGAGGCAGTGATTGAGTGAGAGTGTGAGGGGCACTGATTGAGTGAGTGAGTGAGTGAGTGAGTGAGTGAGTGAGTGAGTGAGTGAGTGAGTGAGTGAGTGAGTGAGTGAGTGAGTGAGTGTGTGTGTGTGTGTGTGTGTACCTCCTTCTGGACCTGTTGTATTTGCTTCTTGTAATCGGCTAGTTTCTCCTTGAGGTCTGAAGCGTCTTCGTCTTTCCTCTGAAGGTCCAGACTCAAACTCTTCACCTTCTCACTGTCCAGGCGGCCATTTTCCTTTAGTCTGAGGGAGGGAAGGAGAGGAAGGGAGAGAGACAGAGAGAGGGAAGGAGAGGAAGGGAGAGAAAGGGAGGGAGAGAGAGAGAGAAAGGGAGGGAGAGAGAGAGGGAAGGAGGGGACGGGAGAGACAGAGAGAGGGAGGGATGGAGAGAGAGAGACAGAGAGAGGGAGGGAGAGACAGAGAGGGAGAGGGAGAGAGATTTTAAAATGTATCATTATTTCCATGTATTTCAATTTACACAAGTTCCACCATTATCAGAAACATTTTGACGAATTTACGTTAAAAATTAGTGTGAGAGAGAGAGAGAGAGAGAGAGAGACACAGAGAGAGAGAGAGAGAGAGAGAGAGAGAGAGAGAGAGAGAGAGAGAGAGAGACAAACACAAGATAACAAGAAGCTGCTATCAGTGCTTTCAACAGACAGGCTAGTACATTGTGCTCCAGCAACACTACTGCTCCTCAGACTGTTTAATACAGTAGGTGGATGGATGAAGACCTGTAACTGAACGTCAAGATAAAGATAAAATGTATTTCACAATGACAGAATAATATAGTCCAGTACAAAACCATGAGATTATGTCAAACAGAGATACTGCTCTTAACTGCTTATATCCTCCCATCTGAGAATGCATAAAAAAAACTTGAAAAAATTCCTGTGGAAATGTTGAATGTATCTGATAAGAAGATAGGTACCAAGTTTTGTGATGATTGGAAAGTTGGTCAAACAGTTATGACATATTAACAGCCTAACCCTGACCTTGCAAAGAAGTTTTGGTCAACGGCGGCCATGTTTCTTGACCGATGTTGCAAATATTCTAGAGACGTGTAACTCCGACCAATTTTTTTTTTTTTAACGGATTCCATAGGGCCCTGGCTTTACCAAGTTTTCTTATAAGACATTAATGCATTCATCTTAAAGGATAGATTAAAACAATTGATTAAAGGTGCAGTGTGTAATATGAAATCATCAAGTAAGTTCTAGAAAGTCCTAGAATGCAATGCTCCCTGGGTAACCCCACCCCTTTTGAATAATAACAGAAGATACAGTGGCCTTCAAGGACAAGAACAATTCTAAATTTTAAACAATGCACCTGATGACATTCCAACTATGACACTTCCAAAATGGCAGTGACAAGGCCTTGGTCCAAAGTATGGAGAAATATGGACATATATGAGACCCTTTCTAAGGAAAAAAATTATAATTCTAAAACAAAAAATCAGCTATTATGCACTAAATTAAATGTATTTATGGATATTATAATTATTTTCTACAAAATCTGCTAGGAAATGAAACCCAAAATTCTACACACTGCAGGTTTAAACAAGAGAACTAAATATAAATTGGGTCAAACCTTGACTAGAATGTTGAGGATGCATTTTCTCACCATGACCCATGTACAGTGCTGCTTATGTTTGTCCATGTTGACATTAGTATAGTTGCATGATCAAATCATTTAAAAACGTTTAAGCTTTTCAGATAAACATGTAGAACTGGAATGCAAAATTTAAACAGATAGTGTAAAATAAATATCTATTTACCTGCTGATTTATTGAGTATTTTTTTTATAAATAACATACAAACTCTTATTTAGAGAGGTTGCTTACAGACAGGTCTGACAATGGCGTAGCATTACTAAAGCTGTGCAAAAAAAAATTGGTGTCAAACTCTCAAAATGTTAATTGATGGTTTGACCCAAATTGTGATGTTTTTGTTCTGTTGTTTGTATTTGTGTTGGTGGAATGTTTGACAGTTGTGAGTAATAATAAAAAGAAAGAAAGAAAGAAAGAAAGAAAGAAAAGAAAGAAAGAAAGAAAGAAAGAAAAGAAAGAAAGGAAGGAAGGAAGGAAGGAAGGAAGGAAGGAAGGAAGGAAGGAAGAAGAGAAAGGAAAGAAAGAAAGAAAGAAAGAAAGAAAGAAAGAAAGAAAGAAAGAAAGAAAGAAAGAAAGAAAGAAAGAAGAAAGAAAGAAAGAAAGAAAGAAAGAAAGAAAGAAAGAAAGAAAGAAAGAAAGAAAGAAAGAAAGAAAAAAAGGTTCATATCTCTTTACCTGTTGATCTCCTGAGCTTTCTTCTCCAGATCTTCGTCTTTCTGAGCGATGGCCTCGTGAGCGACCGCCAGCAGCTCCCTGCGTCTCTCCACCTCCCTGCGTCTGGCCTCCTGCACCGCCACACTCTCCTCTTCCTCACGACGCTCCGACGCTTGTTTCAGACTCTTCTGTAGCGATTTCACCTCAGATTCCTTTTCATGGAGCTTTTTCTCAAGGTCCGCTAGCTTCTCGGCTAACTGTGTGTCTTTTTCTTTTAGCATTTTGTCTATTTCCGAAGACGCTAGCTTGGATTCAGTTTGGCCTATGTCTTCCTCATGACACTCGGACGCTTGTTTCAAACTGTTCTGTAGCGATTTAACTTCAGATTCTTTTTCAAGAAGTGTTTTTTCAAGGTCCGCTAGCTTCTCTGCTAACTGTGTGTCTTTTTCTTTTAGCATTTTTTCCATCTCAGCAGACGCTAGCTTGGATTCCGTTTGGCATTTTTCTTCCATGTTTGAAAGCTCCTCAGAGTCCTTTAAACTCTTCTGTAGGGATTTCACCTCAGATTCCTTTTCCTGAAGCTTTTTCTCAAGACCCGCTAGCTTCTCTGCTAACTGTATGTCCTTTTCTTTTATCATTCTGTCCAATTCTAAGGACGCTAGCCTAGCTTCTGATTGGTATATTTTTTGCATTTCGGATTTCCTTTCTTTTCGTACCCTGGTCTCTGCAAGACGGTCCTCAGCTTGTTTCAAACTCTTTTGTACGGATTTCACCTCTGATTCCTTTTCATGGAGCATTTTCTCAAGGTGTATTAGCTTCCCTGCTAACAGTGTATCCTTTTCTTTAAGCATTTTTTCCAGTTCCGAAGACGCTAGCTTGGCTTCCGTTTGGCGCTTTTCTTCCATTTTGGAAATCTTTTCTTTTAGGACAACGCTCTCTTCCTCGCGACGTCTTCCGCTTGTTTTAAACTCTTCTGTAGCGATTTAACTTCGGATTCCTTTTCAAGAAGCGTTTTCTCAAACTCTGCTAGCTTCTCTGCTAACTGTGTGTCTTTTTCTTTTAGCATTTTCTCCAGTTCTGAAGACGCTAGCTTGGCTTCCGTTTGGCGAATTTCTTCCATGTTTGAAAGCTCCTCAGAGTCCTTCAAACTCTTCTGTAGGGATTTCACCTCCAATTCCTTTTCTTGGAGCTTTTTCTCTACCTCTGCTAGCTTCTCTGCTAACTGTGTGTCCTTTTCTTTCAGCATTTTGGCCATTTCTGCGGACGCTAGCTGTTGTTCTAGCATTTTTTCCACTTCTAACGCCTTATTTTTGCTTATTTCGTCCAATTTTGCAACTTTGTCTTTTAGGGATTCCACTTCAGCTTGGAGACCAGAGTTCAACCTCTTGAGATGTTCTTCTTCTGAGCTTTTTGCACTTTTAGACGTAGCTTCATCTGCTGCATTTCGTTCCAATTCGCCAATATTCGCCTTAAGATCCATTAAAAGTTGATCGGATGTTGCTTTCTGCTCATTTAGTTGTTGTTTCAACTCGTCCAAATGCTGTCGCGACGCCAACTCTTGCGCTTGCAGTTTCTCGTTGAAATCTCGTACTTGCTTTTCCGAGGCCTGTGCTTGTTGTTCCTCTAATTTAGCCCTAAGCTCTTGTTGTTCAAGTTCTTTGCCTTCAAGCTTGGCTCTAACCTCATCTAATTGTCGCTGCGAATTCTCCTCTACCTGTCTCAGTTCGATATCTTTAAGTTTCGAAGCCGATTCTTGTAGGTTAAAATTCTCGGTCAACTGTGCTAGTTTTTCGTTTAGCCAGCGTTAGCTCGTGCTCCATTTTTAGCATTCTCTCGTCCTTGCTTTTATTTTTCTCTTTTTCCTCAAACAGATCTTTCCGATGCTCCGATAACTTTTCTCTCAGACGATCGGCGATGTCGCTAGATGACGTCGCTGCACTCCGCCCATCCTCTTTAAGGTTTTGGACTTCCTGGGTTAAGGTGGAGATTTGGGAAGTTTTTTCCTGGTTTTCCTTTAAGTGTTGCTCCAGTTGTTCCTGAGCAGTTTGTAGTTGGAGGAATGCTTGTTCGGCTCTCTCCGTTTCACCGTTAACCTGTTAAAAAGTTACACAAATACTATGGTAAGTTTAAATTAAATACAAACACACATATGCGTTAAAACAAATTCTGGCAAACAAAGCTCAAAAGTTAACCTGCAATGAACTCAAACATCAACCCTCTCTCAGAATGCTTTCTGGAAGAACAACATTGATTCTAACACAAATTATATATATATTTAAAATAATTGTTTCATTAATCATTCCAGTGTTTATCTTAGCAACATTTAAAGATTGACTATCTGGATGAAAAAGCTTTAGAATTTTTCCATTTGAAAATTAAATGTAAACTTTACATAAATAAATAAAAATAATACATAGATCATTAAACGCATATATTCATATTCATTCTTCCAAATTGTGAAATACTTAAGTTTTCTAAGCTTGGTTTGTCAAGATTTTCATTTCTTGAAATAAAATGTCTTCCAGTAAAATAGCAAAAAAAAAAAAAAAAAAAAAAAAGTGTCTAAAGATATATTTTATTTCTTGATTTTTAACTGAATCATTGAACGTCATATGCTGTGATGAATTTACAAATTAATTTTCATACTATCTATAACCCACCTGTCTCTCTGTAGCTTCCAGTTTATCCGTCAGCTCTTTGAATTCTTGTCGAAGTGAATCGATTTCATTTTGCTCTTTCACTCTCTGCTCTCTGCTTAGCCTCTCTCGTGTGGCCGCGGTAACAGTAGCCACGGCAACAGTAGCTTGGGCATTCCGTCTTGTCTGTTCTTCCAGAGATGCTAACAGTTCCGCGTTGCTATGCTTTAGCTCGTTGATTTTAACAATGGCCGCCTCCCTGGCCTCTCTCTCTTCTTCTAGGGATTTGAGAGCGTCTTCTTTGCCCATCGTCTGATACTCCAGAGCTGCCAGGACTTCTTCACGGGTTTTACGTTCCTTCTCCAACGCATCCTAGGAGATAGATAGATAGATATATAAGAATATTGATTAGTTAAGATGTTAATGTTAAAACAGCAATTAATCAACTTAATGAGGTTTAGGAAAGTGTCACTGAAAACAGAGATTATTACTTTGTTGTAAGGTATCTTGGACTTGGAATCACATGATATGCATTATTTATAACCAACTGCTAAAGTATTTAAGTGTTAAATGTAGAGTTAGTGATTCTGGAGAATGCTTGTTGACAAATCACTATGTCAAAATCGTGAATATCTCCTCATGATCCGTTACATGTCCGTACTGTGTGTGTGCTGAAGAAAATCCAGTGCTAATACACAGTCTAGGCTCTGTAAACACCGGTCATGTTGCTAGCTACAGTGGCCTCTTTTGTTTACATACCCGTTAACAGACTCTAGGCTGTGTATCAACACCAGATTTTTTTTTCCAGCGCACACACAGTACGGACAGGTGTTGAATGTGGCTTGTAATACTAGTATGAAGGTTGTTGATATCAATTACTGACATTTTTATATATAACACATTATACAGTATGTATGTGCTAATTTCACAGCAGTTTTTACCTGCAATCCCTCTCTCTCTTGTGAACTCTGTTGACGTTGTGAATCTAGTTCCGCCCCATTCTTAGGATCAGTTCCTTTCTGGAGGTTAGCGACCTTTTCGAACGGGTAAAGCCAAGTGTTAGACAGTTTATTTTCATTTGTGGTTTTCATTGTGTGTAAATATTACACCTCATCATTTTATATTATTGTTCATTATTGCTTTTTTTTTCTTTTTCTTTACTTGTTTGAAATAAAAACATTTTCAATTCACCTGTTTCTCTAAACGAGCGACTTGAACACACTTCTCCTGCAGCTGGAACTGAAGACGGCTTTTCTCCTCATTCTCCTCTTCTGTGGATTCAACTGAGAAATAACACACAGAACATGGTAAAATCTCAATAAATGATCAAGTATACTGCAAAGTGCGTTTGATTTTTACAAATTAAGAAGATTATATATTGGTGCATTCAATAAATATGAAGAAGATGAGATATTTAAAGCCAGGACTGAAATGTCAAGATACATTATGATTATCAAGAAATCAATTTTTTTTTTAAATAATGCAAAAAAATTCAATAACAAAAAATTGACAAGTAGTACACTTTGGTAAACATATCGGTATCAAATTCTGGAACTAATTTAAAAAAAGATATAATGGCATTTATAACTTTAAAAATTCAAATTTACACTGTCAGAGATAGGCTTATAATATTGGTATGAAGGTTCTTCAATTTAAATCACTGACATCTATAATATTAACAGTTTGCGGTTAAATAGTCTTTAATCCTGCTTTGTAATTGTTCATGGTGATAAGGGATTCAAGTTTAAGGTGTTCCTGTAGCTTACACCATGATGAAGGGGCAAAAGATTTAAAGGCACTTTCACTTTACAGTTCTCCGATGGATCCATATTAGTATTAATATTTACGTGGTGTTTTTGGGCCATTTGCTCTTGGAGTTTCCGCTGTGCTCGTTCTGTTCCAACACCTCTTACGCGGCCTTTTTAAAGTCGGACAAGTCAGAGTCCAGAGAAACGTCCTAAAAAGGAAGAATAATACATCAGATAATAAAGATTCAAGATTCACTTTATTGAAAAAAAAAAAACTGTACTTCCATACAAGAAATGAAACAAAATGCTGTTTCTCACTAGTGCATAAGAGTTTTTAAATAGGCAGTATAGATAAATATTAAAAAATGATTAGTCTCTCATATAAAAACAACAAGCAAACAACGGACATATCAATAAAAACAGTCTGAATAAAGTGCTGGATATTCAGGAGTGTCCTTGTTAAGTTTAAGGGATATTAGTGAAAACATCCGCACAATTTCAAGTAAATGTAATTTTGTTATATATACAGCTCTGGAAAAAAATTAAGAGACCCCTCCAAATGTTCAGTGTCTCTCATTTGACTATGCAAAGGCATATGTTTGAGTAGAAGGAGCATTTTGGTTTTGTAATATAAACTACTGACAATTTCTACCAAATTCCAATGCATTTTTTGTCATAAAGAGCATTTTCATTTTCAGTTATGTATGTTTGAATATTGGTAATATATTCAAACCACACAATACATAGTGTGTAGTAAAGATTGTGTTACCATCAGGTGTGCGTCTTGACCGGGTGCCGCCATTTTGTCAATGAGTTTCTTGAAGATCTCCAGTCGTCTTTCTGCTCGCTCCTCCAAGATCTCTCTCTCCCTCGACAGGCGATCACTGAATCACACACACACACACACACACACACACACACACACACACACACACACACACACACACACACACACACACACACACACACACACACATTATAATAACTGACAAATCCGTCTCAAAACTTCCCTAGACTTACAGTTCTTTTACATAGGTGCATCTTTAAAAAAAAATTAAATATGGAAAATACTATTGTTTAGTACTATTCTAGATTCATTACACATAAAGTGAAATACTTAAAGGCTTTTATTTTAGCTTATGACGGCTTGAATGCAGTTTTCTCAAAATAATACAAAATCAATAAAACCATGCAAAAAAGGATTTATGAAACATATAATACACTTTTTGAATTATATTAAGGAAAAAATAAACTTTGCAATGATATTATAATTTCTTAAAAACATCTGTATACACTATAATTAGCAAATGACACACACACAACACACCAACACACACACACACACACCACACACACACACACACACACAACACACACACACACACCACACACACACACACACCAGTCTTACTTGTAGTCGTTCTGCATCTCAGAGAAGAGCTCAGAGAACTCCCTGCTGATCTCGTCTCTGACTCGAGCCTCGGCCAGCAGACCGGAGGCTTGTTCCTGCTTCAGACAGAGCTGCAGCTGCTGCAACAGAGCAGCCTGCCTCTGGGAAGGGGAAGGACACACACACAATACAAAAAGGGACAGAGTTACAACATTAGGATATTTTCATAAATTAATGCTGGGTTTACACTACACGACTTTTCACGCGATTTGACAGTCGCAGACAATCTTCCAATGTCGGACTGAAATCACAGGAGTCGTGCTGGAGTTGTGGCGCGCGCACGTAATCTCAGTCGTTTGGTGTATGGTGGTCTTCACCATACACCAAATTAATCTCAAAAGGAATCTAGTTGTAGTCTTGCAATATAGACCCTGTCTTTTCAAAATCACACTCTGTCGACTGGAAACTAATGACTAGTTGTCTTCAGGTGTGAGTTGATTGTCTTTAGATGTAAGAGGGTTTCAGTCTTCAGTCTTTTCAAAGTCTTTTAAAAGTCCTCTAGTGTAAGCCCAGCATTATTTGCAACTTCTTGGGGGCGCTCGTGGCACAGTGGTTAGGGTTAGCCTGGTGGTTTTGAGCATTTTCTTGGATCTTAAGTCGTATGGACGTATTGCACAAAGGATAAAAACTGAATACAGCATCAGAACGACACAAGTGCTAGCTTCCCAGAACTGTAAGATTACTGTTCTCTGATCAAAAGTTACTAGACAGTGTGTTGTCCTATACGACAAGCTCTGGGTAAGAGGGTTAAAGGCACTTTTAGTAAAACATTTTTGGGACTGACCTGATGTGTCTTTTTCCCGATGGTGATCGTCTCATCGCCGTCTCCGTCTTCTTCTTCGTTGGTGGTTTGATCCATCGTGTCGTCCATCAGACTCTGCTCTTCATCATCATCACCCTCCTGGACAGAATATGTTTCACAAATACAATAAACGCTAAACAAACGATCAATCAATCAATCAATCAATCAATCAATCAATCAATCAATCAATCAATCAATCAATCATTCAAAATGTATTTCATATAGCCCCTTTCAATTCAAAAAGCTTAATTGGCATGAATATTGTAGCCAATATTGCCAATAATGTCAATAATGTTCCACAAGCTACATGTAGTTAAAAAATGCTTTCAAAGAATCATAAACGGTATAATAATAAAAAAATAACATTATTCATATTTTTTAAGCGCCGCTATACAAATATAATGTATTATTACAATTATATCTGTATACTAAATAAAAGAAAAAGCTTGAGTAGATCGTTACTCAATGAAGTAACCCTGCCTCCAACCAACTTATAATTTTTTTTTTGTATATCTTGGTTTGTGCCCTTGTGTGATGTTGCAGATGTTTGTTTGTGTGTTCTGTGGGGTAAAACAATGAATAAAACAATACAAATATTTTGGGGGGAAAAAACACGCTTTCAACCAAGCCCCAACCTCAGCGATTTTTACCAGAAGTGACCACAACTGTAGTAACCGGAAGTGCCACTGGGGGGGTGGTACCAAGACCGAGCAGTTTTTCTTTGACTCACTTGTTAGACAGGCCGTTTTCAAAGTCTTATTAAACCCATTTACAGCCTGGTCCACAAAACCATTTTAGTCTGTATGTTTAGGTCATATCTCCATGACAACACCGAGGGGGTGAATCTTTTTTGGACCACGCTAGTTTTAATTCTTTTGGAGGTTAAAATGTATTGGCGAGATCTCTTGAGTGACAGCTCTCCACCCGTTGTCCCTCACTTTGTCTCGGAGGTATACGTCAGCTATCTCCCTCCCCCTCACAAAATGGCGACGCGCACAAACCAGGATTATTGGATGCCGTGTGAATAACTGAGGTCAGCCCGGATGCTACATCCATATTATCTACTATCTATGCTTTCAACCCACCTGCACATCCTCCAGACTGGTGTCCAGCCAATCAGAGAGCTCCTCCTGTTCTTCCGCTCTGCGTTGCTCATGGCGACAGAGATCTCACTGGCAGAACGTTTAGGAATGATGGGAACCGGGCGCGTAGTTAGAACCACAACCTGGAAACGGAAAAGAGATTAACACTGACACTGTTCACACAATTTTTTTTTTTTTTTTTTTTTTTTTTTTTTAACATTATTTGAATAATTGTTTTTACTCACTTGTTCTGTCGGTTGCATGTTTTTTTTTCTTTTTTTTTCTTTTAGATTTAGTCTGTTTTTATTTATGAGTACACGCGTATGTTTGTTTTATGTGATTGGTGTCGACCAATCAAGGGACAAAGGATGCAAATTAGCACTTGCTACAATCCTGTATATTTACATGTAAATGTCTATTAAAGTGTAACTGCACCCTTTTACATGTTTTTTGAGATAGAAGCTGAATAAAATCACTATGTTGGTAAGGAACACATATATGCTGGGGTTAATATTGAAAAATATTTCAATATGTTAAATATCGGCAATTTAAGAAATGTTTTGTATTGTAAATCATTTTAGAACTTTACTAAGATTTGAAAATAACTTTTTCCTTCGGATTCGAAAAATGACGTACATGGGACTTTTTTGACCCCATGTACGTCATCACGTCGCCGCAAAGCCAGGCACGCTCTCTATAGGTCCATGGCTGGTCGTGATCTACTACTGTTATACTGTCCCTCCAAGGATGTTATTTCGGGGTTTAACCCTTCACTTCTACCGACAGTGTGTCTGCACTATCTCGCTTGCGCTCACACCACACACAGACACACTGACACACACACACAGACACAGACTCGTTCATTGTTTCACTTGATTGACACACGCTACCGCTCGCTCGCTCTCCTCGCTCACACACACACACACACACACACACACACCACACACACACACACACACACACACACACACACACACACACACACACACACACACACACACACACACACACACACTGCCGCTAGCTCACTTGCGCTACTCTGTTTCGTAACACTGCGATAGAAACACCCGCCAACAATTTAGAATAAGAAAAGTCCTCCACCTCAGACGACCCATCTGTGTGGCATATGAGCTCACTGTGTAGCGATAGTGCCGTTAGACTTTGTGTCACTATTTTTCAATGAAGTCATGTCATTCAAATCTCCCTGAGTGACAGCTAGGCTACTAGCAGCTAGCCCCCTCCTTCACTGACACCGCGCGCCCACTCCCTCCCGAAAGTCGGCCGGCTGATGTCGGAATGTTTAAAAACAAAGGTTCTCAAACGGAATTCAGAATCCATGGTCTGAAAGCATTTTTCAAAATCGTGCAGTAGCTCAAACAGGGGGTGCAGTTACCCTTTAATATGCAATGTCCCTTTTAAATAAATAAACTTAAACTTAAAAAACAATAATTATTACCACTTATTCTGTAGCACCTGTTTTTTTGTTTTTAGTGAAAGCATTGATGTATGAAGTTTGGTAATTTCCTCAATATGAAGTGGCAGTTTAGTAGTTTACATAATATAAATGGATAACAATGATATATGGACAAAATGAAGAACCACAACTTGGACACAGACAAGGGCAAAAAATATTTAAAAAAATAAGACATTTGTAAAATATATGTACTTATTGTGTACTGCAGTGCTTTTTTTAAGGTGGAGTGAGTGAGTGAGTGAGTGAGTGAGTGAGTGAGTGAGTGAGTGTGTGAGTGAGTGAGTGAGTGAGTATGAAGTGAGTGAGTGAGTGTAGTGAGTGAGTGAGTGAGTGAGTGAGTGATGTGAGTGAGTGAGTGAGTGAAGGAGTGAGTGAGTGAGTGAGTGGGTGTGTGTGTAGTGATGAGGATGAGTGAGTGAGTGAGTGAATGAGGTGAGTGAGTGAGTGAGTATGAGTAAGTGAGTGAGTGAGTGAGTGAGTGAGTGAGTGAGTGATGAGTGAGTGAGAGTGAGTGAGTGAGTGAGTGAGTGATGAGTGAGTAGTGAGTGAGTGAGTGGTTTGTTTGTGCGTGCGTTTTTGAGTGTGTGCGTTTTTGAGTGTGCGTGTGTTTACCTTCTGAGCTACAGCGGAGAACTTGAGCACATTGAGTGTCTCGTCGTACATGGAGGCGCACTGGTTGATGTTGACGATCATACAGGCTCTGCCGCGGCCGCAGAAGAAGCCCTGCAGGTAGTGGGTCAGCTTACTCTCTCTGAACGGCACGTGCTGGAGCAGCCTATGGGGGGAAGACAGACACAAATAATGTAAGTGAGTGAGTGAGTGAGTGAGTGAGTGAGTGAGGTGAGTGAGTGAGTGAGTGAGTGAGTGAGTGAGTGAGTGAGTGAGTGAGTGAGTGAGTGAGTGAGTGAGTGAGTGAGTGAGTGAGTGAGTATGAAAGTAAGTGAGTGAGTGAGTGAGTGAGTGAGTGAGTGAGTGAGTTTGTGCGTGCGTGCGTGAGACACTTGCTTGTATCAATAAGTTACTATTGATATTATTAGATGAATAGGTAATGAATTTAAACTACTGATGACTAAGTTACCATTGATTTACCTAGATTGATATACATAGATGATGTGGTACTTTTCTCTTAAAGTCAAAATTTAAAGTTAGTTCTGGAAATTGCATACTTTTTTTTTTTTTTTTTTTTCAACTGAAAACTGAAGATAGTTTCTAATGCACCTAGTTTGTTTTTAATTTCTAGGTTTAGGTTTTTTCTTATATTTATATGCGTGTGAGTGCATGTCTGTCTCCCTGTGTGTCTGTCTGTCTGTCTGTCTCCCTGTCTGTCTGTCTCCCTGTGTGTCTCCCTGTCTCTGTGTCTGTCTGTCTGTGTCTGTCTGTCTGTCTGTCTGTCTGTGTCTGTCTGTGTGTCTGTCTGTCTGTCTGTCTGTCTGTGTCTGGTCCTGACTCACTTGGCCTGCTGGTTGTGCCTCAGAGCAAAGTGTGTGTGTGTGTGTGTGTGTGTGTGTGTGTGTGTGTGTGTGTGTGTGTGTGTGTGTGTGTGTGTGTGTGTGTGTGTGTGTGTGTGTGTTTGTGCGTGTCTGTCTGTGTGGTCCTGTCTCACTTGGCCTGTCTCTCTCTGTGTCTGTCTGTCTGTCTGTCTGTCTGTCTGTCTGTCTGTCTGTCTGTCTGTCTGTCTCTGGTCCTGACTCACTTGGCCTGCTGGTTGTGTCTCAGAGCGTTGATGCATTTCCCCAGGATGAGCATAGACGTGTTGATGTTTCCAGCTTCCTTCAGACGGTCGCCTTTGTTCTGAGTCTTAGCACAGCGCTCTGAGCCCGCAAGGTCACACAGACACAACCTGAGAACACACACACACCAGACACACACACACACACACACACACACACACACACACACAGACAGACAGACAGACAGACAGACAGACAGACAGACAGACAGACACACAGAATGACAGACAGACACACACACAGAGACAGACACACACATAGACAGAATGACAGACAGACAGACACACACACAGACAGTCAGACACACACACGAGAAATTAACTACACAATAAATATTATACAAAAAGCAGACACTATAAATTTATATTCAACACTTTCAGATTCTTTCTTAGCTTAAAGGCCTACTTCCACCGGTTTGAATATGAAGGTGTATTGAATTCTGAGATCCTATGTAGTATAAATGTGCAAAAAAAATTAAAATCGGTTCATCCTAGCCTGAGAAAAGGCAGAAAGAGTGTTTTTTTAAACCCTATATTTCTCTTTCTCGTGACATCACAGAAAGAGAAATATAGGGTTAAAAAAAAACGTACTTTGTAAATATTACTGTGATGTCACAGTAAAAGCCATCACAGTAATATTTACAAAGTAAGTTTTTTTTAACCCTATATTTCTCTTTCTGTGATGTCACGAGAAGGAGAAATATAGGGTTAAAAAAACACTCTTTCTGCCTTTTCTCAGGCTAGGATGAACCGATTTCAATTTTTTTCGCACATTTATACTACATAGGATCTCAGAATTCAATACACCTTCATATTCAAACCGGTGAAGTAGGCCTTTAACAAACTGTGTTCTTGCCAGTTAAAGGTGTAGTCAGTGATTCTGGAGAACGCTTGTTGTCAAAATCATTTTTTTTTTCAGAATCAGTGAATATCTCCTCATGATCCACTACCTGTCTGTACTGTGTGTGCTTAATATAAAGTTTGACTCACTCGCTGACTGTGTGGACCCTTGGAGACCCAATATCATCGATCCTCAGTATACGAATGGAGAACATACTGTGACTGTTGAAAGAGCAAAACAATTATCAAACAAACATTACAGCTGGGGTATATGATTTCTGATTGGTCAAAGTTAACATGAGCTGTACACTTTGACCAAATCAGAGCGAGGCTCCGATGCTCTGTTCTTATTGGCTGTTGGGACTGTCCATTCACTTTGGCACGACTTTGTTGGTGTAGAGCGTGTCAGGGAGGGACCATAGGGGAGGGACCAAAGAGAACAAGTGGAGCGGTTGAGGTATTTGAATTCGAATCTCTATCCCAACTGCCATTTTCTTTCCCAAATCCTCCACCTCAGCTTTAACTTCATATTTCCTACACATTTTCCATTTCAAAATTCCATATGCTGAATGTCTGTTGTCCTCACCTCCGGCTGGATAGCTGGTTGAGCCTTGTGGAGGAGAAGCTCTGGTTCGTCTTGCCCAGTTTCATCACCTTATAGGCTTCTTCTGCACTGTTCACACTGCACCACAAACGCACAATCATACACACACACACACACACACACACACACACACACACAACACACACTTACAAATATTACACTTGAACTTGAGGGTGAACTGAATAGATTTTGGATTTCAAAAGGCAAAGGGTACTGTGACCTTAGATATTGTGAGGTGAGATTAGCTTCTTAGGAGCTTTACCTTCTTTTCCCCCAAATATTTTTTTAGGTTTTGTTAAAAAGGTGTTATGAGGAACTTTTCTGAAACAGTCTAATTTTTCCTCTGATGATCATAAATGACATGTAACAGTTTTTCTTAATGCCTTTGTCATGGGTATAAGCTCACCCAGGAACAACAGCTGGCGTAGTAAAAACAACACTACCACTTTTGTCCAAAGGGGGTTTAAGAATTAACACAAACTAGCAAGTTCCTTAGAGCACCTTTAAGCATGTGAACATACACAAGGAATTTCTGTTCAAATTAAACATTAAATATTAGCTTAAAACGTCAGCATTACTTTAATAATAATAATAATTGATTGGATTTATATAGCGCTTTTCAAGGTACTCAAAGCGCTTTACAGCTTTTTATATGAAAACATCTTCAGTGCCCATAACCCCTCCCACCTTTGACGAATGCGTTTCCCTTGACGTCCTGGGACAGCCTGAGAGCGGTCCTCCTCGCCGCTCCGCTCTGCACCGACTCCAGCAGGTCGTGAATGTTCTCGTTGTAGATTTCACAGAAGGAAACCCAGACAGAGAACTTAGTGTGAGGGTCCAGGTCCAGGGTTACTCTGTCTGATGCTGCTGTAGAGCCACACATGAAGGTGCCTGGGACACAGACAAATATACATTATTACCCTATAAGACACACACACACACACACACACACACACACACACACACACACACACACACACACACACACACACAGACACACACACGCAACACACACACACACACACAATATTCCTCTATATAATACTAATAATACATTCTATTTAAAAAGGTCCCTTTCTCTGCACTCAAGGACACCTTACAGACATTTAAAATGTTTAAAAAGCAGCAGTGGGTAATATTAAAAAAAAAAAAAAAAAAATTAAATACAGCTCTTGAAGAGACCACTCAAAATATTCAGTGTCTCTCGTTATACAATTTATAGGAAAATGTTATTCTACAAACTAATAACTACCTCTAATTTTTTCTACCAAACTCCCCCCAAAAATATTGTACTGTAATATAAATCTTACCTTCAAGGAAAGTCTTGTTTGTGGCGTTCAACATGCTAGCGTTGCCTCTCTCACTCTGAAAAGGAAAAAAAGTGAAGAGTAAATTTATAAACAAAAATAAATACTGGAGCTGTTCATTCCAACATGTTGCTAGCCATTGTTGTGTCTTTTTTTTAATTTTTTTATTATTTAATACAGGGACAGTGCATATTATCAAACATTTCTGTCAATATGCCAGAATTAGCCAGAAGGCTATTTTTCATCTGCAGTCCCTAGACCGATGGTAAAAGTCACCCTAAAAGAAAATAAAGTTACACATTTACATAACACAACATACCTATAGTAAAACGTACTATTAAAAAGTAAGTAAAGTAAAAAGTACTATTAAGCTAAAATATACAATAAAAACACAGCAGAGCAACAATCAGACAACAGCAGACAATGACATGAACAGGTCTGAACCTCTGTAGCAGCATCATACAGACAGGCTACATTAACTTTATTACTTTTGTTTAATTTTTTACTTCATTAATATTGTCATGTTACGTAAGGGATAATGTAGAGCGAACAGGTCACTCGCGAGAAATAAAGAGCGACAAGGTGAAGCAGGGTTATGCATGACGGAAAAATACATTTAAATTAATCAATTTAAATAACCTGAAACCTAGCTTACCTCTTTGAGTTGTCTGTAGAGGCCTGTTAGTTGTTTATTTTATCTTTTGTTTTTGTGTTCATTTTTTTCCAGTTGTGTGTGTATTCTCAAAAAATACATTAAAAAAAAAAATTCCAAAAAGATAAAAAAATTATATATAAAAAAACGTAAAGGGTTAGGGTTAAAAAAGGGAGGGTTATCTTACCTCTTTGAGTTGTCTGAAGAGGACACTGCTTCAGTATTATTACTTATGTATTTATTTATTTACTCTTCCTGCTTTACCTTAACGCAACCAATTTGTAGGTGTTTAGAAGAAAAAAATACTGTCTGTACTGGATTATTGCATGGAGAAAAATTGATAAAGAAAATAATTTAAAAGAAAAAAACCTAGCTTACCTCTTTGAGTTGTCTGAAGAGGCCTCTCTTGAAGGCTGCCTCTTCACTCTGCTGCTCTGAGCTCAGTCTGGTGAACTCTCTACAGCGCTGAGGTTTGATGTTGGTCTCAGTGAAAACATGTTCCTCTAGACTGCTGAAGATCAAGTCCAGAGAGCGGGGCAGGATCCCAGCATCACCGTCCGGACCTGCAGGGGAAAAGAGCTTAATGGTGGATTGTTTCAAGTTAAATATGTTTTTTTCTTTTTTTAATTCCCGGTACGGGTTTTTACTGGGAGTTTTTTCTCAGCCGAGCTAAGGGTGTAAGGGCAGGGTGTCATATTGTATCATATTGTATGAAATGTAAAGCCCACTGAGACAAATGTATTTGTGATTTTGGGCTATACAAATAAAACTGATTTGATTTGATTTGATTTAAAGACCTGTTTGGTTTATACAGTGGGTTAGAGCCCCATGGAAATAGGTTAAAGTCCTGTTTCATATTTTTCATTCGCTTTTCTAATGTCTATTCTATGTATTTCTTGCCCCTGTAAAGCACTTTGAAAGGCCTTGTGTTTGAATTGTGCTATAGAAATAAACTTGATTGTTTCAAGTTAAGGTTCTTTGATAACCAAGAAAAAAAAGTATAGTTTTTTTCACCTTTATTTAATCCAAGAAAGTAATTTGAACAAGTTCTTATTTACAATGGTGCCCGACATATTAAGGCAGATTTATTTATGATATGATTATGATACAATAGGTTAATTTCTTCCTCAGACATAGGTGAGTGTATGTATTACCATGGAAGACATCAAAAATATATTAAAAAAAGCAATTGAATTTTCCTCCCCGGTGTTTGAATTTAGCATAGCACACATATCTAAATCTAAATAGTTAAAATAATCTGAATGACTAATACAACTGAAACTAATGTAGATAGATAGCACTTCTCCCTGGGGAAGAAATCATGGCAAACTGAAGCATTAATTTCTAATTTAATTTATAGAAGCTGATTTTTTTTTTTTTTTTTTACAAAAAATCAAAAAAATACAAAAATAAGAATGTATTTTGTTTATATTGGTGTTTGTTTTGTTTCTTGTTTTGTGTGTGTGTTGTTTCTTCTGTTTTTTTTGACGTGTTATGTTGGTGTTGATTTCTAGCAGACTTTTGTGATTGGTGGGATATGGTGGGCATGTCGGGAGGGAAAAAAAAAGGGGAAAAAATAAAAATCCATTGTATTGCAGCTGCCTTGATGCTGTGATTTAAAAAAAAAACCTTTGAAAGAATAAGAAAAGTATGAGGAGTGTTTCAGACCCAGGAATGTGAAGGTCTTGCCGGCGTTGGTGACTCCATAAGTGAAGACCAGAGAGTTTCCTCCTGTCAGAACGTCTTTCACCAAATCCTTCACGGTGCCTGTGAACAGATCCTTCTGACTCGTCTCAGGCCGTACACCTGTAAAGGGAAGACAAAAATATATATTAATAATATATTGCGTGGCGAATGTGGGTAGGAAGATTGCTTGGAGTGCAGGGTCGGAGGTTCGATTCCCGCGCCACCTGTCAGTGTTGTCTGGGCAAGACACTTAACCCCAATTGCCCGAGGGTTAGAAGCGCCTGCATGTCTAGCCTGCCATCGGTGTATGATGTGTGTGTATGAATGGGGAAGATGTAAAACGCTTTGGCAAAAATCTCGGCTAGAAAAGCCTATAATAAGTCAAAACATATACAATAAAAACTATTCCTGGCCTGTTTTAATCTATTTAAATAAAGGTTTATATAAAACACAATAAGCAAGTCGTAATGCACATGTCATCAAATGTGTCTAATCTGCCAACAGCTCTTGAGGAAGAAGTACAAACTACATCTAACAGGGAAAATGTTTTAGATTACATGTCTTTATTTATTTTATTTAATAATTTCTCTAGATTTTGTAAAATTCTGTTTTGTTGAAGCCAAAATACAATAATTTGAACGACTCCTATTTTTCCCTTCAACAAGATTGATAATCCGAAATCGTTAAAATCATTGTGGTGAAGTAATATGGTAAGTGCAATTAAAGTAAGCCACACACACACACACACACACACACACACACAACACACACACACACACACACACACACACACACACAACACACACACACACGCCACGAGCAACTGTGGAACTGGAACCTCTGTCCGGTTTGAGGCAGAGACTTGTCAGAGCTGAGCCGGCAGAAAGACACAGACTGGGAGGCTTCAGTAGAACTGTGTCCGGGGTCTCCATGGTAACACAGTCCTGTTGATGACAAAGATCAGAACAACAACCAAAAATAATAAACCAAATAACAACAAACACCAAGACCCACAGGATAACAATAACCAAACAAGAGAACTCAAATAAACCACAATGACAGTTACGGACAAGCACTTTTGGGAGGGTATTAAGTCTATAATCATTGACAAAAATGCCTGTGATTTTTGTATTCAAATCTGCATGCCTTATTTACCGTACAGATAAACAATTATTATGGTAAAAGATCTGTAGGAGCATGAATTAAGTTATGAGAAGAATTCATCCATGTTTTAACTTTCAACAATTAAAAAAAAAAAAGTTGACTAAAGCAAAGCGTGTTTTCAGAAAGGTCTAGAAATGTCATTGAGTCAAGAAAACTGAGAAGCTACCAAGCACACTGGCATTTAACTTATTAAATTGTTATCATTGTATTAATTGAACTAATAAGACACTCGTTTTGATGATGAAATTAGCTTGATAAGTAAAAATACTGAGTTCAGAAAAATTAAAACCAAATTTTAAAAAAAATAAGAAAGAAAATTCAGATTTCATAAGACCCTACAATTAACCATAAACAAAACAAACAACACACACACACACACACCACACACACACATCCCTACCTGTGACTCTCCATTAGTATTCTCTGCTGAGGTGAAGGGGCGGATTCGGAGGTAAACCTGAAGATGTTCTTTCTCCTCCATGATGGGAATCTGAAAAACACAATATCACTGAATTTAACAAAAAATTGTTTTGACAAAACATTCTCCAGAATCGCTGACTCCACCTTTAAAGACAGTTTCATATTATTAATTCAACAAGTGACTGATAAGATGCAAACCTCATTTAATGTCTATTTTATTTGTTCCTCAAGTTGTATGTCCGATTAACTTGTTTGTTTACATTCAATGCTTGTTAATCT
This sequence comes from Ammodytes dubius, assembly GCA_026122265.1. Classification (NCBI taxonomy): domain Eukaryota; kingdom Metazoa; phylum Chordata; class Actinopteri; order Uranoscopiformes; family Ammodytidae; genus Ammodytes; species Ammodytes dubius. The sequence goes on along the minus strand of CM047514.1, from coordinate 2,916,729 downwards.
TGTTGTTTTAATGCATTGTTTTATTTCTGGATCGGTGAGTGTAAGACAAATATCCACCCCGGTTGACAATACAAAGCTAATTCAGAAAGAAAATTAATAAAACTATACACTCTGAAGGCATGAGAAGCACAAAGTAATTTTCAAATAAGCTTGATGACTCTATCACAAACACTCTGACAGATATAGAAACTGGATATATTGCTTGATATTACTCCTAATTTGGTTCACACTTCATTGAACTTACAATAAGTAAAAAAAAAAAAAAAAAAAAAAAATTTAAAACATGGCTAACAATACCAACCACGAATATTAAGCCTGAAATGGTACGGCAGCCTAACATATCCCACCCATACAAAAAACATGAGCCTACAATACATACCCAGGATTTTAAAAAAGTAGTATGGATGGTCCATGTGCATAAGTAGCTGTTACTCATTGAAGATAACGTACAAAATACTAGCTCTGCAGTACATAGTATGATAGATAAATAAAAAATATGATGAAAAAAGCAGTCAAATGTGCAAATATATAATATATTAAAAGATCTCTTTGTTATCACTAGCAATGTAAGTGCTGGAGGGGACAATATTAACAGTCCTTTTTCTGGACTAAATTGTACTTTTCAATGGTCAATCTCCATTCAAAATTCCATTATGTCCATGACTAGTCTTAATCAAATCCATGTCTGTGAAACTGGCCCAATATGTCCTTAAGGTGTATCTGAAGTTAAAACCGATTTGCCAGCGGCTGTGTTGAACAAATCAAGTGTTTATCCTGTAAATTAGTTTCACTACAAAGTGCCTTTTTAAACTGTTTCTTTGCCTGCAGCTAAGCAACAAACACAAAGAGGCCATTTTGTAGTTAATAGACATTCACTTCATTGTATTAACAGAGACCAATGAAGCCCTGTAGTTGTTCTAGATAAGCTTTAGACCATAGCTTTTTACACATTTACTAATGTATAATAGAGGAATTGTTTCAGCGAGGACAATTCGCGTCAATGCTCATATGAAAATTGCTTTGAGACACTTAAAAACATGTTTTATACTTTATTGCAGGATAAAAAATGTGTCTGAAAGTTTTTTTTTTTTTTTTTTTTTTTTTTTACACGTCAAGTTTGAGATTTTTGTCTATTTATCTTCCATAACATGTCTTCTTTCATACTAGTATAAATCAAATGTCCAAAATGTAAATTCCTGTGTTGGATTTGACTAAACCTTGTCTGTTTGCGTCTGTATATTTCTCCCATACAACCATCTTTAACGGACATTCACCTGTGAGTCCCGTGAGATGCTTATTTCTGACGACGCATCGCTCTTCGTATCATCAACGTCGTCCTGCTCCCGTCTGTCAGTTTCCATCATCCTGAAGCAAACACATACATGACAAAATAGTTCACTAAACATTTTATATTCTCTGTTTAACACAGGGTCAAAGAATAAACAGTATACAGTGGAAATAGTATACACAAATGTGGTATCAACAAGAGCCTCATCATGGCACATTGGGCACAAATATTATAAAATCCACAGTTTGAAAGTGTCTTGATTTAATTTTGGTAGTTTATTTAAAAAAGCTGTTTCACAAATTACTCTTTTTTGAATGTTATGAATGAAAATGTTGCCAACAGCATTCATTGTCAGGGAATGTTATTGAAAGACATGTAAGTCTAGCTTTTCTAGGCATTTGAAGAAAACAAACACAAATTTTCTAAGGTTAATCTCAAGTTAAGATAATTTTCCATAATAATGTGACATTTCTAACCTGTTAAAGTGATAAATGTAAGTATAAAAAAAACTCTAAAGGTCTTGCCAAAATGTAGTGTTGGAATAATCTTTTTAAGACCTAATTCACGTCCATACTGGCAAAGAAAACGTGTAAGACAATGAAGAAATATGTGATGCCCTGAATGAGTTTGAAAAGTAAATTAATGTATTCACCTTTCCCCACGATTACAAGGTTAGAGTTAGTTGTTTAAAGGCCCTGGCAACCTAAATTCACTAAATCTTGTTACTATGTTACTTGGGGAGTAAACTGAATGCAATATGTAGGCCTGTATGAAAGGAGTTAGGAATGTCAACCTAACGTTTTCCCTGAAAAACAGATTTGAAAGTTATACTAAAGTAATCTTCATACTCCTAACAACCTTACAGAGCTCTCTAATCTTATTTTAGACCGTAATAAACGTGTTAAAGCTTAATATATCAAGTTTGAACCGTTAACAGAATCAAAGTATGTGTAAGGAAATACACGGATGTTGCTAACTAGATCGCTAGCAGCCGCACCTGTCAACTTATAATGTGACATCGTTTGAAAAAATGTCAGTTTACTTCTTCTGAAAATGACCAAACTCGGACACTCTTGTCGGCAATATTACTAAACATAAATTAACATACCTGGCAGTTATATTTGGGACATTAGGAGTGGAGACGGTTGAAAATAGTCGTATATTTGCGCTGATGCTACCGCTAGTTTAACGTTGAGCTATCAAAATCACAACAACACTGCCCGCGGTCTGAGTTTGAAACAGTCCAATCCGATTCAAGCGGAAAACAGCGCATGCGCAGTATTCTCGTGCTGCGTTCACAGTTCCATTATTTGTGTATGGGAATCAGAGTATCGCACATATGGTCCTGTGGCAATGATGCGTTTACGTTCACGATAGTAGAATGAAACAAAGCCTTTAGGATAATCAGACAGAGTGGACAATGGCAGGAAATTTTGAAATCGCGTTTTCTAAGGAAAGGGAGGAGGAATACAACACAAATAGTTCGACGTTTTGAATTGTTTAAATAAGATTTTTAATTAAATATAATAAAGTTTAAGATTTTGTTTGATTTTTTACTTTTTCTCAGAATTTTCTTTAATCTATTTGTTTTATTTCTACTGATGTTTTAATTGAAATATTTATTTTGATTGTATATACTCACAGTTAGTGGCTGGATTCATGATTATAAAATAAATAAAGTCCCAAAAAAAACAAGAGCATGTTTAAAATTGTCATCAAAATAAAGGACACCAGTAACACAAACGAAATAACATTACATTGTACATTTTTTATTATTTAATTAATGTTTTATTTTATATTATACTCAACCAACTCAAAAATGGCGATCATGTGTTGATGGTAACTTATCTAGTTTAATATGAAGGTGAAACAATAATCAAGCAAAGCAGTGGGGCTAAAAATGTAAAAAATGTTGTAGTATTAACTAACTCCAGAAGATGGCAGTAATGCAACAACAAGGATGAGATTTACTTTATTATTACAGTTTTTACCTAATGCTTACACACTAATAGTGGTTGCTAGGCCCAAAGCATCACAACCTCTAACTTTGGTGACCATGCCCTATAACACAAGCACCAACCCTACAAACACAATAAGTGCTTTGCACTGTGTTTGAAATTCTGCAACACACTTTTTGCAAAACACTACACACAGTGTTTTACATAAGACACATTGGTCAAAAAGGAAATCACCTGCAATCCTTTGGAAAACACATCTATTTAAAATACAAAACACAACTAGAATTTGAAAAATCACACACTCACACACATGAAAAATAAAAAATAAAGCTAATATAATACCGAATCATGTGAGCCTTTAGCATTACAAATAGACCTCAGCTGAGCTCAGCTCCTTTGTGAGGCAGTAAGAGTCAGGGGAAGAGGACAAGAAGAGAGAGAGAGGGAAGAGGACAAGAGAGAGAGAGAGAGTCAGGGAAGAGGACAAAAGAGGAGGAGACGATGACAAAGGAGACAACAACAGGGTCAAGGGGACCATGTTATATATAGATCATGGCCTAACATAGGAGGTTGGTCTGAGATTCCAGCCCAACAACACAATAGCTCCATAATTAGGACATTTAGACTGGATATCAGGAATGTTTTTGCTGTTGCTTCTCAAAGGATGACATTGCATGTGATGTCGTTGAGGTGATGTAGCCAGACACAAACGGGAGGCGGTATCCAAAGGATTCATAATCCACTCGCCCCATTCCTTACAACACTTTTTTTTTTTATTTTTTTTACTGTAATTGTTTCAGAGTTCATATTGACACACTGAATTGCTTGTTGAACTGCGATATTTCCCCTGTTGCTTGGCAAGGGAGGACATTGCCTGTGACGTGGATGAGGTGATGTGGCCAGATGCCAACAGGAGACAGGATCCATAGCCTAAATGTCTTCCAATCATTCCCCTACAACACTATGTTTTGTAGAACATTCTAGTTGTGCCATTTCTTGTGTGTCTTTGTGTTTTTACTTTTGCAAAAACCTGAAATGGCAAAATAAAAATAAAAATCTGAAGCATTTACATTTTGTTTTCATGTGTCTAGATCAACTGTAGTGGATCAATCTTTCACAAAAAAAAATCTGTATGAGACTTTTAAAGTCAAAAACCATCCAAAGTACTGAATACAGCTGTGTTTTGCATAAAGCACATCTGTGTGTTGTTGCTGCTATAGGAAAGAGTAATTCAAAAGTGCATGTGTGTATTGTTTTGATGCTAAAAACAGTTTTGAAATGGGATTGTTAGGTTTTGTTTCAAGAGTTTCATTTTGCCGTATAAGTTAGATTTTATCTCAATGTGCTTTGTCCTATTCGGCCTGTGTGTTAAGTTTTGACACAAGTGGGCCAAAGTCTGCAACATGTGTGTAAGCATTCGGCAAAAACTGTAATTGTATTTTTAGGATAGGATAGGATAAAATAAATATATGTAAAATTAAATAATTAAATTTGGCTCTGAGTGTAATTGCAGCAAGTTAGTATGGATGCAAAAAAAACACCTTTGGCACCCAATAAAAAAATTGTGTGTGGAGTGAGTGAGTGAGTGAGTGAGTGAGTGAGTGAGTGAGTGAGTGAGTGAGTGAGTGAGTGAGTGAGTGAGTGAGTGAGTGAGTGAGTGAGTGAGTGAGTGAGTGATGAGTGAGTGAGTGAGTGACAGAGAATAGTTGCGGATGACTTTCCCAATGATAAAGACAGAGAGCGTAGCTGGAATACTTATACTAAACCTCCCCTACCTATCTTTATAACAGACATAGGCTTGTATGTTTCACTTCATCGCACACGATGCCCTTGCTCCTACCTGCGCACAGGTCATTATGGTGGTCAATTGTACATGTGGTGATGGGTTATTTAGTGTGTTTCAGCTGTCTGAGGATGTGTGTGTGTGTGTGTGTGTGTGTGTGTGTGTGTGTGTGTGGTGTGTGTGTGTGTGTGTGTGTGTGTGTGTGCGTGCTGCGTGCCTGCGTGTAGGTACATGAACCCAAGAAATGTTTCAGTCGTTGATTCTACTTCTAAGAAAACACCTGGACATCCACGTGCCCATCGCCGGAGGCTTTACCTCATGTATGTGCGCCGACAGTGTTGTTGTAATTACGAAAGAAGTTACGCACTATAGCTTTAAACATTGCGTCTTATCATACAGTAAAATCTGTTTAACAAGACTTGTTAAGATCTGTTTATATTTGTTTGTATTGCTTAATCTTATCTCAGGATCTTGTACTTTGAGAAACATTCACACCTGCCATAAATCAATGGGTAGGATGAATTCACACACTGTGCAGTTATGAGACTCCGCTCGAGGCATGTTTTGACTTTCAAAGAAGTGAGTGACAGCTGAATGTCCCTCCCTGAGGGCCTTCGAATAAACACGTTACGGTGTGTAAATCATGGAAAACCGCTTGGCATGCTCTGTCACGTGTATGGAAAAAACCCAGAGCTTATCTCAATGAAAGGATCTGTGTCAATAAATTAAATTACAAATTCTATTTATTTAGTATTTTACATATTTTTTGGGGAAATACTGTACATTAGGAATTTGTATGTTCATGGAGGGGGGGGGGGGGGGGCGCTGGTGGTGTAGTGGTTAGACCCCCCCCCCCCCCCCCCCCCCCCATAGAGTCTCAGTCCTCTTCACAGCAGACCCGGGTTAGAATCCAGCCCGGGTCGTTCTCTGCATGTCATTGCCCTCTCCCCATTTCATCTCTGTCTCTCCAAAAACTGTCCAATAAAAAAGCAAAGAAGTGCCCCAAAAATATCTTAAAAAATTGTCTTTATTTTTACGAACAGATCAAATTTGTATAGTGGAAAGGTAATTGGATATCTACAATTTTTTAACCAATATTTGTTTACTTATGGAACATGAATGTATGTAACATCAGTGGTACTGTATATGTTTGCTATTGCTACTGGCTGTATTGACTATCAATACAAAATACCTTTTTTGCTGAAGAAACATTTACAAAGTTGATGATTTAACAAAGTTTCGCTTATCTGAGAATGCCAGATGTGTTTTTTCATGAGCCACTTTTAGTTTTCATGAGGTTTTTGTAGTGTGGCTTATCAACACCATTAGAGGAATAGTTAAAACATATATTTTTTAAGCTTTTGCCTAGTTTCCTTCCAGTGTGTATTTATTTCTAAAATGTGTAAAAATATAGAGCGCAACATGATGTGGTAATTAAATGTAAGTCTCAACAAGCACAAAGGAGTGTTTAGTGATGTTAGAGTGTTGTAAAGTGTATCTTTAGACCTGCTCCCCTTGACTACCAGTGTTTGAGCTAAGCTTACCTGGATGCCCACTTCTATATTAAAAATGCAACCTGTCATTCCCTCTCTATCCCATTTCACCTATGTCTCTAAAAAGCAAAAATGCAACAAAAAATCTTAAAAATAAAGAAATACGAGGCTGAACTAAAATGGTCATATAAAAAGATTAGAGCTAATGTTAAGGAGTCACTTTGTTTTGATTTATGATGATAGAATTATTCAATACTACGAATTACATGTAGAGAACATATGTCCTGTGAACTAACTGCAGGCTCTGCAAATGACAACCCACCCCCCCCGCCCCTCCGTTGAAACTGCATAGTGCACTTATAAGGGTATATAAAGGTGCTGCTTGACTATATCACTTTTTTGTGAATGTGGACTCACCAACAGGTACCAACATGTACCAACAGGTCCCACATTCAGAAACATTTAGGAGTATCATTTCAGACCAAGCACACTCTGCAAAAAGCATCAGCCTCTCCACGGTAAGAAAGCACATTAATCTACTGTGTTATAATATCTTTGCTGTTCACAGTTTATTGAGAAAGTTAACGGAGAGTGAGCGAGCGTTCAAAAACAATCCTTGGCTCATTTCAGACACAACGATCTAGATAGATAGACGGCATGTAGCATTTGTCTCAGTGGGCTTTACATTCCATAAAATATGATACAACATGATACAATATGACACCCTGCCCTTACACCCTTAGCTCGGCTGAGAAAAAACTCCCAGTAAAAAACCCTTTACCGGGATTAAAACATTTGTAGAAATCTCAGGGAGAGTCGACAAAGTAGGGGGAACAAGTCTATGCAGTGATTTTGTTACATAAGAAAAAAAATAACCATAAACAGTTGTGGTAAATTTCCAGCAGACAGGGAGTGTTTCGAATACACATGTGGGAAGAAAGTGAACGTGATATGAAACCACACTTTCATCCAGTCTGTCTTCATTCCATTGGAAGATCAGCTTTCATTTGGCTGATAGAGAGACTTACTGTATCGTTTATCGTTGTATGCTGCCAAAAATCTCCACTTTTAAAGCACTCACATCAACTAAACTTTTCATAATCATTCTTAGCACTATTCAGAAGGTTGTTACATAATATCACATGCATACACAGTTACAGTTTTTACCTAATGCTTACACACTAATAGTGGTTGCTAGGCCCAAAGCATCACAACCTCTAACTTTGGTGACCATGCCCTAAACACATGCACCAACCCCACAAACACAATAAGTGCTTTGCACTGTGTTTGAAATTCTGCAACACACTTCTTGCAAAACACTACACACAGTGTTGTACATAAGACACATTGTTCAAAAAGGAAATCACCTGCAATCCTTGGGAAAACACATCTATTTAAAATACAAAACACAACTAAACTTGCAAAAGCACACAGATTCACACACATTAAAAATAAAAAATAAAGTTAATTGAATACCAATCAGTGTGAGCCTTAGCATTATAAATAGACCTCAGGTGAGCTCAGCTTCTTTGTGAGACAGTAAGAGTCAGGGGAAGAGGACAAGAGAGAGCGGCAGGAGGACAAGAACAAAGGAGACAACAGACGGAGACACATACAACAGGGACACTATGGTGAACAATGTTATAGATCATGGCCTATCAATATAAGAACCTGGGCAGAGAGTGCAGCCCAACTACACAGTAGCCCCATAATTAGGAGATTTATGGATATCAGGAATATTTTCGCTGTTGCTTCTCAAAGGATGACATTGCATGTGATGTCGATGAGGCGATGTGGCCAGACGCAAGCGTGAGGCGGTATCCAAAGGGTTCATAATCCACCCACCCTATTCCATACAACACTGTTTTTTTTAATTTTCTCGTAATTGTTTCAGTTGATGTGATACACTGAATTACTTTTTGAACTGCATCCTACCTATTGTTTTTTTGTTGGCCAAAACCATGACATTGCAAAATACACTTTTTTCAGAAGTTTTTTTATTTTTATTTTCATATGTCTAGATGAACTGTAGTGAATCAATCTTTCACAAAAAAAAAATCTGTATGAGACTTCTAAAATCAAAAACCATCCAAAGTACTGAATACAGCTGTGTTTTGCATAAAGCCCATCTGTGTGTTGTTGCTGCTAGGAAAGAGTAATTCAAAGGTGCATGTGTGTATTGTTTTGATGCTAAAAACAGTTTTGAAATGGGATTGTTAGGTTTTGTTTCAAGAGCTTCATTTTGCCGTATAAGTTAGAAGTTTATCTCCATGTGCTTTGTCCTATTCGGCCTGTGTGTTAAGTTTTGACACAGTGGGCCAAAGTCTGCAACATGTGTGTAAGCAATCGGCAAAAACTGTAAGATGAAGTAATATATCACTTCATCAAAAACAGGTAACGACATTTGGCACTTTACTTAGAGCTTATGCAACTTGGGTGTGTCAGAGAGGTGAACCTTTTCTAACATGTTATCTCAACACAATATACACACACTTTCCTCAAGGGAAAATGTGATCCCTGAAAAGTTACTGTTTCACTGTTGTTGTTGTTTACAGCAGCAGGGCCCACAGTTTTGGTTTACAAATATATTCTAGTCTTAAGTTTGGTTCTAGGTTCCCCCAATTAATTTAGTTTGGATATATGATGATAGCATTTTTCGATAGCCTACTAAGAATTACATGTAGAGAAATGTTTTGTAAACTTACTGCAAGCTCTGTGAATGTTATTGAATCCCCCTCCGCTGAAACTGCATAGTGCACCTTTAAGAGGCGTTGCTTGATATCTATGAATGTGGGCTAACCTGTTGGTGGCTAACCTGTTGGTGGGCTAACCTGTTGGTGAGCCCACACACACAATACAACATTCCATGTATTACTTCAAACCAAGCACACTCTGCTAAAGGCAAAAAGCAACAGCCTCTCCACGGTAAGAAAGCACATTAATCTATTGTGTTATAATATCTTTGCTGTTCACCGTTTATTGACAAAGTTAACGGAGAGTGAGCGAGCGTTCAAAAACAATCCTTGGCTCATTTCACAGACACAAAACTCTAGATGGATAGATGGCATGTAGTAGAATCTCACACCCATGAATCCTGCATTGTTTCTCATCTGTAAAACAGTGTTTCTGTTAAAGTCCTACTTCCCCAGTGGGAATATGAAGGTGTATTGAACTCTGAGATCCTATGTAGCATAATTGTGCAAACATTTTAGAAATCGGTTCATCCTAGCCTGAGAAAAGGCAAAAAGAGTGTTTTATGGTCTCACTGTCTAACCCTATAGTTTGCACAGGTGTGATGTCACTGTGATGTCACTGCCTTTTCTCAGGCATATTACACACTGCACCTTTAAAGGTGCAGTGTGTAATATGACATCATCAAGAAAGTTCTACAAAGTTCTATAATGCAACACTCCCTGGGTAACCCCAACCCTTTCGAATAATAACAGAAGCTACAGTGGCCTTCAAGGACAAGAACAATTCTAAATTTTAAACAATGCACCTGATGACATTCCAACTATGACACTTTCAAGATGGCGGCACTAGGCCTTGGTCTGAAATATGCAGAAATATGGACGTATATGAGACCCTTTCTAAGGGAAAAAATAATAATTCAAAACACTATGCACTAAATTAAATGTACTTATGGATATTATAATTACTTTCTACAAAATCTGCTAGGACATAAAACCCCAAATTCTACACACTGCAGGTTTAAGTATAACTCAATGAAATGTTATATTCTATTGAAACTTGATCCTGACTCATGCAGAGATGAAGAGACAAAATTCAATAAAGCTACAACTGCTTTTTTAATTTCTTTCATGAAGCAAAATAGCAGAAATTCTGTTTTTTTGGGCTGTTTTTTTTAACTTAATAGACAGTTTTCTGGAGAGACAGAGATGAAATGTGTCAGAGAGGGGAATGACGTGCAGAGAACGACCCGGGCTGGATTTGAACCAGGGTCTGCTGTGAAGAGGACTGAGGAGTGGCGTGCACAGACATTTTGTGAGGCACTTTGTGCGGCATTACAACAAGGCACAGGGCTACTTTTTCTGCAGGAAATTGGGAATTTTCCTGTCATTTAGCAAATAAATAACTGCAAGTGTTAATTATATATATATATCTCTCTCTATCTCTTTCCCCATTCCTTTGTCACTCTTTCCTGTTTTCCTTGTACTTCTTATCATTCCAACTTTGAGAAGTTGGAGCTCCTAAACTAAAGGCTTTTGTGAATCTGCATGTGTTTTGGGTGGTTTAAGGTGGATTTTGAGTGTGTGTTTATGCTCGCTCGCATGCTTGCCACAGGTTCACCATGGCTGTCAGTATCCCCGGAGTGATCGCGATGGTCTTTTTCTACCTGCTGGTCCTTGGAGTGGGAATCTGGGCGTCTTTCAAATCCAGGAGGCAGGAGAGCAAAACCTCAGCTGACAAAATGGACATGGCTCTGCTTGGAAACCGAAGCATTACGAGAGTGGTGGGGATGTTCACAATGACAGGTGAAATATGGCTTTGTGAGGACGCTAGCACTGTTGTGTTAAAGGCATACTAGGTAATTCTGGAGAATGTTTGTTGAAAAATCACTTTTTGTAAACATCTGTGAATATCTCCTCACAATATGGTACCAGTCCATACTGTGTGCGTGCTGGAAAAAATGTTGGTGTTCATACACAGCCTAAAGGCTCTGAACACTGGTATGTAAACAAAGGGAATGTTAACAATGTTTGTTTGCATTCCCTTGCTTACATACCAGTTTACAGAGCCTAGGTTGTGTGTTCGCACAGAATGTTATTTATCAGAATATGCTGTGCATGTAAACATAGACTATTTGAATGAGCGTCAGAATGGCAGCTTTCACTAACACCCAATTTGGTTAGTTTGGTTTGTTGGGAATGAAAAACTTCCTCTGAAATTGTTGTGTGAATTTGAGGGTCAGACCAAGTGGGGAGAGATACACTCTTTTGTCCTTCCCTCTTATCAACACATTCTTGTTTGGCATCAAGGAGGCTGGATCATCCAGTGATGTTTGGGGGAACCTCATAAGGCTTAAAGGCCCTGGCAACCCAAATCCACTAAATCCTTGTAACTATGTTATTTTGGGGGTAAAATCAGTGCTAATATGTATATGAAAGGTTTTAGGAATATCTGTCAGCGCCCCGCAAACATACTGTAATGTCAGTTGGTCGAGCATTTGAAAAATCCTGATTCGAATGTTGCCTTGGCTTAGAGCGAGCAAAGGCTTGGGACGTCACGCGAAGGATCTCCGTTCTAAAATGCATTGAGACGGCCATTTGAAAATGTCTGATTCGAACTTTGGCTTACATCACAGGCTTGGGACGTCACACGTTCTTAAAAACACATCTATACAATCTCTCTGGAGCCGCGCAAGTGATACAGACTGTCTCTTTGCGCCTGAGCCTACACTCAAAGCCCCGTCTGAGCGAAGCAGCGCGCACCCCGGTGAATCACTGTGATGGTGACGTTCACAGTGAGACCTCGCCGAGCCGCCGTGCAGAAAAACTATGTGGTTTAATACTAAATGATCACCGGGGATTCCTGTACGTTAACGTTGTAGAGGGACAGGCTTTCGCGATCCGATTGCATGTCCCAAGCCCTGATACACACAGAGACATGTCTCCTAACTGACTGCGCGACTAACTGCAAAGTGAAATAAATTCAGCACACTGCACCTTTAAAGGCCCTGGCAACCCACAGACATAAATATATGACATTAATGTTGGGTTTCTCTATAAGCTGTTTACATTCATCCATTTAAAAATGTATTTTCATAAATATTATAAAATTTAGTCTAAAAAACTGCTTTTTTGCTGTCTAGAAAATTTTGCAGGGCGGTGTGGGCGTGGCCAATAACGTTCGGGAACGTTCTCTCAGTCACGGCGCTGAGCAGGTTAAGCCCAGTTCAGACCAAAGATTCAACACACAACGAGACGCAAACTTCAAAATGCTGCACATGCTCACAACGAGCCTGACAGGCAGTTCACACTGAATTTATTGTAATTTTTCAGAACAGACTTAGTAAAAATGTAATATAATATTCACAATTATGTTTTAGTTAGTATATAATTGCTTGAAAATAAACAGAGTTTTTTTCTTTTATTGCCTTAGAATGAGCCGTTTATATCTAAATAAGAGTGGGGCTTGTCACTGGTGCAGGCGCTCAGACAAAATCCCAAGAAGCGCCCAAGAAACGTTTCAGTTGTTGATTAATCTGCCAAGAAAAAACCTGGACGTACAGCAGAAGGTATAACATGTGCCATCACTGAAGGCTTTACCTCGTGTAGATGCACCGACAGTGTTGTTGTAATTACTCAGAATTCCTCAAGGGGGCGACAGAAGTTACGCACTATAGCTTTAAACAATGTTTGCGCCTTCATTTGTCTAAACTGTTTGAACGTATTTATCCTGTGAACTAATTTATATGTGTGTGTTCGTCTGTCCCTCCTTTAGCCACGTGGATTGGAGGATGCACCATAATGGGCTTAACTGAGATGTTATACACCCCATCTATGGGACTGACATCAGCGTTAATCATGTTAACAGCTTTCTCTTTTTCGTGTATTTTTGGTAAGTATTAAATAATTATCAGTAGTTTGCTAAAGTCCGAATATTTTAAACAAAAACAACAAAAAGTATCTAAATTAAATGACAGATAAGGAAAGCCTCACTTACCCCTTACCCACTAATACCGTTTGAGGTTCTGTAGAAATAAAACTGAAAAAAACCTGTCAAGTTAGCCATACTTTGGGGCATGTCTATCCAAGCTGTTATGGTATTATGGTGTTATGTATGAGGGCTCACAGCTACTCCAACAGCACAAATAGACGGGTGTAAATGCACGGCTCATTCACAGATGTTATAATTCATAAATAGTTAAAACTTGATGTATGTATGCTGTTTTTCTCTTGAATGTAAACATGCATCTTGCCCACAGCATGCAAATCTGTCCGTCTGTTTTATTTCTCAGGTGGCCTTGTGTTCGCCAAGCCGATGAGAGACAAGAGATATGTGACCATGTTAGACCCTTTCGAGGTCAAGTATGGGAAAGCACTAATGGCCGTTCACTCCGTGGGTGCCATTCTAATTGACATCATTTGGTTGGCCGGAACACTAATTAGCTTAGGTACAGTATCTACTATAGACTTTCTAGACTTGCAGCTTTATTGTTTATCCATTTCATTTCAGGGTCAAGTTTATATAACCTTCCTGCTGAGTTTGGTCGAATTTGACAGATTTACAAATGAGATCGGCCAGCCCACCTAACTATAACCCCTCCCCACCACGACCACACCTCGAAATCCTGTCCATAAAGATTGGTGCAGCCCTGAGGGAGGCCAACCCCAATTGGGAACATTGAAGGCTGTTCAGTGTATTTATCTTTTGTGATAAGTGACAAAAAGTACTGTAACACCTTGGACATTTGTTTTCCAGGTGCCACCATGAATGTGATTTTGGACTTGTCCTATGTTGCGAGCATCTGGATCTCTGCTGCTGTGGTCATTCTCTACACACTGTTAGGAGGTCTGTACTCTGTGGCTTACACAGACATCATACAGCTCATCCTCATATTCATCACCATGGTGAGGATGCTATATTTATATGTGCATGAAGTTTATGTGTCTGTAACTTTTTCTTTTATACATGTTTTTATTGATTTCCCGATAAACCAAGTATCATTGTGTACAGCACATATTAGACCAAATATTTACAAAAATAGTATAGCTTTACTATCTAAATACTAGCCAATGCAAAAGATACCCTCCTATCCCAACATTGTCTTGACCACCTCAGGTTGTCCAACAAGTGACATTTTCAATGCTGCACAAATATAAAAATAGATGGAATCAAAAATTGTGATGTAATTGGTTTTTATCAGTTCTAAATGTACAAATCAGAATGTTACTTTTCACTAAAAAAATTATATAATCGTGTATAATCTTTGCAGTGGACCTGTGTCCCCTTTGTCATGACGAACCCTGCGTCCGTGGATATTGCCCAGACAGCCCTGAACTACACTTTCCAGGCACCGTGGATTAGTAGACTGGACAGCAAGTTTGCCTGGATATCCGTCGATGATTTCCTATTGATGGTAAACTCAAGTCTACGGTGGCCCTGAGAGCTCACAGCACTGCAACTTAAGAAAAGACCCGCACAAATAAAAACACAAGCTAATTAAGAAAACATCTTCATCAATTTGACAACACATGTGCAGCATTTAGAAAATGCACTGCAAAGTTCACAACACGACACATTAGAAAAAAGTGATGAAGATTGCATTTGCTGATGATTCGTATGGGCTCACCCTGGTTCCAAATCACATACTCTTTCTTTTTACTACACTACATACTAAAGTACAGAAGAGTTTTAAGGCCACAGGAGAGAAGATAAGGAGGATTTTTTTTAATTATTTGAGAAATGGCAGAATAAAGATTAATACTCCAAAATGCTATTGGAGTTAGGGGGCATTTATGTATTTTCAGCATACTACAATTGACATGCATGCATTGGGACATCCTAAATCTTTTTTGGCATACTAAATAGTATGGAAGTATGGGAATTGGAACGCAGGGTCAGTTATGTCTCAAAAGCAGCTTTTAAAAAAATATTTAATTATAAATCACATTTTCAATCTTTCCCTCAAGTCAATGGGAACCATGGGATATCAAGCCTTCCACCAGAGGACCTTGTCTGCTGTTTCCTCGTCTGCAGCCAGATCTCATGCTTTGTTGCTGCTTTCTTTATCCTGATATTTGGGATTCCTCCTTTACTGTTCGGGGCAGTGGCTGTTTCCACAGGTATTATTGGTTTCTAAAAATATAAATTCTGTTTGCATTGAAAGATGATATCTCACTTAAAATTGCATTATGTGTGCGTAAAAAAAAAATACAGTTCTGGAACAAATTAAGAGACCGCTCTAATATCTCCTTAAATATAATATAAATGCTTTGAATTTATTCGGAATTTGGGAGAAATATTTTAGAATAAAATGCTAGTGACGTATGTAACTATGATTCTATGAATTCTGGATGACCGCCAGAGGCGGTGCTTTAGCACTATATGTTCCATCTCGCGCATGTGCAGGAGCAGAAACATTTACTCTGTAGAACCGCGCAACGTACATGATGAAGACCATGTAGCTGCGGAGCAAATGTCTTGAAGGGGAACTCTGCCTAAATACTAATACTAACGATCTTCCATGTGTTTGTCCTATCTGTCTACATACCAGACTGGAACCTCACGTCTTATGGTTCTCCTTCTCCATTGGAACGTGATGAGGGAGCGATGATCCTGCCATCGTTCTGAAACACCTAACGCCTCTGGTTATCTCCATCACCGGGACTGCAGCCATCGCTGCTGCTGTGATGTCATCAGCTGACTCTGCTCTGCTCTCTATGGCCTCTATCTTCACCCGCAACATCTATAAGTCCATCCTGAGGCCCACGGTGAGGAAAGACAGATGTGTTTTGTTTAATTGCTTCTATCACCAAAAGGGAGCTTTTAAAGACATGAAGGAACAATTGAAATTAAGTGGAATGAGTAAATTATGCTATAACCTTTATCAGTTCCTTTACAGCAACTGATCCTAACTTCACATTTAATTTGTATTCAGGCCTCACAAAGGGAAATCCAGTGGGTGATCCGTGTCTCTGTGGTGGTTGGAGGCCTGCTTGGCACGTCACTCACCAACCTGAAAAACAGCATCATAGCCATGGTGATCCTTGGGTGTGATATGGCCTACGTTTTGATCTTCTCCCAACTGGTCTGCGTCCTCTTCTTCGACATCTCCAACGGCTACGGGGCTATTATGGGCTGGCTGATAGGGTTGGTGTTGAGACTGCTGAGTGGAGAGCCAACCCTAGGCTTAGCACCAATCCTACACTTCCCAGGTTGTGTTCTGGAAGACGGTGTTTATGTCCAGTACTCTCCTTACAAGACCATCTGCATGCTGGCGGCTTTCACTGGTAACTTGGTGTTCTCCTACTGGGCGTATGTGCTCTTCCATAACGGCTCGATTCCTGAGAAGTGGGACGTGTTCAAGGTGAAAGCCCAGAACTCACCACAGCCACTGACGCCGAC
Organism: Ammodytes dubius; assembly: GCA_026122265.1. Classification (NCBI taxonomy): domain Eukaryota; kingdom Metazoa; phylum Chordata; class Actinopteri; order Uranoscopiformes; family Ammodytidae; genus Ammodytes; species Ammodytes dubius. The sequence continues at coordinate 2,900,115 of CM047514.1, read as the reverse complement.
AGATGAAGCCAAAGGACTCAACGAGAAGGAGAAGTTGGAAAAAAACGAACTTCATCAAGATGCCTCTGAACCAATGATGAGCGCAACAGCAGATATGTGAAATGTGAAAAACATTTTAATGTTCTTCAATGTTCTTTTAATATATCCGTAATTCACATAGTGGATATCCGCAACTGAATTGTAGATATTTGTAATGAGAAACCCCATAGACATGAATGGCAAAAGTGACGTCATTTCTCCTAGGCGGAATGTCTTTGTGGATATCTGAAATGATAATTGTGGATAGGAAGAATGTAGTTGGCGGATATCCGAAATGTTCTTTTTGACTCTTCGAAACTTAATTACAGATTTCTGCAACACATATCCAGTCCAGCAAATTTATGTCAAATTGGTTCGCAATACTTAATGACGTTTGAGATATCTTTAACTGTCATTCTGCCTAGTCAAAACTGAATTACAGATATCCCCAATTGTTATTTCAGATGTGTGACGAGTTGAATGTCACTTTCAGTGACGTGCAGATATCTGTAATTCAGTTTCGCCTAGTCAAAACTCCTTTAATGACTATAACTATCGATTTATTGGGTTTTGGTTTGAATGTATTTTAATACCATGCACTTGATAACTGAGTCAATGTCGAGAGTTATTATCAAGTTGGTTTTATGATCAGACTTTAAAGCTATAATGGGTAACTTTTTTATATACATGGATGGACATTTTTCAGTTTTGATTTTACTGCTAAGAAAAAAACCTGGACGTACAACAGAAGGTATCAAATCCATGAGCCATCACTGAAGACTTTACCTCACGTAGATAACACCGACAGTGTTGTTGTAATTACTCAGAATTCCTCATGGGGGGTGTTACGGCTCCCGGCTTGTGTTCCTTCCTCCTGTTATGGAAAGAGTCATTTAGTCCTTTGGTCTGATGATGTATTTTTAAGACTGGGTGATGTGACGGGAAAAATAAAGTTTTCGAATTAGCTCGAGGAGAATCCCTACACTCTACTGATATCTACAAATATCTCATTATTGTCCAATTAATTAATCTGATGTTGTATCGCGATGAAACCCAGTGATTTATAACCCACTATACTGATATCTGCAAATATATTATTCTTATACAGTATAACATTTGTTTACATACCAGTTTACAGAGCCTATAGGGGTATATTTGTCAGCGCACACACATTATGAACAGGTAGCGGGATCTTCGGGAGATATTCAATGATTTTGACAAAAAGTGATTTTGACAACGAGCGTTCTCCAGAATCACTGACTGCACCTTTAATACTGAAGAAAACGGTAACAAACATGGTGATTCACAGTCAGGTTTTGCAGTTAAAAGAATCGTTAAAATATGTGCAGTGTTGTGAGCATTGGAGAGCAAGTGTGTGCTTGTCTGAGTGAGCTAGATATGTATAAAGTACAGCTCTGGAAAAAATTAAGAGACCGCTCCAAATATTCAGTGTCTCTCGTTTTACTAATTATAGGCATGTTTGAGTAGAATGAACATTTTGGTTTTATAATATCAACTACTGAAAACATTTCTACCAAATTCCAATACATTTTTTTGTCATTAAAAGCATTTTCAATAAGTAATGTAGAGATGAAGATTTAATAAAATCCAGACTGGTCTTTTAATTATTTCCGGAGCTGTAATTATGAGCCCCTTTTTAGTTTTTATGAGGTTTTTAGGGTTGTTTTTGCATGTGTGAATATCTCTTGGTGTGTCGTGGGAGGGGAGGGGGATTGGATTGCACTGTTAGCTCTCCACCCAGCCTTGGAGCACACCAGCGCTGTAAACCTGGCCAATCAGAGCAGACTGGGCTTCGCGGAAATGGGGGCAAAGTGGGTGTTAACAAAGTGGACTTGATGCAGTATTGAAACACACTCATCCAGTCTGTCTTCATTCCCTTGTAAGAGCAGCTCCCATTTGACTGTTTGAGTGACCTACAGTCCACCTGTACCTGCCTGTAAGTACATTTTGATTCATCTATGAATACATGTCAGAGGGTTTTAACTCGGGGGGTGAAAGGGTGACATTTTAACTTATATACAGTATGCCTATTTCATCATGAAATGTGCAAAACTCTAACTACAGTCTGACATAGCAGCAGTAGTTCATGTTAGTGAAGCTGCTGCTTCCCGGTCTTAGCCCTGCCCTAGACGATTGTGGTTGCTTTAAAGAAATAAAAACAGGCCAGCCCAGTCCCCCCCCAGATAGACGGCTCTAAATAGAGTGGATCCAGACCATACTACTTGCTGTAGTTTGGTCTGGCTTTGCGAGACTACTGAGAAGGTGTCTTGTTTTAGACTTGTTAGTGAACATATAAACAGTATATTTTCAGAAATGGATCAAGGAAGACAGGTTGTTGGAGGGAGAAGAGTGGCAGTGAGGGTGTGGATGTGTGGAGGAAGACCTAGAAGACATAGAGCTGTAATTTCCGATGAAATACAGTAAGGGCTACACTGATAGACCCTGTTGTGAATCATGGTGTCTCATTGAGAGAGGCTGGGTTGAGGGTGCAACCCAATCTGCAAAGATTTAATGTTGCATCTGTAATGCAAAATGTCCACATAATAAACAAGTGAGAGTTGCATCCTTACAGTATATGTACAGTATTGATTTTTTGTATTACAATTATATTTACACTGATAAATTACAACAGTGTTTGCTTAAAGAGCACCTATTATGCTTTTTCGTCTTTTCTGACATACTTTTGGTTATAATGTTTTATAATCATGTTAGACGATACCAAAGTGTCAAGTAAGAAAGGTACATGCATTTAAACGTTTTTTCCTACTGACCGTCTGGGTTGGCAGTGCCGAGCTCTCAACACTATACTAGATGCCCTTCTCGATTCATTTGTTCATTTGTCAATTTGATTTTCCATGTGTAATGCTGTTGCACACTCAGACCCGCTCCGTTCGCAGGTCTTCCAGAAAGTAACCAATCACAACGGAGTGGGGTTGGCGGGAGGGGGGCGAGGGGCGAGGGGCAGGGAAAGACGAATGCAGAAAGCGCCCAGGTGACAGGAAGAGTTTCCCCACAATCTACATAGTTTCTTGTGCGGTGATTCATGTCAGGCTGCTCTATACGAGCCATTCATAAACAATAAAAAATTAGTACAATAGGAGATATTTAATTAATCATTTTGACGTTAACAGGACTCAAAGGCTGCCCCCAACAGTAGGAAGAGGAAGGATATTTTCATATGAGCAGGGAAATGCTATGGATGACATGGTTGTTGTCAACCAAGCAATACAATGAAGAGATTACTGTTAAGAGTTCTGGCTAATAATGATGTATTTGTAAATGTTATAAATAAATATAAAATGTAAATATATATATTTTGAAGCAAACTGCTGATATTCACCTAAAAAAAAACTTTTTTTACTGTTTTTAAATAAAAAAATTTCATATGAAAATAATTTCAGTCTTTCCTTAAAGAAACTATTACGTAATATGTGTGAAGTAACTCAAATCATTCAAACTTTAAGATTAAAGGTTTGTAATTTGTGTATTGGGGTTTGATGCTAGTATTTATACACTGTGAGTGTGTGTTCTGAGTGACAGTGTGTGTAATCTCAATGAGGATTGGTTTATAGTGTTGGCTGCTCCTGAGCCTGTTTAGCAGGTCTTTAAAGGACTATTGGTAATGTATACTGTAGTTAAAGTGTTCAACATGTACAGGAGCTCCAGTTGTGCCCACTGTGGTTTAGCAATAGAAAAAAACTGTCAAGTCAAAGTTTTCTGTTTTAATGTGAAGCTTGGAATGCATGTGATTTTAAGGTTTAAGTCTACATTACAGGTGGAGGCAGCGGAAATACATGCAGCTATCTTTTTATCGTTACAAGGCACCCGAACATTAAAAGACAATTACTTGTTTTAGCTATAATGTACATTGTAAATTATATAATATTTGTATATAATATATATCAAATTATATAAGTACAGGCCAAATTGCACATTTTCATTAAATGTTTTTTTTATTTCACGACATTACGTTTTTCTCACTGAAGCACCCAAAACTTTGAAGGACTAAGAATTTTTGTACTTAACAAAAAGTGTGAAAGGGACTCTCAATAGTCTTATATTTGTTCCTCAAAGTAGCACCTTTGCTTTTTGAAGGCGCTACAACTTGGTGCTCTCTCAATGAACTTATAGGAGTCTCACATCGAAATGGTTTAGCAAAGAACCACATGTATTCATTAAAGTTTTGATGCCTTCAGTGTGATCTACATTGTAATAGTCATAAAAATAAAGGAAACGCATTGAGCGTGTCAAACTTTTGGCTAGTACTATATATATATATATATATATGTGTGTGTATATATATATATATTATATATATATATATACAATTATATATAATGTATATATATATAAGTGAAGTTTCATGACTGCCTTGAGTATTTTTCTGGTTTTCAGAGCACATGATTGAATGTGTCTGCTTGTGATGACGTAATTTTCACCTCAGGAGTTCTGTGGTTGTTGTCCCCCCCCCATTGGGAACAAGTCAGGTAACAATATATAGCATTAAATCTTAACTGATGTATTTTTGCTACCAGCTGATTTAGCTGCTATTGTGGGGCATCTATTTCTTGGCTATTTTATGACTTATGAGACAGTTTTTTTGAGAGTCAGAGATGAAATGGGCCAGAGAGGGGAATGACATGCAAAGAACAACCATGGGCCGGATTCTAAGTGGGGTGCTCTAACCACTGCACCACAAGCGCCTCAGCATAAATGATGTTTTATTGGTTCTTAAACCTCAAATTATATATCTTTTTGGCCACCATCCACAGGTTCACCATGGCTGTCAGTATCCCCGGAGTGATCGCGATGGTCTTTTTCTACCTGCTGGTTCTTGGAGTGGGAATCTGGGCTTCTTTCAAATCCAGGAGGCAGGAGAGCAAAACCTCAGCTGACAAAATGGACATGGCTCTGCTTGGAAACCGAAGCATTAAGAGTGTGGTGGGGATGTTCACAATGACAGGTGGAATATGCTTTGTGAATAAAAAAAATATTGCAATGTGAATACTGCACGCACTGTTAATTAGTTTAGTTTAGTTAGATAATTGATAATTGTGGATCGGAAAATGTTGTATCCTGCTCGTTCTTATCCAATCAGGAGACAGAGCGCTGTAAAGAGGCGTGGTCTCTGTGCCGGTGAACGATGACTTGCTGCTCTCCATTGTGGCACTATCTGATAAAGACGGCTGTGTGTTCATGTGGTGGTGACGTAGGGACGAGGGAGGGGACTGCTAACTGCTAGTCACTGACAGGAAGTTAGCTAAAAGGAACAAATCGCTTACTTCTCCTTTAATCAGAATGTGCTGATCATGTAAATGTGGTCAATTTGAATGAGCTTCAGCGTGGCAGCTTTAACTAACTCCTTGATTGGTGAGTCTGGTTTGGGTTGGGGTTCATTAGGTCCCTGGTTTGGTCCCCTGTTTGCTCTTGTATTTGTCTAGACTTGTTGTTTCTCCTGTCAACTAATTTCGATTTGTGTGTGTCTGCCTGTCCATCCTTTAGCCACGTGGATCGGAGGATGCACCATAATGGGCTTAGCTGAGATGCTATACACCCCATCTATGGGACTGATGTCGGCGGTTATGCTGCCAACAGCTTTCTGTATTTCGTTTATTATTGGTAAGTATTACATAATTATCAGTAGATGTTTGCCAATGTCAGGATATTTAAAAAAACAATAACAAACAGTACCTAAGTCATAAAACGGATAAGGAAAGCTTCACATACCACTTTCCATTTGAGGCACTTTGAGAGCTGATTCGGGGTTTGTCCTTGATCTTGAACGAGTTATTTTCCACATCATAAAAACATTTATAAAAAGGATTCTCGGCCATGAACACTGGTTGAAGGGCAGCAACAACTCTTTGCTGGTCTAAACAAAAATGAACTGCTTACATCAGGGAAAAAAGTGCCGTACTTTGGGACACTTTTATCCTCACTGTTATGGTAAAAAGGATGAGAGTGTACCGCAAAAGCACAAATAGACGTGCCTCTTTTTCAAAGAAAGTTAAGCAGTGCTTTCCATGACTTTCCTGAATGTGTTTGAAAAGTCTGTCTGAACTCAAATTGGGTGTAAATGTCCAAAATGGTTCAAACTTGATGTATGTTTATGCTGTTTTTCTCTTGAATGTAAACATGCATCTTGCCCACAGCATGTAAATCTGTCCATCTGTTTTATTTCTCAGGTGGCCTTGTGTTCGCCAAGCCGATGAGAGACAAGAGATATGTGACCATGTTAGACCCTTTCGAGGTCAAGTATGGAAAAGCACTAATGGCCGTTCAGTCCGTGGTTGTACTTCTAACTGACATTTTGTGGTTGGCTGGAACACTAATTAGCTTAGGTACAGTATCTAACACTTAACATACATGTACTTTCTAGACTTGCAGCTTTATTGTTTATCCAATTAATTTCAGGGTCAAGTTTCTGTTAACCCTCCTGTTGTGTTTTGGTCGATTTTGACAGATTTACAAATGAGATCGGCCCAACGACTTAACTGTAACCCCTCCCCACCACGACTACACCTCGATATCATACCCATGAATATCCAGAGTCCAACATTCAACCAAGAACCTGGACACAGCTCTCACTTTAAGTGTTCTGAGACTGGATGGCCCTGAGCAGGGACCCCCCTCACCCCATACTCCCTCAGCACCCCCCACAGTATCTCCGGGGAAACCTGTCATGCGCCTTCTCCAGATCAACAAAACACATGTAGACCAGATTAGCATCCTCCCAGGGCCCATCTAGGATCCTTGAGAGAGTGAAGATCTGGGGCCTCATTTATAAAGCTTGCGTACGCCCAGAAGAGGGCGCACGCCAATTTCTAAGCAAATATTGGGATTTATAAAAACCAAACTTGACGGGAAGAGTGCGGTCCTCCACGCAAACTCTGACCCATGCGTACGCACAGAAAGTGGAGAAAGGAGAAACGGCGACTCCGTCGGCACATGTATGAAGTGCGAGAACGAATGTGTTTGTGTAATATTAATCCAGATAGGCCTATCATAAGCCATGTAGGTCTATCATATATTGAGAGTTCCTTTGCAAAACGGATGAAGCCATTCTTACAACTAATGAACAAATGCCTCCACGGATTTTTCCATGGAGTGATACCAACAAAAACAAAACGAATTAGGATCTTAAATAGCCTACAAACGGAGATATATGAGTACAAATAAAAACAAAACAGCAACGTTCGAATAAGCTCTGCAGTTATTAAAGAATAACCTATCTGCATGTTGTGGAATTAATTCTGATAATATTGAGGTGGAATACAGCCTATTACTTTTACACTGACGCTGTTCTCGATGCCTCAGTCAGGCAGACAGGAGTGCACCTTTTCATACACTAATGATAAGCCTACTGTACATCACATAGGCCACTGTGATTTTTTTCCACGGCTTTTAGTCCGTTTTATCTATGTGTTTTTCTTTGTGTTTAAGCACGTCGCAATTGTGTTTTGAAAGGGACTGTGAAGTTTATTATTAACCCTCCGCCGCCCGTCACTGCCCCGGGATGAATTCTCTGAATCTGTATCTCATGGGGGGTCTCAGTGCCCCCCGCTCGTGGCACAAACACTGCTGTGTGAGGATATGCACTTGTTTGCGTCCACTTTTATGTCGGATCACTTCTTTTTATTTCGGCCACAGACTAGTGTTCACAGAGATCGCCACAGGCTGCACTCTGACGCCTTTACGCTCACACTGCCACCAAACTATATTTTCCCTGTTCGCCACTTCTCCAACGGGTAGGCCTACTTCGGCGTGGCCGCAGTGATCCACACCGTGTGGAGTCTATTTTTCCATTTCCCTTTCAGTCGGCGATTGCCACTACCGCCTTCATGCACTCAGTAAATGATATTAATTCGGGCGTGTCGATGACTATGTATGGGTAAATATGGGCGGTACGTGAAGCCCGCAAAGGCTGCGCCACATTTAGAGTTGATTGTGATTTATAAAGGGAAACAGGCGTAGGACGTGAGTGCGCACTGTTTTATAAATCCGAATATTTTTGTTCGCACGTACATCCTACATTTCTTCCGTACGCCAGCTTCCACGTGAATCCCACGCAAAGCTTTATAAATGAGGCCCCTGGTCTGTTTTTCCACGGCCAGGACTGAATCAGCATTGTTCCTCTTCAATCTGAGATTCGACTATCGGCTGAACCCTCCTTTCCAGGACCTTGGAGTAGACTTTAACAAACACTCTTCGGTCCCCCTCTTGCCAAGATGGCGCCACATGCCCTGTCTTGAGCTGCCTCTCTTCACTTGTGTTTCTATTATACATTTTGTTTTAATATTACATTGTTGAAGGGACCCCGGGACATTAAAGAATGTCATTGCAAACAACGGTTGGTGTAATTGTTGTGCGTATGACAATTAAACAGTCTTAAAATATTTAACAGGAGAACCACCACTCCTCAGGCACTTACCCAGACTTCCACGCAAGTTTTAAGAGACATGTCTTCCATGATAGCCCCTCCACACCCAGAACGTTCTGCATTTCTGGACGGATCTCATCAAGGGCATATTAGTCAGATTCAGTACTTGCTCAGTTGAGGTCAACAGCATTCCCATCTTAATGAACACAGTTTGGATGGTTTACCCTTCCCCTCCTATGGTGCCTGACAGTTTTCCAGAAAGCACTTACCGGGCGTCCTACTCCATAGCTTCCGCAATTTCCTCCCACACTCGCTGCTTTACCTCTGGACCTGTCGGTACCTCGGAACAGCCTCCGGATTCCATAACATATATACCGGAAGGACTACTACATTGTTCAAGGGTTACCGCCCCTTAAGGCATCTTATATTTTAAGACCACAGCTTCAGAAATGGAAGCTATGAACATCGACCACTTGGGTTCAATGCCCACAACTTCTCGTGGAATGCCAGACAATTCTCCTCAGAAGGTGGGAGTTGAATATCTCTCGGACAGCGGCCTCCTCCAGTTCACCCGTTTGGGCTTACCAGGTCTGTCCAGAGTCTTCCCCCACCCAACTCACCACCAGATGGTGATCGGTTGACAGCCCCGCCCCTCTCTTCACCCATGTGACCAAATCATGCAGCTGTAGATCAAACGATAAGATCACAAAATCAATCATCGACCTTCTGCCTAGGGTGCTCTGACACCACATACACTTATGAGCATCCTTATGTTCGAACATGGTGTTCGTTATGGATGATCCGTTCTGGAGAACTAAACCCTGTTCATGCCACTTTAAACAGAACCAAAGTTTCACCTCCTCTGTGTGAAAGCCCTACAGATGTCACCATCACTCATCAAGTGCGAGTTGAATTCTCCAAGCAGAACTATTATACGGAACACAAAAATTGATAACATGATATGAACCAAACAGGAGGGTTAAGATTAGTGTAAGGGGTTGTGGTTAGGTAATGTAGTGATAATGATGAAGGCTATTCATTGTCTTTATCTTTTGTGATAAGTGACGAAAAGTACTGTAACACCTTGGACATTTGTTTTACAGGTGCCACCATGAATGTGATTTTGGACTTGTCCTATGTTGCGAGCATCTGGATCTCTGCTGCTGTGGTCATTCTCTACACACTGTTAGGAGGTCTGTACTCTGTGGCTTACACAGACATCATACAGCTCATCCTCATATTCATCACCATGGTGAGGATGCTATGGTTTAAGTATTTATAAAGTGTGTCCTGTCTTAGTTTTAAGGTGACACAAAACATTGACATTTTCCTTAAATAAATATTGCAGGAATAGAAAATAGGTAGAAAGAAAAAAGACGGCCCTTGTATTGGGTATTGGTTTCTCATATTTAAATGTACACACACACACACACACACACACACACACACACACACACACACGTCTTTTCACTAAAGTTTCTGTCATGTGTCTTTGCAGTGGACCTGTGTCCCCTTTGTCATGACGAACCCTGCGTCGGTGGATATTTCCCAGACAGCGCTGAACTACACTTTCCAGGCACCGTGGATTAGTAGACTGGACAGCAAGTTTGCCTGGATATCCCTTGATGATTTCCTATTACTGGTAATCTCAAGTTTCAAATGAAAAGGACAGCTGTTTGCTTCTGTCCCCATAGATCAGCTTCCAAAGTTATGATAATGTCAACATACAGTTAATGGCAATATTATTTGAGTTGCTGTGTATGAGCCTGGCATAAGATTATCATAGGTATGTCATGAAAACTTTAAGAATTATGACTTGAACTTTAACCATGTCAATCGGTTAGGTTTAATAAAAGTAGCCATAGAAAGGACAATACAAAGATTTTACCAGGTCTGTCTACTGTTTATTAAACCTGTATCTTTCTCAGGTTGAATACAACTGCTTACATGTGATATGATTCATATTGGTTATTCGTTACAAGAGTTTATTGCAGTTTACCGGATTCTGGTTACCTAGTGAAGGACCCCAGAAGATCATATTTGCTGATGATTAGTAAGAACTCAGTTCTGCATAAGATGATTAAAAACAGCATTTTTTAAATGTATATTAATCCTAGTTTCAATCTTTTCCCAAAGGCTCTGGGAAATTTAGGATGTCAAGCCTTCCACCAGAGGACCTTGTCTGCTGTGTCCTCGTCTTCAGCCAGAGTCTCATGCTTTGTTGCTGCTTTCTTTATCCTGATATTCGCGATACCTCCTATACTGATCGGTGCAGTGGCTGTTTCCACAGGTATAAACGGTCTCTTAAATTATATTAATGATGTTTGCATTAAACAATGGTATCTAACATCATATTATGTTCATTGTGTGAATCAACGAAACTGCAGTTTAAGAAAAATAAATAACCAGAGGTTAAAATAATAATAATAATAATAATAATAATAATAATAATAATAATAATAATAATAATAATAATAATAATAATAATAATAATAATAATAATAATAATAATAATAATAATAATAATAATAACTAGAACTGCAATTAGTTACGAACGGAGGTAAAGCCTTCAACGCAACCCGGCTCTCGAGCACCACTTCAGTGGATCTGGAATATAAAGTTTTTGAATATGGGATGTTCGGTGTGGGAGTTACAGTATATAATTATTGCTCTGCAAAACGCGGTCCCAGCTCCTGCTCGGGCTTGGCCCCCTAATAATAATAATAATAATAATAATAATATAATAATAATAATAATAATAATAATAATAATAATAATAATAATAATAATAATAATAATAATAATAATAATAATAATAATAATAATAATAATAACTTAAACTAATGATAACTCTCTTCCATGTGTTTGTCCTATCTGTCTACATACCAGACTGGAACCTCACGTCTTATGGTTCTCCTTCTCCATTGGAACGTGACGAGGGAGCGATGATCCTGCCCATCGTTCTGAAACACCTAACGCCTCTAGTTATCTCCATCACCGGGACTGCAGCCATCGCTGCTGCTGTGATGTCATCAGCTGACTCTGCTCTGCTCTCTATGGCCTCTATCTTCACCTGCAACATCTATAAGTCCATCTGAGGCCCATGGTGAGGAAAAAACTAATTTGTTTTCGTTAAATGCTCCTACCACCAAAAGGGAGACTTTTTGAAAGATTTGAAGGAAAGACTGAAATTAGGTGTAATAGGGAATGAACAGGGTCATTGTTATAACCTGTATTTCATCAGGAGAAACCCATTGAGATTAAGAAAAAACTTTTTTTGCAAGGATTTCAAAGACTTGAAAGATGGACTGAAATTCATGGGAGATTAAATGGAGACCTGGCCGAGGCAGATAGCAGAATAATGAAAACACAAGAGGACAACATTAATAGATCTGAAAGAATAAACAATCAACATTACACAATAAATAACATTTAAAAAAATATTTATTAAAATTAAATTTTAAATTGGATATAAAAATAAAAAAATGGATCAGTTAAATTATTTTAATTTACATGCAAATTTAATTAATTAAAAACTTAAATAAATTAAATAAAAAAGGAAAAATATAAAGACGTAACAACCGTTTTTTTTTTTACAACCCTCAAGAGTGACCACAGCGGGGTGACATGTTGTGGTCTATTCCTAGAGCTAATAGAACAACATTAGTTTGGACAAATATGCATCAAGAACAAATTCCAGCTGAAGAAGGGTATTTTGAACCACAATACAATTATTCAGCAAGTATGAGGGTACTTGTGCACAGCAGTATATAACAGTGTCATCAGCATGAAAGTGAACATTAGCATTCAAAACGTTTTGATCCTGATTATTTAAAAGTGGAAAACATGGGTTGAACAGTACAATGAAAAAACATTTAAAAACATTTTTTTAAATGTGAAAACGTACCTCCATTGCTTTACAGAAACTGGTCCTTACTTACCTTTTTCATTTGTATTCAGGCCTCACAAAGGGAAATCCAGTGGGTGATCCGTGTCTCCGTGGTGGTTGGAGGCCTGCTTGGCACGTCACTCACCAACCTGAAAAACAGCATCATAGCCATGGTGTTCCTTTCGTGTGATTTATCCTACGTTTTGATCTTCTCCCAACTGGTCTGTGTCCTGTTCTTCGACATCTCCAACGGCTACGGGGCTATTATGGGCTGGCTGATAGGGTTGGTGTTGAGACTGCTGAGTGGAGAGCCAACCTAGGCTTAGCACCAATCCTACACTTCCCAGGTTGTGTTCTGGAAGACGGTGTTTATGTCCAGTACTCTCCTTACAAGACCATCTGCATGCTGGCGGCTTTCACTGGCAACTTGGTGTTCTCCTACTGGGCGTCTGTGCTCTTCAACAACGGCTCGATTCCTGAGAAGTGGGACGTGTTCAAGGTGAAAGCCCAGAACTCACCACAGCCACTGACACCGACAGATGAAACCAAAGGACTCAACGAGAAGGAGAAGTTGGAAAAAAACGAACTTCATCAAGATGCCTCTGAACCAATGATGAGCGCAACAGAAATGTGAAAAACACATTCAGACTATGACATAAAGCACTGCCCTTAATCCTAATAACAAAAGGTCGATACACCTTGAATTGTACTGTGAAACGATGACAGCTCTTAGGGAATTAGGGAGTTAAAGGTTTTAAGGCGAGACACTGCAGGTGAATATATATATATATATATTTTTAATGTTCTTATATATCATCATATAACTTTGTATCTCACCATAATATGCAGGAATGTTTTACCAAGGGTGTAAAGAATTGTATATAAATTGATATTTTAAATATATGAACATAAATGTTAAGTTATTACTGCGTTTGGGTGGGCTATGATAAATGGGTGAATGTCAGTATGTATTGCATGTAGGGGAGAGTGGGGTGAGTTGTGCCAGGGGGAAGTAGTGCCACCCTTTGTTTCTAGAAAACAATAGAAGCAAGTGTTCAAGTGACTACATATTTTTGAAGAGTGATCCATTTCACTCATCCTGCAAAGAAGGGAGACACATGGAATGAGATCTAAGCAAAACACAGTGTTATGCCTTTCAAAGCAAAATTCTATGATTATTGTGACTGGGCAATTATAGACACGTTTGAAAACATTGGACACATGTTTTAGTGCTTTTGTATGCTACACTACAAGTATATACAGTTAGCACAATGTCAGCCCTAACTGCTGCATCATACTAGTTTTTCCAAAATGCTGGGGTTGGGGTGATTTGTGCCCAAGGGCCTGGGGTGAGTTGTGCCAGTGGCATGGCTGTACTATATGCTGGTCAACAAAAATAAAGTGACAGTAGCTCAGAAGAGACTGACATAACTGATGAGAGTTCGGATGGCCAGAAGAGATGATGATGATGATGATGATGATGATGATGATGACGATGATGTTGGTGACTCATTGTGTGTCATTGTGAGCTTTGCAGGTAAAACCACCCAGACCTGCTAAGCAAATTGACCTTCAATCTTTGTAAAATATTTACTTTAAATAAACCTTTGTTTTTTTACTTTAATACCTTTAAAATCAGATACTTTTGTACTTCTATCCAAGAGGTATTGCAATATGTGACTTGTTACTTGTATCGGAGTAATTTTTCTAGTAAGTATCTAGTATCTCTGCTCTTACTCCGCCCCTGAGTGCGATTGCTGTATTCACACCTGTCTGAAAGATGCGCACCGAAGGCGGAAGTGCATCTGAGTTCGTTTCAACCGAACTAAACACGGCATGTGTGAATACACCCTTAATGGGTGAATGACAGATCAGTGTCTCCTGAGGGCCTTCGATGTCACACGTGTATCTGTGTAAATCATGAGAAAATGGATTGTTTTGACACGTGGTAGGAAAAACAACATAACCCTGTGACTGCAAGATACTTACAACAACTGTTTAAAATGGATCGCCAAGACATTAAATTGTTAAAAAAACAAATTCACTGTGTTTGAGTATGTGGTAGATGGGTTAAAGACCTACTTACTTATAATACATATTCCCTGTATGGCTAAGTTAAGTATTTATCAATCTTAATACAATATAATATAAATGTATTAATTCTATTATACTCGTGACAATATGTAACAGCTACTCCTGATAGCTTTGGAATGTCTCAAAGTTTATCAGCCAGGAATCTTAGTGTTATATTTGAAGATATGTGAATAGCCCAACAATATGGACAGTAGGTTATTATTGAGTTAAGAAACTAAATTATCCTTTAAATGTCTATGTCAAATAAGATAATTTTATTTTTGGATAATTTCTCTTGAAATCATGCTCCCTTCTCTTACTGTGCCCACCAGACATTCAGCTTGCATGAGATCCCCTTGAAACCTGCTAATCTAGTTATGTCGCTCCTCATTTGCATGCAATTAAACTTTCAACACTTGAGTGTTATTTGGCAGTGTGCATCTACTCTTCATATGTAAAGATTTCTGTAAAGGGTATTAAGCTGTGGAATGAACTTGATGAAGATGTCAAAGGGAGTTGCAGTTTGCGCAATTTCAAAACAAATTATGTTTCAAAAATTATTGAAAATGACAGACTAATAAGCTGAGCACAATGTGAATGTCACTATCATAACAATATTGTAACGAATAATAGAGGCCAGCAGACAGACTTGTATGTTTTTGAATACTTTTGCAGATGTGTTTAGACTACCAGATAAGAAATTGAACAGGCCACATACAAGGCCACTTCACACTTGCATTGACACAGACAAACTGAACTGAGCTGAGAACTGCTAACTTGGTCTCTAAATGCCATTGACCGTGTGTTTTCAACACGTGTCTGTTTTTTTTTTTCTTTTTTTTTTTTGTTTGTTTTATTTTTTTTAAATAATTTTGTGAAACAATAACTGTGTATCTGTGTATCTAAATCCGAATCTGATGAAAATGGGGGCGGGACCTGATAAGCCTTTGGCTTCTTCTGTCACCCTTCGGACAACACAAAGTAAGATGTATGAAGATATGAAAGAGAAAATTGTGTATTGGTGGAATTGTCCGAAAGAATAATAAACAAACAAACAAACAAACAATAAATAAATAAATAAATAAATAAATAAATAAATAAATAAATAAATAAATAAATAAATAAATAAATAAATAAATAAATAAATAAATAAATAAGTCAAGGAAATAGACCAAGGAAAGTAACCAAGGAAAGTAATGTCAAGACAATTGGAAAACGTGGCGGTATCTATCAGAAAGCTTACATTATTTTTCTTTAATGCAATCAGAACAGCAAATTAAATATCAACAACATTTGATAAAGAAAAGGAACCTCAAAGATTCCAAAGCAAAACTGTTGGGCAACTTGTGAGTTCAGTATCAAGTAAATCATATCAAGTCAGTGGTAAAGTCACTAGAACAATATTTAATGGTAAACACAATTTAAACACAAACAACTTTAAAGGCATTAATAATATATGGTATTGGAATGGATACATTAATCACAAAGATTTAACATATCATCTGTAAACAAACAATTATGAATATATTGGAGTAACGAATAGTAGCCTATATCTAATGTTTTGGGTAGAACCTTGTACAAACTAAGTGGTAATTAAAGATGAACAAAAAAAAGAATAACATCTTACTTTTTTTTCTTTTTTTATGAATTACAAATTTCATACAATAAATACTGACATTCACCCATGTGTAATATCTCATCCGAAGTCCTGTAATAACTTCACATTTATATTCATATATTTAATTCTTTACACCCTTGGTAAAACATATTGCATATTATGGTGAAATACAAAGTTACATGATGATATAAGAACATTAAAAAAAAGCTATTCACCTGCAGTGTCTCGCCTAAACCTTTAACTCCCTAATCCCTAAGAGCTGTCATCGTTTCACAGTATAATTCAAGGTGTATCGACTTTTGTTATGTAGGATTAAGGGCAGTGCTTTATGTCATAGTCTGAATGTGTTTTTCACATTTCTGTTGCGCTCATCATTGGTTCAGAGGCATCTTGATGAAGTTCTTCCAACTTCTCCTTCTCGTTGAGTCCTTTGGTTTCATCTGTCGGCGTCAGTGGCTGTGGTGAGTTCTGGGCTTTAACCTTGAACACGTCCCACTTCTCAGGAATCGAGCCGTTGTTGAAGAGCACAGACGCCCAGTAGGAGAACACCAAGTTGCCAGTGAAAGCCGCCAGCATGCAGATGGTCTTGTAAGGAGAGTACTGGACATAAACACCGTCTTCCAGAACACAACCTGGGAAGTGTAGGATTGGTGCTAAGCCTATGGTTGGCTCTCCACTCAGCAGTCTTAACACCAACCCTATCAGCCAGCCCATAATAGCCCCGTAGCCGTTGGAGATGTCGAAGAACAGGACACAGACCAGTTGGGAGAAGATCAAAACGTAGGATAAATCACACCCAAGGATCACCATGGCTATGATGCTGTTTTTCAGGTTGGTGAGTGACGTGCCAAGCAGGCCTCCAACCACCACGGAGACACGGATCACCCACTGGATTTCCCTTTGTGAGGCCTGAATACAAATGAAAAAGGTAAGTAAGGACCAGTATCTGTAAAGCAATGGAGGTACGTTTTCACATTTAAAAAAAATCCTTTTTCATTGTACTGTTCAACCCATTTTTTCCACTGTTAAATAATCTGGATGAAAATATGTTGGAATGCTTATATTCACTTTTATGTGGATGACACTGTTATATATGTTTGTGCACAGGAACACTTTTTAAAGGCCATAACTTGCTGAATCCTTTTATTGTGGTTCAGAATACCCTTCCTCTCTGGAACAAACTTGTTCTTATGCAGATCCAAACTTAAATTGTTCTATAGCTCTAGGAATAGACCACAACATGTCTTTGAAATCCTAGCAAAACATTTAAATAATTTCTTAACGTCAATGGCTTTCTCCCGATGAAATACAGGTTATAACAATGACCCTGTTCATTCCCCATTACACTTAATTTCAGTTTTTCCTTTCAAGTCTTTCAAAAAGTCTCCCTTTTGGTGGTAGGAGCATTTGACCAAATCACATCAGTTTTTTCCTCACCGTGGGCCTCAGGATGGACTTATAGATGTTGCAGGTGAAGATAGAGGCCATAGAGAGCAGAGCAGAGTCAGCTGATGACATCACAGCAGCAGCGATGGCTGCAGTCCCGGTGATGGAGATAACAGAGGCGTTAGGTGTTTCAGAACGATCGGCAGGATCATCGCTCCCTCATCACGTTCCAATGGAGAAGGAGAACCATAAGACGTGAGGTTCCAGTCTGGTATGTAGACAGATAGGACAAACACATGGAAGATAGTTACTATTAGTACAAGTTAATCTCAATATTTTTGTAGTTGCGCTTTGTCACCACATATCTACTGTCCTGCCAATTAAATCAATTTAATTACATTTAAATAGTTGAACTAAAGATGTTCACAAAGAGACACATTTTCATCAGATTCATAACACCCAGGAATGAATGGAAACCAAGTTTGTTTGTTTTGTTCTAAAACATTTCTCCCAAATTCCAAATAAAAAACATGGTCATTCATAGCATTTATATTATTATATTTAAGCATATATTGGAGAGGTCTCTTAATTTGTTCCAGAACTGTAGTTTCGTTGACTCACACACAATGGCATTTGAAGTGAGATATCATCTTTGAATGCAAACATAATTTATATTTTTAGAAACAAATAATACCTGTGGAAACAGCCACTGCCCCAAAAGTATAGAAGGAATCCCAAATATCAGGATAAAGAAAGCAGCAACAAAGCATGAGACTCGGCTGCAGATGAGGACACAGCAGACAAGGTCCTCTGATGGAAGGCTTGGAATCCGAAGTTTCCCATTGACTTGAGGGAAAGATTGAAAATGTGATTTATAATTAATTTTTTTGGAGACCTCATCATATACATAACTGAGTCATTACTGATCTTCAGAAAATGCAATCTTCTGAGGTGGATTGGATGCATGGGTATGTTTAAACATTTATTTACATCTAAGAAAGATGCAGGTTTAATAAACACTAGAAATATATTTTAAAGTCTGTTTGGTGATTGTTCTAAGTCACATTTGTTACAGTTTTCATGACATACCTATGATAATCTTATGCCAGGTTTATACACAGCAACTCAAATACACTTTGGAAGCTGATCTATTGGGACAGAAGCAAACACTGTCATTTCATTTTAATTTTGAGATTACCATCAATAGGAAATCATCAAGGGATATCCAGGCAAACTTGCTGTCCAGTCTACTAATCCACGGTGCTGGAAAGTGTAGTTCAGGGCTGTCTGGGAAATATCCACCGACGCAGGGTTCGTCATGACAAAGGGGACACAGGTCCACTGCAAAGACAAGGAACACATGACAGAAACTTAAGTGAAAAGATATGTTCTGATCTATACATCTAGGAAAAACTACAGACAGTACACTTCAAGAATATATAAATATAGCATCCTCACCATGGTGATGAATATGAGGATGAGCTGTATGATGTCTGTGTAAGCCACAGAGTACAGACCTCCTAACAGTGTGTAGAGAATGACCACAGCAGCAGAGATCCAGATGCACGCAACATAGGACAAGTCCAAAATCACATTCATGGTGGCACCTGGAAAACACATATCCACATGTGTTCATTTGTTTAACTTATTACAATTTGCCATTTCATAATCACTATATGCCTAACCACAACCTCCACACTAATATGAACCCTCCTGTTTCATGTTATCTACGTTTGTGTTCCAGATCATAGTTCTTTTTGGAGACTTCAAACGGGAAAGTGGGCAGTGATGGAGACATCTGTAGGGCTTTCACACCGGTAAAGACTCTGGACAGACCTGGTAAGCCCAAACAGTCGGTCAGACGGTGGTAGTGCAGAGGAACTAGGGAACATCTGAGAGATCTTCCTCTTGCACTTTGAATTGCCTTGTGTATGAATTGGGCTTCATAACTAAACTTGCCTTGCCTTCAACTCACACCTTCGACTGAGATTTTTCTGGCATCCCTCTGGTCTACATGTGTTTTGTGGATCTGGAGAAGCTTATGAACAGGTTTCCCGGGAGATACTGTGAGGGGTGCTGAGGGAGTATGGGGTGAGGGGGGTCCCTGCTCAGGGCCATCCAATCTCTGAACGCTCAAAGGGAGAGCTGGTTCCGGGTTCTTGGTAGTAAGTTGACTCATTCACAATCAGGGTTGGCCTCCTCCAGGACTGCACCAATCTTGATGGACAGGATATCGAGGTGTAGTCGTGGTGGGGAGGGGTTACAGTTAAGTGTTGGGCCGATCTCATTTGTAAATCTGTCAAAATCGACCAAAACTCGACAGGAGGGTTATAGAAACTTGACCCTGAAATAATTGGATAAACAATAAAGCTGCAAGTCTAGAAAGTCTATAGGTAGATACTGTACCTAAGCTAATTAGTGTTCCAGCCAACCACATAATGTCGGTTAAAATGGCACCCACGGACTGAACGGCCATTAGTGCTTTCCCATACTTGACCTCGAAAGGGTCTAACATGGTCACATATCTCTTGTCTCTCATCGGCTTGGCGAACACAAGGCCACCTGAGAAATAAAACAGATGGACAGATTTGCATGCTGTGGGCAAGATTCATGTTTACATTCAAGAGAAAAACAGCAGAAACATACATCAAGTTTTAACCATTTTGGACATTTACACCCAATTTGAGTTCAGACAGACTTTTCAAACACATTCAGGAAAGTCATGGAAAGCACTCTATATGTGCGTTTACAGTAGCTGTGAACCATCATACATAACATCATAATACCATAACAGCTTGGATAGAATACCCCAAAGTCTGGCTAACTTGATTTTTTATTTATTTATTTTTTCTACAGAAACTCTTACCCCTCAAACGGTCTTAGTGGGTAAGGGGTAAGTGAGGCTTTCCTAATCTGTCCTTGGAAACAGGTACTTTTTGTTGTTTAAAAAATTCGGACTTTAGCCACTGATAATGTGTTAGTACTTACCAATAATAAACGAAAGAGAGTAAGCTGTAATCAAGATTAACGCCGACATCAGTCCCATGGAGGGGGTGTATAGCATCTCGGTTATGCCCATGACAAAGGCTCCTCCAACCCACGTGGCTAAAAGAAGGACAGGCAGAGACACACACATTAGTTCACAGGAGAAATACGTTCAGACAGTTTAGACAAATGAGCGCCAACATTGTTTAAAGATATATTGCTCAACGTCTGTCGCCCCCTTGAGGAATTCTGAGTAATTACAACAACACTGTTGGTGCATCTTCATGAGGTAAGTCTTCAGTGATTGCAGGTATTATAAACCTAACGCTCTATGTCCATGTTTTTTCTTTCTCTTACTGAGAGATGCAGAGAGTCTTTTGGAGCTGATTGGCTTCATAAACTTTGTGTCAATTCATTTGGCAATGGCCTAAATGTAACCGACCATCATTTATATAAAAAAGGTATGCACTATAGCTTTAACAAGCTTAAAAAAATTCACCCCCCTTTCAGTGTTGTCATGGAGATATTACCTAAACATATAGACCAGAATGTTTTTTTTGTACCAGGCCTTGAATAGGTTAAATAATGCTGTGAAAATGGCCCATTTAACATGTTGGTCAATGAGAAATTGCTGTATTATGAATCCTGCTCCTAGTGGACACTCAGCAAACTGCATTTTTAGTCACTTCAGCATTGGATGCTGGTAGAATTTCCTGTGGTTAGGGCCCTGAATCCATGACACGGGATAAGGTGAAAATGTGTTTAGTTATTTATAGCACTTCTTCTTGGTCTTTTAGGTGCATTTCCCCAGGACAACCACTTTATAAAATGCACATGGCCGTTAAGTTTGTCCATTCTGTGCTTCTGTAGAATCCAGGCAGTACAAAGTGACAGCCTCAATGGTGGCAAGCCCCACTCCTATCTAGATATAAAAGGCTCATTCTAAAGGTGCGAACACACTACACGCGTACAGACGCGTATAAAATCGGCAATTTTTCCATAGGGAACCAGTGGTTTACGCGCGTACATAGCGCGTAGATGCGTTACTCGCGCTAAAGCAACACTTTAGCCGCGTTAGCCGCATATATACGCACCTAACGCGCCTACGCAGCTACGAGCAGAGTTAAAAAAAAATAACACAAAATGATCAAGCAACATTTTAGCTGCGTTACGCGCGTAAAGCATACGCGGGTAACGCGTGTAGTGTGTTCGCACCTTTAGGCAATAAAATACTTTTTTTGTGAATATTATATTACATTTCTACCAAGTCTGTTCTGAAAAATTACAATACATTCTGCACACTGCACCTTTAAGCCTTATGAGGTTCACCCAAACATCACTGGATGATCCAGCCTCCTTGATGCCAAACCCAAACAAGAATGTGTTGATAAGAGGGAAGGACAAAAGAGTGTATCTCTCCCCACTTGGTCTGACCCTCAAATTCACACAACAATTTCAGGGGAATGCAAACAAACCTTGTTAACATTCCCTTTGTTTACATACCAGTGTTCAGAGCCTTTAGGCTGTGTATGAACACCAACATTTTTTCAGCACACACACAGTATGGACTGGTACCATATTGTGAGGAGATATTCACAGATTTTTCCAAAAAGTAATTTTTCAACAAACATTCTCCAGAATTACCTAGTATGCCTTTAACACAACAGTGCTAGCGTCCTCACAAAGCCATATTTCACCTGTCATTGTGAACATCCCCACCACTCTCGTAATGCTTCGGTTTCCAAGCAGAGCCATGTCCATTTTGTCAGCTGAGGTTTTGCTCTCCTGCTTCCTGGATTTGAAAGAAGCCCAGATTCCCACTCCAAGTACCAGCAGGTAGAAAAAGACCATCGCGATCACTCCGGGGATACTGACAGCCATGGTGAACCTGTGGGATGGTAGCAAAAAAATTTATAATTTAAGATACAGTGGCAGCAGTGGCGAAGTGGGTAGGGTGGTGAACATCGTATAAATACAAATGTCCAAGGCTGATATAGGCCGATGTTGCAGATACATTTAGCCTTTACCAGGTTACCAGGTTACCAGGTACGGAATATTTAGTATAGGTTTACATTAGGCTACATAATTAACACTTGCAGTTAGTTATTTGCTAAATGACAGGAACATTTCCCAATTTCCTGCAGAAAAAGTAGCCCTGTGCCTTGTTGTAATGCCGCACAAAGTGCCTCACAAAATGTCTGTGCACGCCACTCCTCAGTCCTCTTCACAGCAGACCCTGGTTCAAATCCAGCCCGGGTCGTTCTCTGCACGTCATTCCCTCTCTGACACATTTCATCTCTGTCTCTCCAGAAAACTGTCTATTAAGTTAAAAAAAACAGCCCAAAAAAACAGAATTTCTGCTATTTTGCTTCATGAAAGAAATTGTAGCTGTGGCATTAAAAAAGCAGTTGTAGCTTTATTGAATTTTGTCTCTTCATCTCTGCATGAGTCAGGATCAAGTTTCAATAGAATATAACATTTCATTGAGTAATACCTACTTCACCTTCGGGAATATGAAGGTGAATTGAACTCTGAGATCCTATGTATAAATGTGCAAAAATGTTAGAAATCGGTTCATCCTAGTCTGAGAAAAGACAGTGACATCACAATGACATCACAGTGTCATCACAACTGTGCAAACTGTAGGGTTAGACAGTGAGACCATAAAACACTCTTTCTGCCTTTTCTCAGGCTAGGATGAACCGATTTCTAAAATGTTTGCACATTTATACTACATAGGATCTCAGAGTTCAATACACCTTCATATTTCCACTGTGGAAGTAGACCTTTAACAGAAACACTTTTTTACAGACGAGAAACAATGCAGGATTCATGGGTGTGAGATTCCACTACATGCCATCTATCCATCTAGAGTGTTGTGTCTGTGAAATGAGCCAAGGATTGTTTTTGAACGCTCGCTCACTCTCCGTTAACTTTCTCAATAAACGGTGAACAGCAAAGATATTATAACACAATAGATTAATGTGCTTTCTTACCGTGGAGAGGCTGTTGCTTTTTGCCTTTAGCAGAGAGTGTGCTTGGTTTGAAGTAATAAATTAAATGTTGTAATGTGTGTGTGGGCTCACCAACAGGTTAGCACACATTCATAGATATCAAGCAACGCCTCTTAAAGGTGCACTATGCAGTTTCAGAGGAGGGGATTTGTTTACATTCACAGAGCCTGCAGTAAGTTTACAAAACATTTCTCTACATGTAATTCTGAGTATGGAATAATTCTATCATCATATATCCAAACTAAATTAATTGGGGGAACCAAGAACCAAACATAAGACTAGAATATATTTGTAAACCAAACTGTGGGCCCTGCTGCTGTTAACAACAACAACAGTGAAACAGTAACTTTTCAGGAAGTTTTTCTAATTTCAAACAGTGTTTCAGGGATCACATTTTCCCTGTGAGGAAAGTTTCTTAATTCAGTTTGATAATGTAATAACCTCTCTGACACACCCAAAGTTGCATAAGCTCTAAGTCAAGTGCCAAATGTCGTTATCTGTGTTTCATGAAGTGATATATTACTTTACTCCCTGTCTACTGGAAATTTACCACAACTGTTTATGGTTATTTTTTTTCTTATGTAACAAAATCACTGCATAGACTAGTTCCCCATGTCATGACCTCGGCTTTGTCTATTCACTTGTGTTCTCTGTGTTAAGGCAACAAAAGATTTGGAAAATTACAGTTTAGGTTAAAAGTTCACGTCCCATCTCTCGTTCCAAGTCACTGTCACTGCTGCCTCCAGGTTAATTTTGACCAAACTGTTCTGGTTTTAATAGACATTATATTTATGCTGAACATCTTTTTAAATATGACCATTTTAGTTAAGCCTCGCATTGTTTTTATGCATATTTTGTTGCAATTTTACTTTATTATGAGACATGCTACATGCCGTCTATCTATCTAGATTGTTGTGTCTGAAATGAGCCAAGGATTGTTTTTGAACGCTCCCTCACTCTCCGTTAACTTTGTCAATAAACCGTGAACAGCAAAGATATTATAACACAGTAGATTAATGTGCTTTCTTACCGTGGAGATGATGTTGCTTTTTGCAGAGTGTGCTTGGTCTGAAATTATCCTCAATGTTTATGAATGTGGGCTCACCAACAGGTTAGCCCACATTCATAAATTTATTACAAGCAACGCCTCTTAAAGGTACACTATGCAGTTACAGCGGATGGGATTTGTTTACATGATCATAGCGTGCAGTAAGTTTACAAAACACATTTACTCTACATATAATCCTTTTTATTTAATTATAATATCATCATAAATAAAATAAAAATTATTTTGTGGGAACAGAGGCCTATTGCACAAAACCAAGATAAGGGATTAACCTATGATATTTACTGACCAGGCTAAACCTAAAGGATACATTTATACATGCAGGCTATATTTATACAATTGATTATCGATGGCAGATGAAGTTGCAAATGTGGTTTAAATGAGGTTTCTCACTTTGTACTTATAACCATACAGGTGCATCTAAGAAAAATTGAATATCAATGAAAATTTCCTTTTTTCTTTAATTTAATTCAAAAAGTGAAACTTAAAGGTGCAGTGTGTAATGACATCAAGAAAGTTCTAGAATGCAACGCTCCCTGGGTAACCCCACCCCTTTCGAATAATAACAGAAGCTACAGTGGCCTTTTAAACAATGCACCTGATGACATTCCAACCATGACGCTTCCAAAATGGCGGCGCCCATGTCTTGGTCCATGGTATGGAGAAATACGGAGATAAAAGAGACCCTTTCTAAGGGGAAAAAAATTATTCAATTTTTTTTTTCAGCTATTATGCACTAAATTAAACGTACTAATGGAAGTCTGATATGAAAAAAAAATTCTACACATTGCAGGTTTAAATATATAATAGAATTACACATGAAGTGAAAATAATTTAGAATAAACATACTTCTCATAAAGTCGACATTTTTGTACTGTATATAATTGTTTTATTGGTTTTATGTAATATTGTAATATTTTAAAAATCCTGGATTCAATGTGAGTAAAAGTTACTGCTTGCAACTTACCTTGCCTGGTACTTTCATTGTGGTAACTGTTTATATCACTTAGCTCCTTCAGAACCTAGAGCAATGTTGACTTACTCAGAGAGGGTTACACGGATAAAATAGCAACCTATCAAACAGGCTAAACTGATGTATTGTTCAGGCTTTGAAAAAGATATTTACTTTAGTTGTATGCTGACCTCCGAGGGCTTGGCGCAAAAGGGGCGTAAGTGACATTTTCAGAATTTTACAGGAGAGCAAAAACAAACTTTTTATTGATTGTAAATATTTAATAAAAAAACAGCATATTGAAGCAATCTCTACTTAAATAGAGATTAGGCTTCAAGGAATTCATATTTGTAAAAAAAATCTAAAATTAAAAAAAAATATTTATAAAAAAAAAAAATCTAAAATAAAGTGTTTATTTTAGTGTCCATATTTTCTCCATCATATGTGGGTATATCAGGTTCTCCAAACGTATTCAAAACACTTTTTCTGTAGTATAAATGTTGGTCTTTTCTACAATCCCTCCATATTGTCGGCTCTTTTAGCCTATTTATGATGCACTTACGCCTTTTGTGCGCCAAGCCTGGTGCACTTACGCCTTTTGTGCGCCAAGCCTAGTGCACTTACGCCTTTTTTGCTCCAAACTCAACCGAAGGTTTTCACTTACGCCTTTATGTTTTCAGCCTTTATTTCAAAAAGTAAAATGTTAAGTGACATTATTCTTTTACCATTTGATAGAACTTATCAAGACCTTTAAAATGATATATAAAAGTCATTTTCGCAAAATATGTCACTTACGCCCCTTTTGCTCCAAGCCCTCGTTATATGCTTACAATATGAGGTCAGCATACAACTCATGAACTGATTCTGTAATTCATGAAAATATGCATAACTCCGCTAATATTTGAAGGTTTTACCACAATTTTGTTCCCTGAATGCCAGGTATATGAAGTTGGGTACTTTTTAGCATGTTTTAAATAGCACCACTGCCTTGTCCATCCTTGAAAATGTGGGATTAGACACCATAATCAAGATCCTAGGTGCTCTACAACCCAAGCTACTGGTACTATAAGTACATTTTTAGAAATGGCCGCCGTGGGGGCCATAGGAAAAATTGGCGATGGCCCTATAGCTAAAAATCTTCCTTAGGGCATGCTCTAACAGTGTGCCAAAGCTCATGTTTGTATCATAAAAAGCACAATGCATTCACATATCTGCTGGGCTATAGGCTATTCGGAATGTCCTAATATGGCTATTTCAGTGGAGGAGTACTTCGAGAAAAATCTCATTAGAAATTGAACTGTAACATATATCTTCATACAACCACTGGTTATTGTTCAATAGCATCCTAGACAATACATAAATGGTATATTTGGCAGGGATTTATGTTTTGGTGATATTTGAGAGAAAAGTAAAGGAACCCTCTTTTCCTATCACCACAAAAGTACCATTTCCGCCTAAACTAAAGCTCTGTATACAGGACTCTATTTCAATAAATGTTTTGGTAAATTACATTCTAACTTTTTGGTGATGTGGGACAGACACCTGGTTAGTACCTCAGCAAATCTGATGAAGAAAAGAGTGAGCATTCCCAAGTTATGGGCTTTTTTGTCACATATCCCCTATTCGGAATGGCCTAATTTGGCTCTTTTTGAGGGACTGGGGTAGTTCTAAAGAATAACCAAAAAAACATATTTCGCCCAAAGATAAAAGTGCTCAAGAATCAATTTCACGAACAGGACATTCTAAAGATAAAAAAAATCATTGTTGAGGTTTGTTCTACCTCGGGTAGGGGTATCTCGAAAACTAAAGCCTTTTTTGAGCACTTGCTGCTAGACTAAACGCTGGTTGTCAAAATAACTTTTTGTCAAAATCAGTGAATATCTCCTCACGATCCCGCTACCTGTCCGTACTGTGTGTTTGCTTAAAAATAACTCCAGTGTTGATACACAGCCTAAAGGCTCTGTAAACTGGTATGTAAACAAATGTTGTACTACAAACAGAGCCCACCGTAGTTAGCAACATGCCAGTTTACAGAGCCTAGGCTGTGTGTTAACACTGGATTGTTTTGTCTCGCTTCAAAAACATTATGAAATCGAGAGCCCTCATGACAAGAGTGCAGATCAAATAAATCATGTTTGACACAATAAAAGAAAACCTGAAATTCGAAATAACGTTTATTCAATCAATGATAAATACAGGTCACAATTTTGCAATAAACTACATCTTTAAATATACATTAAAAATTCAACATTTCAACATTATAACAAAAACACCTTTTTCATGGACTGAAATACTTGTCAAACATTCTCTGAACCAACAATGAATCTTCAGTTCCGTCCCTCTCACATTCTTTTGTGATGGTGTGTGTGTGTGTGTGTGTATGTGTGTGTGTGTGTAGAATTAACCAAATTCCCTAAATATCTTTACCGCAGTAAAACTAAAGAACATGTGATGGCCAAAACAATTTGAAAAACATACATTTTGTCTAAATCTTTTTTTTTGCTTCATCGTCAACCGTTGACTTAATTCTCATGGAAATCAAGCGATATATCACCACATATCTTAAAAAGTATATCATCATGACCACACTTGCAGTTTCCTTGTAGATATTTAAGCCAATATGGATTGAAAAGGTAGATTTTGCAAAAAGGACCTTGAAAGGGTTATAAATCACTGGGTTGCATAGCGATACGATATCAGATGAATTAATTGGACAATAATGAGATATTGCAGATATCAGTATAGTGTAGAGTTTCTTCTCAACCTGATTCGAAAACTTTCTTTTTCCTTCTTTCCATAAGTTAATAAATTAAAAAAATCAGCAAATACTATGATTACATAATTGGTTAAAGATATAGTGCGTAACTTCTGTCGCCCCCATGAGGAATTCTGAGTAATAACAACAACACTGTCAGTGGTATCTACATGAGGTTAAGCCGATGTGATGGCGCATGGATTTTTGTACCTTCTGCTGTACGTCCAGGGTTTTTTCTTAGCAGTAGAATCAACAACTGAAGCATTTCCTAGCCGACATTCAGTCACTTATATAAAAAGCTACGCACTATAGCTTTAAAATCTGACCATAAACAAAATCATAAAACCAACTTGATAATAACTCTCGACATTGACTCAATCATTAAGTGCATGGTATTGAAATAAATTCAAACCAAAACCCAATAAATCGATAGTTATAATCATTAATCAATACATTTATTCAAAAAAAAATTCGAAATGCAGTGTCGCTGACTTCAACTCAGCTTAGATTAAAAATAAATACAATTTAAATAAATAAACATCTTTCACGTCCTCAACCGAGACATTGTCCAGCAATATTTGTCGATCAATGAATCTATCAGTGCCAACAATCACAATATTAACCAAATACTGTTTAATTACACATAGATGGTAAAAGGCTCCTTCAACATCTGCAGGCAAAAAAGCGCTCGTCAATTTAGGATTTTTGTCAATTTTGCTTCGATAACATGTCTTGTTTCATACTTATATACATGAAAAGTCCAAAATGTACCTTTAGGTGTTTATTTGACCAAACCTTGTCTGTTTGCGTCTGTATATTTCTCCTATACAACCATCTTAATGGCCATTATCCAAACATTAGTTATTTTCAATGCTCTGAACCAAATAAATCTCAACTTCTAAAGCACTTACATCAACTCAACTTGCCATAATCATTCTTAGCACAATTCCAAAGGTTATTACAGAAGAATTTGTTCATATGTCGTTCATTGTCTGATTTACACTACATTTAGTTCTTAAAAAACATCGAAATTGCATTTTGAAGACCTGTTTAAGTAATTCAAATATGTTTCAAAATGTTATATTTTTACCCTATTCACCTGCAGTGTCTCGCCTTAATATGAGACCAATAGCCAATTAAGTAAAAGCCTTTTGTTGTCAGTTGAATTCCTGAACCAGCAGTTAAAGACTAAGGTGTGTTCGAAATGGCCTACAAACATCCTTCCTCCTACATACTCAACATGTATATACTCCATACTATCTACCTAACCATCCATTGTGTATGTGAGGTTCGTCGGACCGTTTACACTGGAGTATACAGAAGCAATAAAGTTTTTTTTTTAAACTTCTGTGTCGTTCGAAAAAACGCAATACATTGTCGGGTGGTTGAGTAGGAAATGAAACCCATCGATCCATAGACATACATTTTCCCTCCGGGCATTTCTCGCCTACTAATACTCTCTCGGTTAAGCTATCTTCCAGCACTTTCAAAAAACTCACTATTTCCCAAGTCAGTCGGCTTATCCAGCTAAACCAGCGAATCCAATGGTTAGAATTTCACTCTGAATTCATTGAGTTTCACGCGGAGGATTTTGGCTTGTCCTGACTGAAGTTACACAACAGACTCTTGGCGCCACTCTGCCACGAGTTCAGTGTCTCCAATGGGGTTTTTCCATCCTGAACAAAACAAAGAAAACACACAGGGTTTAATATCCAAATGCATGTGAATTAGCACATAGAATAAGGTTAGGTTGCTAAGGCTAGACACTACAGGTGAATCGGGTAAAACATTTTTTTAACTTAACTCGTAGACTGAGTAGAATGAACATTTTGGTTTTATTCTACAAACAACTGACAACATTTCTATCAAATTCCGAATATATTTTTTGTCAGTAAGAGCATTTCAATTAAGTTATGTAGAGATGATGATTTAAGAAAAATCCAGACTGGTCTCTTCATTTTTTCTAGAGCTGTATGTCCGTTGGAATGAATGGGGGGATCTGAAGGGGTTAAATAATTCTTAAAGTTGTTTCCTGAGGGCAAATACATAGTGTGTGTGTGTGTTGGGGTGTGTGTGTGTGGGGTGTGTGGTGTGTGTTGTGTGTGTGTGTGGTGTCTTTTTGTGTGTGCCAATAACAGGCCTGGTGGAGTGTTGCATAATCAAAGGGGATGTTTTTTTACAATAAGCTGAAAAGTTGCGTCAATACTAGTTTATGGGACTGTGGTATTTAATTTACGGCCTGGTGAGGTATTGTTCAGACAAAAATATTTGAAGTTGTACTACTACAAGCTTTTAGACGGATGAGCAAGTGTACTTGATATATGACCACATCACGTACTTTTACATTTTAAACTTTAAACTCAAAAATAATTTAAGTCTGCCAAACTCTACCTGTAACTGTTTTAATTAGGCTATATTGTACTTTCAGCCATTTAATTTTTTTCCAGCCATTTTACATCTCTGTCTGTCTTTTTCTCTTTATCAGCTTGTTGTGTATTTGATGTATTTGCATTGTAAATTGTGTTTGTGTTGTTGTTTTTGCTTTGAAATGTTTTCACTCGACATCATGGTAAATCAAGGTCACCCCTCAACTGATCTTTCGAGTATAAATAAAGGATAAATAATTATTAAAAAAAAAATACATTTATTGTTTTGAAAACGATTCACAGTTTAAAGAAAGATATAAAAACCTTATATTCTACGTTAAATGGCAGATACAGCTGGCTGAGGTGTTGTGTACTTACACAGTTTTGGTTGTTGAGACTGTCCCCGCACATCAACAACTTAATCATCTTGATCTGTTTTCTCACGCGTCGTCAGGAGGTCTCCGTCCTGAGGTTGCCGGAAAAACAATTAGTTAAAGTCAGTGGTATATACATCATCAAGAAATTCTACAAGTTCTAAATGCAACACTTCATGGTACCACACCTTTTGATAATAACAGAAGTCAGGGCCATTCAAGACAAGAACAATTCTAATTTAAACAATGCACCTGATGACATCCCAACTATACACTTTCAGATGCGGCACTGCCTTGTCCAAATAGCAGAAAATGGACATAATATAACCCTTTCTAGGGAAAAATAATTAAAATCATTTTTTTCAGCTATATGCACTAATTAATGTACTTATGGATATTATAATTACTTCTACAAAGTCTGCTAGGAAAAAACTAAACTCACACTGCAGTTTAAAGTGAACTTGATACAGTGTTATAAAACACTTTCATCAGGTCTGTCTTCATTCCATTGAAAGAGCAGCTCTCATTCCACTGTTCGATAGAGCTACGTTTTCTTTTTTGACGAAAAGTTATTTGGACAACTAGCATTCTCCAGAATCACAGACTCCTCCTTTAATACATATGTAAGATGTGTGTGTGTGTGTGTGTGTGTGTGTGTGTGTGTGTGTGTGTGTGTGTGTGTTGTGTGTGTGTGTGTGTGTGTGTGTGTGTGTGTGTGTGTGTGTGTGTGTGTGTGTGTGTGTGTGTGTGTGTGTGTGTGTGTGTGTGTGTGTGTG
>CM047514.1:2860942-2865942 GCA_026122265.1 Ammodytes dubius | reverse complement strand
TTATTTATATAGCACAATTCAGACACAAGGCCACTCAAAGTGCTTTACAGGGGCAAGATTAGAATACATAAAACACATTATAAAACATTTAAAAGCGAATAAAAGAAGCAAATAAAAAAAATAAAAAAAATTAAAATGAAAATTGCAGGTTAAAATGGAAACACTCACCACAATCTCGGGCTGGGGCTGTGGCTTCTTGTGGGCGACCTTCCTCTCTCTCCTCCTCTTCTTCAGCTGCAGAATGTTGAAGAGATCGTCGACCGTTTCCAGCTTCACTCGTCCGCTTCTGTCCGTCTGCACAGAGGCACACAACTTCTTCAGCACAACAACAACAAATGCAGCAACAAGAACAACAACAAGAACAACAAACACAATGACGAGAAATACACGAAAACAAAAAAAAGAAGACTTAAGGTTAATTAAGTTGAAAATCTTATTCCTCCAATAGCAGGGATTCTTAACAGCTGTGATTCATTCACATCGTGTGTGTGTGTGTGTGTGTGTGTGTGTGTGTGTGTGTGTGTGTGTGTGTGTGTGTGTGTGTGTGTGTGTGTGTGTGTGTGTGTGTGTGTGTGTTGCCTCCAAAAAATGTGATTGACATATGTGTAATACTCCCAGTGGCCTCTAGGTGGAAGCATGAGACAAGAAACACAAAACGCAATGCAATAAAGCCACCCTCCTCATGTACTTGAATTTTAAATAGTTAAATTAAATTAAATGCACTCAATTATAGTCAAATGGCTGGTATCACGGAAATTTGTCAATATGAGACTATTGTAAAAATGTAAATAATTTGGTGCTCATATGGAAATAGGTGTTTAAAGCTGATTTTTATAAGATAATCATGATATTTGTTGAAGAAATGAATGATTCTATATTCTTACATTGAGCGCTGCCACACTGACTTCCTCCTGTTCACTGCCACTGTCACTCTCCTCCTGTAGGCATCCATCTTGTTTCTCCTGATTGACAGTTGCCTCGTAAACGCCCACAACCGATTCTTTGCTTTCTGTCCTCTTACCGGAGACCTGAAGCAGAAAAAGACACACACAACGTTATAATTTACATGATTTGTAATATCAAAAGCTATAGTGCGTAACTTTTTTCATATGAATGGATGTTGGTTGCATTCAAGCCATCGCCCAAACGAGTTGACACACAATGTTGATCAGCTCCACAAAACTCTCTCTGTATTTCTCAGTATGGCAGCGTTTACAAACTGGTGTCCCCCCCCCCCCCCCCGGCCCCCCCTCCAACACTGGTGCAGGAGTTCAGAAAAATCCCGAGAAGAGCCCAAGAAATGTTTCAATTGTTGATTCTACTGCTAAGAAACGTAGAGCAGAAGGTATAGAATCCATATGAAAACTGAAAACTGCACAGATAACATATAAAATGTTACCCTCCCAATCGGTATTCAATGGGCTGTTTGAAATTAAAAAGATCAAGTATGAACTCATGGAACCAGGTATGTCTATAAAAGGCAAATATTTAAAATGATTGTACAATGGTTAAGCTTAAATTTGTATTTAATTGTATTACAATAGTGCAACAGACGTATTGGTATTAAGAGTTGGGGATAGCCAATCATATACAGAAACAATGAGACAAGCTATTTAGTTAACGACATTTTGAAATTGTTGACAGGTTTTAACACTACAGTCAGATTTAAATTAATGAGTAGCTCTAAAATCCCACTGCTAACAGAGGAATGTAAACACACCACAGCTCCAGCACATTAACACACAAACACACACATACACACACACACACACTATAACTCTGTAATGACATACATAGTCACTTCTATGATCATTTAAACAAATTATAGTGCATAAATCATTCAACTTAACTTAATAACATAATAAATAAATAAATGAATAATCAAAATTGTAGTAATTACAAAGCCTGTCCTTTAAGCTGCTAAATTAAAGATGCTATTGTTAAAGGTG
Source organism: Ammodytes dubius (assembly GCA_026122265.1). Taxonomy (NCBI): domain Eukaryota; kingdom Metazoa; phylum Chordata; class Actinopteri; order Uranoscopiformes; family Ammodytidae; genus Ammodytes; species Ammodytes dubius. Next base: position 2,863,993 of record CM047514.1, on the reverse strand, counting down.
CTACGAGGAACTTTTAAATATTTCCGAAACAGTCCAATTTTTCCTCTGATGATCATAAATGAGATGTAACAGCAAACTAGACCATCAAAGCAAAGAATGCTATTTGTATATAGCTGTCCTCTTTGAATATGCAACAACTTCAGATTTGTTTTATATGATTTAACATGTTAAGTTAAATTAAGTAGGACAAAAATATGAATAACAATTTAGAAAATAAAATGTCCTAATAAATAAGTTGACAAGTTATTCTGCGCTTCATCAGTTTCAAGCAGAGTCACTGCCACACAAAATTTAGTTTATTTTAGTATGATGAAGACTTTATATTTGAATCCAACAATTTGAGAATCCTTAAAAAAAAACTATAATTTTTTAATAAAAAGTTATTACATTTTAATATTTTACTATTTCAATATCCAGAAAACCCTGTATCTTCCCCTTGTCCCTCTAAGTTTAAACATTAACATACAAACCCCATGAACTTCTTAGTTTAACCATTTTTTATAACCTTTAAGAACAAAAAAAATCAGTAATTTGTATTTTTCACACAAAAAAATTTCTATACCATTATTCTAGCATTTTAAGAATGAACAAATTGTGTAAAAATCTTCCTTTTGCCTCGTTCTACCCTTATAATTGCTATTATTTGAATTCAAACACAAAAAACAGCAGATCTTACCAGTTCCTCCACACTGTGTAGAACCATTTTCTCCTCTTGATGAAGTAATTAAAATGCTCTGAGGTAAAACTGAAAGCAGTGTTAAGTCCACGCGAGTGAGGTGTGAGTGAGTGTGTGTCTGTGCGATCTGCAGCCTTTTATATATTCACACCCCCTGTCAAACCTCTCTATGTGTGTGTGTGTGTGTGTGTGTTGTGTGTGTGTGTGTGTGTGTGTGTGTGTGTGTGTGGTGTGGTGCGTGTGTGTGCGTGTCTGTCAGTCATTTAAGATCATATTACTGTCTCCATGTGCTCATTGGGCATTACTCACTGCAAACATGCACACCCTAAAGACACACACACACACACACACACACACACACACACACACACACACACACGCACTTACTTACTGCCACCAGCATGTCATACCCATAGGCTCATGGTCATACCCAGCCCTCTCCCTCCTAGTTTGGGCTTCTGTGTGTGTGTCACCGTTCAGAGATGGAGTTATTGTGAGATGTGTCACTCCTTCTCATACTCTGACGCTGTTTAGAGGAAGTTGAAACTAAACCTATTGATCTATTACCTATGGTGTCATTCCCCATCACTGTCAGATATATCTGATGTTTTATTATAATAATTATGTTTTAATTATTATTATTTTTTATTATGATTTGTAATTATAATTTGTGCTGTGACTTCTCGTGTTACTTAGTTTAGTAGATCACCCTCCTTTTGTCTGTCTGTCTGTCTGTCTATCTATCTATCTATCTATCTATCTATCTATCTATCTATCTATCTATCTATCTATCTATCTATCTATCTATCTATCTAATCTATCCTCTATCTATCTATCTATCTATCTATCTATCTATCTATCTATCTATCTATCTATCTATCTATCTATCTATCTATCTATCTATCTATCTATCTATCTATGTGTCAAAGCCATGGAATTGAGAAAGAAAAAGTTCTTCATTCATTCAACAGTAACTTATATGCACAGATTCAACTTTCCTGCTAGAGTGAGACACCTTTAATGCAAAATATCTAAGTAGAGGTAACTTACACAAATGTTATGAAAGTTATGAAACGTAATTTTCCTAATTATCCTTTTTTTATGTTGATCATTTTTACCGTACGAGAGAGCACACACATTAAAATAAATTAAAGTTAACTTGTTTTTTTAAATTCTCCACAGAGTGAGTCATCTCATCACCATATGCCTCTTTGGCAACATCTTGTCAGTCAGTGACATCACACAGAGAAATAAATTGTTCAAGTTCCCATCCATCCTTTCTCCGTATGACATCCAATCACTGGCCTCCATGGTCATAGGTCAGCTATGTGTGCATGTGAGTAGTGTGTGTGTGTGTGTGTGTGTGTGTGTGTGTGTGTGTGTGTGTGTGTGTGTGTGTGTGTGTGTGTGTGTGTGTGTGTGTGTGTGTGTGTGTGTGTGTGTGTGTGTGTGTGCAGTGTCTGGTAGTGCTTGCTGGTGGTAATGTTGCATTGTTGCATGTGTGTGCTGTGTGTGTGTGATGCGTATGTCGTATGTGGTGTGTGTGTGTTTTGTGTGTTGTGTGTGTGTGTGTGTGTGTGTGTAGTGTGTGTGCGTGTGATGTGTGTGTGTGTGTGTGTGTGTGTATGTAGGTATGTGCAATTGTGGGTTGTGTGAGTATGCGTGTACGTGTTGTGTGTGTGTGTCAGGTGCCTTTTCAAAGTGAATATTTCACATCTCATGCTGATGGAAGGCGATGATGTATGTTAGGGTCACAAGCCGCATGATGTCATTGTAAACCTATCAGAAAACAGCACCGATGACAGGTGTACAGCATGATTTAAGGTTTATTATGGCAGTAAAATCTAAATTCAAAGCCATTTAAAACTTGTACATGTTGAAATATAGAACGCACACTAATAAGTTGTTGATGTTAGTCTGAGGCAGATGACTGGGGATGTCATTGAGTTCTGGCAGATTTTATTTAGTGAAATTAAATATTAACCAATCAATATTTTACCTGATTTTTTATTTATTTATTTATTTAACTTTTATTTATACAGGTAAATCCCTTTGAGACCGGAGACTCTTTTTCATGGGAGACCTGTTCCCATTTACACTTTACCATTCACATACTGTACATAATCATACACGGATAGCAGGCTAACTATCGGGAGCAATTTAGGGTTCAGTGTCTTGCTCAGGGACACTTGGACATGTGGCGGGGAGACAGGGGATCGAACCTCCGACCCTGTAGATTGAGGGTCGACCGGCCTCCCTACTTCACAGCTGCACTAAATGGTATCAAGATCCTTTTATGTATCGAGTTTGAAGGGTAAAAGTTGGCAGTTCCAGACTGCACGAAAGTTAGAAATATATTGATGGATTGGAAATAC
>CM047514.1:2820942-2838442 GCA_026122265.1 Ammodytes dubius | reverse complement strand
CACACTAACACACACACACACACACACACACACACACACACACACACACACACACACACACACACAAACACACACACACACACACACACGCACACACACACACACACACAGACACACACACACACACAGAAACAACAGCCTATATCCTCAGGCTTTTAGGGTCATCAGTCCGGTCAGGTTCACTAGACCACTGTGTTGTGTGTGTGTGTGTGTGTGTGTGTGTGTGTGTGTGTGTGTGTGGTGTGTGTGTGTGTGTGTGTGTGTGTGTGTGTGTGTGTGTGTGTGTGTGTGTGTGTGTGTGTGTGTGTGTGTGTGTGTGTGTGTGTGTGTGTGTTTTGTGTGTGTGTGTGTGTGTGTGTGTGTGTGTGTGTGTGTGTGTGTGTGTGTGTGTGTGTGTGTGTGTGTGTGTGTGTGTGTGTGTGTGTGTGTGTGTGTGTGTGTGTGTGTGTGTAGTGTTGACAGCTTGAGCCAAAGGAGGCAACAGATACCAGGTCAGGAGCATTTGAAAAACAAGAGGGACATTAAAAGCGTGCTAGCTGCTGCAATCGGTGTATGAATGTGAGTGCGATTGGGTGAATGTGTACAAAACAATGTAAAGCGCTTTGAGTCTGTGAAAAACCAGGGAAAAGCGCTATATAAGTGGAGTCCATTTACCATTAAAAAAAAAGCATTATTTGCACTGATGGTCTCGTTTGCTGTTACATGTAATTTATGATCATCAGAGGAAAATTAGACTGTTTCAGAAAAGTTCCTCGTAGCTACTTTAAAATGCATCTCAAAGCAGTACTGTATATTGACATTTTTGTCCGTGCCAAATATCATATCACAGCAAATTTAGTCAAGAGTTTTGCTGGTATAGTTTTCAGTCATTTGACACTATAACAAAATGCCTTTCAGAGTAGCTGACAGCCGAACAGAATATGTGTGTCAGGGCATTATATAAGTCAAGTGCTTGGAGGCTGTAATACAGAGTGAAAGAGTGTCAGAGATTCACTTTGTGTGTGTGGTGTGTGTGTGTGTGTGTGTGTGTGTGTGTGTGTGTGTGTGTGTGTGTGTGTGTGTGTGTGTGTGTGTGTGTGTGTGTGTGTGTGTGTGTGTGTCTGTGCTGTGTGTGTGTGTGTGTGTGTGTGTGTGTGTGTGTGTGTGTGTGTGTGTGTGTAGTTTATGTTGGATTTTTTTTTTTTATTTATTAATATTTTTCCTCTCGGCTGTGATGCAGCAAAATGCAGAACGCCGGAGGAGATGATGACAGCATCTCTACTCTGCACCAACAGCCTAGAGCTGACAGGAATAGAAGAGACACACACACACACACACACACACACACACACACACACACACACACCACACACACACACACACACACGCACACACACACACACACACACACACACACACACACACAGACAGCCAGAAAGAGAGACACGCACACAGACAGACAAACACACACACACAGACACACACAAACATACAGCCAGACAGAGAGACACACACAGACAGACAGGCATGCACACACACACACAAACAGACAGCCAGAAAGAGAGACACGCACACAGACAGACGCAGGCACACAGACACACACAAACATACAGCCAGACAGAGAGACACACACACACACACACACACACGCACACACAGACACACACAAACAGACAGCCAGAAAGAGAGACACGCACACAGACAGACACACAAACAGACGCAGGCACACACACAGGCACACACACACACACACAGACAGACACACACATCATCATGAATAAAGGAGCCACAAGGAACTTTTAAATATTTCTGAAACAGTCTCATTTTTCCTCTGATGATCATAAATTACATGTAACAGCAAACGAGACCATCAGTGCAAAGAATGCTATTTTTATATAGTTTTTTCTTAATGCCTTTGTCATGGGTATACGCTCACCCAGGAACAACAGCTGGCGTAGTAAAAACATTACCGCTTTTATCCAAAGGGGCGGCGCTAGAATTAAGACAAACTGAAAGTTTCTCGGAAGATCTTTATAGTTGCAGAGATCCATATCTGTTGACGTGTTTGTAGAAAAAATATTGTACATGTAAGATAGCCTACATGGTATTTGTGTGTGCGTGTGTTTCTGTATGTGTGTGTGTGTGTGTGTGTGTTGTGTGTGTGTGTGTGTGTTTCTGTATGTGTCTGTGTGTGTGATTGACTGCGTGTGTGTGTGTGTGTGTATGTTTCTGCGTTTGTGTGTGTGTGTGCGTGTGTGTGTGTATGTGTCTTTGTGTGTGATTGACTGCGTTTGTGTGTGTCTGTGTTGTTATGCATGTACTTTACATTCTTACAGTTTACACACACCACTTAAACACAACTTTCCGTGTAACCCAGTAGCGGAATCCAACCTGTAGCATTCTGCAGGTCAGAGGAGCAATGTGTTAGGATGGAAACAGGTTTAAAATAGTCAAAGTTTTAAGGCGAACATATAGTTGGAGATCATCTGACAACTTCACTGGGAAGCCAATGAGGGTCTAGGAATCTGGGGCATGCATTATGTACAGTGTTCTTCTGGACACTCATTCTCTTTCAAATTCTATTTGGGGCGGCAGTGGCGAAGTGGGTAGGAAGATTGCCTCTGGAGTGCAGGGTCGGAGGTTCGATTCCTCGCATACCCCGCCACATGTCGAAGTGTCCCTGGGCAAAGAGACACTGAACCCCAAATTGCTCCCGATGGTTCAGAAAGCGCCTTGCATGGCAGCTACTGCCATCGGTGTTTGAGTGTGTGTATGAAATGTAAAAATATGTAAAAGCGCCTTGTGACCCTGGTCTGTGAAGGGCGCTATATAAATAAAGCTTACTTACTTACTCTGAAATAGGTTGTTCAATTTTTTATTGCCTAGTTAAAGGTGACATCTCTAGCTGAGAGAAATGCATGAAGCACTGTGGTCATGTTTAAAATGTCAACACCAAAAGATCCATTGTGTGTCTGTGTCTAACTTAATAAAGTTGTTTGATTTGAAATTGGAATTTAATTGAAACAATTTTTCGTTTCCCCTCAGACGTATCCCATGGTTCTGGAGTACCGACCTCGTATCGACTTTGGCTGAAACACACAGCGGCAAAGAAGAGGACCACACACACACACACACACACACACACACACACACACACACACACACACACACACTGTCACTTACACACACACACACACACACACTGTCACACACACACACACACACACACACACACAATGTCACTTGCACACACAATTATGCAGACACACAATCACACACATACACACACACACACACACACTGTCACTTACAGACACTGTCACACACACCAACAAATACTTGTGCACACATAACACCTACAGACTGACACACACACATACAGTCACTTACACACATACACACACTGATGCAGACACACACACACACACACACACAACCCCACCCCCCACCCCTCTCCACACACACACACACACACACACACAACATGCAGCGAAAGAGAGAGATAGATTTCAATGTATTTTTGTACAGCTGATGATGAAGTGCTTACGATGTTGCGGTAAAGAGGTTTTAAGCTCCATAGAATAATATATGCTCTAATATAATATATGATATTTTCAAATGTAAACGTCCCTGTGCCTAAACAACCTGAAGTATGAACATATCTTCACTCTGCCTGTCTAACTCTGTAGATTAATGTTGATTTTCTACTGTTGATGGCTGGATTTCTGTGTATTTGTGTGGGGGGGGGGGGGGGGGGGGGGAGTGTGTGTGTGCGTGTGTGTGTATGTGTGTGTATCACTGTGTGTGTTTAATTTTATTTTTTTTTTTTTACTTCAAGTAGCTACGAGGAACTTTTTAATATTTCTGAAAAGTCTTATTAATTTTTCCTCTGATGATTATAAGGGGTGTGTGTGTGTGTGTGTGTGTGTGTGTGTGTGTGTGTGTGTGTGTGTGTGTGTGTCTGTGTGTTGTTATGCATGTACTTTACATTCTTACACTTTTTACACACCACTTAAACACAACTTTCCGTGTAACCCAGTAGCGGAATCCAACCTGTAGCATTCTGCAGGTCAGAGTAGCAATGTGTTAGGATGGAAAAAGGTTTAAAATAGGTCATGTGACCCACTTAACTTCCTAATGTCACTGGTTGTACCTCACCACACACACACACACACACACACACCGACACTGACTGACACGCGCACACACACACACACACACACAGTCTCACAGAAACACAGGTTGCGTTCCGAATCGCATACTTTCTACTATATAGTTAGTATGTGGAAAAAAGATTTAGGATGTCCCGATTCTTGTGGCCAGATTTAGGATGGTTAGAAGTACCCGGATGTCCTACTTCATGCGGCCAAGATTGTTAGTGTTGAAAAGTGCATCCTATTTGGGCGATTCTGACCCACAATCCAGTGCGCACGTGAAGTGACGTAACATCGACGAAGCCTCCATATGAAAACAAACGGGGATGCGACGGATATAAAAGCAAGAGGCAAGATCAAGGCGCAATGTTATGATGAAATAAAAGAGTAAAGTATATCCCAATAGTATGCCTACTGCATCCTAACTAGATTATTTTTATCAACGGATGTAGTATGTAGAATAGAAAAAAGAAAGAGTATGCGATTCGGAACCTTTATTATACTATCTATGTTCGGAACGCAACCACAGAAACACACACTGACTGACACACACACACGCACGCACACACACTTACTCTCACACACACACACACACACACACACTGACACGATATGTTTTATGAGTGTTGGTGGTCGGGGTCAGACAGCGACAGTCTGCTACTGAAACAGATGAAATATGTTTGTGGATTTATGAATGAAAAGACAGAATGATAAACAGGCCGGAAGCTAAGGGGACACACACACACACACACACTCACAAGAACAGAACACACACACACACACACACACTCACAAGAACAGACACACACACACACAGGATGACCTATATACTGTACATATACCCTGTAGCAGAGCAGGTGCATCGGTATGTGGGTGGAGAGCGGTATGACATGATTCATTTTATGAAACCAATGATAAGTTGCAATTTTTTGCAGGTCTGATGTGCACGCACAGTTTATTTGAGAAGGGGGTGGAAGGTGCCAAAAAACACTAAGAATAAGAATAGGGAATAATAAAACCCTTACTGTTTCAATTGGGCTTTGCACCGTTCTGTGCTCAGGTGGTGTAGTGGATAGAGCGGATACCACATAGACTCATCCCCCTCTCTCTATCTATTTCAACTATGTCACTATCTACTTCAAACTGTCAAATAAAGGTTAAAACTAGTGCTGTCAAGCGATTAAAATATTTAATCGCAAGTTAACTATCAATGTCATAGTTAACTCGCGATTAATCACATTTTTACCAATTCTAGCCTAAATGTCCCTTGATTTCTTTTTGTCCCATTATTTTTTCTCATTTTAATGCTCTTATCACACCCATTCTCTACACCCTTGTAGGCCTAATTCAGTGTATTTCTTCTAAAATATCATAATTTGCAATTCAGTGCAAATAGCCCACAATGTAGATCCCCCCCACCCCTAGAACAGCATACACAAACATAATTGGAACTTATTTTTTTATTTAAAAACCAAACCATAAAACAACATAGGCTATATCAAACAAATTAGTATTTAGGCTAAATTAAACTTGTTGTTGTAGGCCTAAATGTTTTGGGAGTCTTTCATCCACACACGGCTTATTGGAGTGGACACACTAGGCCAGGGGTGGCCAACCAGTCAGAGACAAAGAGCCACATTTTTTACTGTGTTACTGCAAAGAGCCACATCGTACACACGGGTACACACGGGTACACACAGTGGCGAGGAGGGCCACAGAGTTAGAGTGGGGTGGCCATCGCACCCCTGAATGAATAGCATGTGATATGCTGTACAACCAATTCAAAGATGATTTATAATCCCAAATGCCCAAATCATGTTAGTATCCATTGTAATGTTTGTCAGAAAACTAAACCCCTGAAGGGGGGTCTGGGGGCATCCCCCCCCAGAAGATTTTTTTGTGTTTTTAACATGTAATCTAAGCATTCTGGTGCATTCTCGCGAAGATAATAAAAGAAAAAGTCAATATTTATTTCAGCTCAGATGAATAGTAAAATTAGCAAGACAATATAACTTGCTAGCAGCCAGATGCCTAACAACTGGACAGAGGGACGGATGACCACTAGCTTTTGACCAAATATCTTGCTAAAAAAATAAACCTTTATTTATGAAAGTCTGCCCTTGCTAAGAACATGTTGCACTCGCTAACTACAAACTTTAATTTTTTTATTCAGATTTCAAAAATCTGCTGGGACACGTGCCTATACACATGCATGGGTGGCATGTCACAAGCACACTTATGCTGTTTTCAAGACCTTTGCTGACCAGAGACCAGTTCTAGTGGCCACAGTCCTACCATTAATTTAGTAATTGAAAATTGAAAACTGATCTCATATCAGTGGATTGGAGTGTTTGTGTGATGAACTTGGCAACTACCTATCAAAAAAAGTTAAGAAAGAAAAAAAAAATACATATCATCTCTGAACTAGGATACATATCAGGAAAAAAATGTAATTAAAAAAATAAAATGAAAATAAAAAATAACATTTGAACTGGGGGGGGGGCACTGGGGTGGCCAGTAAGATTTCAGGGGGGGGGGCGTTTTTATTTTCGCGGGGAGCTTACACATGCATGCACAAGCATTATTTATTAAAAAAAAAAAAAAAAAAAAAAAAAAAAAAAAAAAGGGGGCCCCACACTAGGACTTGAAACGGGCCCCCAGATCGTTAAGGCCGCCCCTGTGATAATGACAGGACTGGACTAAAGACGACAGGGCAGTCATTTTCAACAATGAACATTGTGTGCACTTCCTCACACACAAACTCTCAGTTCAACCAAGTCCACAAACAAAAATATAACAATTTAAAATAGCGTTTTTCTCTTACTATGCATGTTGCTTTGTGGGACTTACTTTTAGCATGTAGAGAGCTGAAGTGGCGCTGAAGATTTGAAGCCTTGAAATGCGCAAATGACACCTGGCATATAAGGCAGAATGGCTTGGCATAACGTTCAACAAAAAATATGAACTCTCCCACTCTGTTTCGGAGCGAACTTGACACAAATAGTTTACTCACGGAAAACCTCCCTCCAAGCTGAGCGGGCAGTTGTTGCGTCCGCACCAAACGTTTGCGAACGTTATGTTGCGTCCTCAATTAGTGATGGGCAAATGAAGCTTTTATGAAGCATTGAACCAGTTGAGCCAATGTTTCGAAAATAGGTTCATTACTCGAAGCTTCAGTGACAGTGACCTCTGCTGGCGAAGTTCGAGGCTGCAGTGGATTCAACGTATCCCTGCTTTGAAAATGATTTGACGCACACACACACAAACCCAAATACTTAATATCATGATCTTTACACGAATAAATATTGATCTAAATACAGATGTCTAAATTGTTCTTAAATGGATATGCCTAGCCTTCTGTCCATGTAGGCTTGGATATAATTGAAACAGCATATAAAAGCCTATCGTACTTGCAGTTAGGCTATGCCTTCCCCTAAGCCGGGACTCGAACCCCGATCCTCTACTCCCCAGACAGTGTGTTATCCCCTTGTCCAATCTAATCGATGCTTTACATTATGTGGGATGGGGTTAGACACTCAAAGATTTGTATTGAGGTAGGCTGCCTTATGGATTGAGCCAGTTTCTTTGTTTTGCTCAAAGCTTCTCCACCGAGCCGCGGACCAGTAAGTGATTCATTCAGGGAGTGAAGCAGTTACTGCTTCGGACGTCATATGTCACGTGATTTGAAGCAAGTTTCGAAGCGTTGGTTCTATTGGCTCGTAGTCCTAGGGTTCAAAGCACGTATCGAAGCTTCAGAGTCAAATTGCCATCACTATCCTCAATTAAACATTTACGAACAGGCATACACATAGGGCCTACACATTAATAAAATAAAAAATTAAATAATAGACATGTAAAACGAACGTAAGAGCCGCATGAAACGTTTGCGAACATGCACACACATAGGCCCACACAAAAAAAAAAGTATAAAAAAAAAAAAAAAAAAAAAAAAATTATAATCACATAATTTGATATGAACTGAAGAGCCGCACGAAGCTGGGCAAAGAGCCGCATGCGGCTCGCGAGCCGCGGGTTGGCCACCCCTGCACTAGGCTATACGCTTGTGTGCCGGACTGCCGGTGGGTGCCGGGTGGTTGCCAAGGCGCTGCTGCAGCCGAGGCAGTCGCCCTTCGTAGCGAAAAATAAAGTGAAAATGAATGACTGCTGGCTGCCACCAACATTCATGGAGGTTTTGGTGTGCGCGCAGAGTTATAAGTAAGACTTTTGCAAATGACAAGCTTTCTTTACTGTTCTTTTTCCGCGAGGTCCCAGAGTCACAACACGGAAGAAGCTACTAGTGAAGCAGCTGAGCTAGGAAGTGCTAGGTTCCGGTTTCTGCTTCAAAATAAAAGTCAGAATTGACTTGACGTTTAGTCGTTTTGCCAGTTAAATTATTTTAATGTGAAATTACGCTGTAGGACATGTTCCGTTTGAATTAACAGTAACTTACCTGCGAGCCAGGTGTATAGTTTGTGGTGTTTCAGTTGTTCTAACATTACTAGTTGATGCAACAGCATGAGAAAAAACCACAACGTTTGCTAGACCATGACGAGCGTTAATCGCGCGATAAAAAAATTAACGCCGTTAACCCTTAGGTGCTCTTGGGGACGTTTTTGTCCTTTCGCACTTTTTTTCCGCTCTTTTTTGTGTATAACTTTGGCTGTGCTTATGTTAACTGAAATATTTTTGGCCAGGGATTTTTTTTTTTCAAATATTTTGTGAATTTCTACTCAGCAACTTTGTACCATCTATTATAAAGGCTGTACACTTTTTTGTTACACTCAGCTCCTTAAGGACGTTTTTGTCCCCTATTGACTCCCATTCAAAATGGCCTTTTTTTACCAATTTGATCCTGCTGTCATTACAGCATAAAATATTTTTTTCAATGATTTTATGCTTTCATCCTCAACATAAAGCATCAAAATTTATCATTTTCAACACCTTCACAATTTTGAACCATTTCCCTATATTTGGCATAGGGTTGAATTACAAGCAATTTTCCAGGTTGTCGGTCCTGCCCCCCACAGTGCAATAGAAAAAAAAATTCAACCTAAATGGTGTGAGTGTGTTGGTAGGGATGCTAGTGTGTGGTGCATATGTGTGTATTGAGAAAATATAGTGTGTGTGTTTGTGTACACACAGCCAAACTTTACAAACTCAAACGTGTATGGAACAAATGGCCCAATTTAAACTTTATTTTCTCAAACCATAGCCATGATGACAAACACATGTAAATTTGATGATATTAGGCAATAATCCAACACTTAAGACACCAAAATTACTTTTTTTAGCCCTATCTAGCTCAATCATTTATTTCCTCCTGGTTTTTTTGAGGATCAAATATGCTCCCTAAAACCATTTTTGTACTTTTTTGTAATTTTTTAGAGTTGCAGGCCTAAACATAATAAATATGAGAAATTAATGGAAAGTGTGGATCCATATGGATACCTTAGGGTTGTGTCTGTGTGTGTGTTGTGAAATTACTGTGTGTGTATGTGTGTGTGTCTTTGTGCGCATGCATATGTGTGCAGCTGTAAGGTGCAATTTGTGGGTTTTCAGGTGGCTGCGCAGGTTCACTTTGTTACTTTAGTACTTTGTTGACATCATCAAAGAAACTGGAATGAAAAGGTCAAAAGCAACTGACAATGAATTAATATTTGATATATATGTAAAGAGGTCAAGTGGGTTGAAAGGTTTTCAAAAAAAGAGTAGAAAAAAATATTACTGTATAATGTTTTTAGGGCAGTTTATAGGGAGAGGATGAGCGTGAGTATTTATTTGCATCTGTGACTGCACAAATACTAAACATGTATCAAAAGCAGTTTTATTGCAAATCATTAACACATCCTAGAGTCTGATTATCCCACTCAAAAAAATCCACTTTGCATCTATTATATGAGAAATGTTTCAGTTATTGTGTTTTTTTAAAATAAAAATGGCTCACGTCATCACATAAGCTTGCATGTAAAGGGTTAAAAGCAATTACAAATGAATGAATATTTGATATGTATGTAAAGAGGTCAAGTGGGATAAAAGGTTTGTAAAAAAAAAAGTAGAAAAAAATATTACTGTATACTGTTTTTATGGCAGTGTATAGGGAGAGGACGTTTTTGTCCTCTAAGGTACTGAGTGTGACTATTTATTTGCATCTGTGACTGCACAAATACTAAACATGTATCAAAAGCAGTTTTATTGCAAATCATTAACATATCCTAGAGTCTGATTATCCCACTCAAAAAAATCCACTTTGCATCTATTATATGAGAAATGTTTCAATTATTGTGTTTTTTTTAAATAAAAATGGCTCACGTCATCACATAAGCTTGCATGTAAAGGGTTAAAAGCAATTACAAATTAATAAATATTTGATATGTATGTAAAGAGGTCAAGTGGGATAAAAGGTTTGTAAAAAAAAAAGTAGAAAAAAATATTACTGTATACTGTTTTTATGGCAGTGTATAGGGAGAGGACGTTTTTGTCCTTTAAGGTACTGAGTGTAACTAAAAAGTTAAGGATACCCAAGGGTTAAAATGGGTTTGCGTTAACGCCGTTAATAACGCGATAAACTGACAGCACTAGGTAAAACACAAAAAAATATCTTCAAAAATATAAAACCTATAAAAGGCTCTATGCCTTGTTTTCTCTATATTTTAAAATGTATTAACGGATAGCCCCTTCATTAAATTAATTGTTATTTAGATTAGATGCATTTTATCTTCTTCCTGATCCCTCTCTTCTTATACGCTCTTCATCTATCAGCTCAGCTGTTCATGTCAGTGCTTCTTTAATATCCAAACATACCCACACACAATTACTCTACACATACACTATTCGATTCCAGTAACTCCAGTGCATACCATATCTTATTTAATACTTTAGTGTCTGTTTTTCATACCATTACGGGCCAGTTTTGTTTCACTTGTTGTTGTTCTATATTGTTGTTTATTTGCGTGCACGTGCTTTGTACAATATCACCAATAACATTCAAATACAAGAAGGATTCATGTGTTTTAACCAATAACAAAACATATACTGTATATCTAATTAAAATATACAGTGCAGTTATTTAGCGTATTGTCCTCGATAATGCAACAGTCTGCTGCAGGTAAACATGACAGACATGTATTACCTGCTTTTGGGATAGCCTTTGTGCTAGGTGAAAAGCTAGCTCAAAGATACACTCACGCTCCTGTTGTGCAGGAAGGCTCGCTATTGCAAAAGCCTGGTGCCTGGAGCCATAGCAGCACTAAACAGAAGGCCAAGATAAAAACACCTCAGTCCCATTATGTTTATATATTCTGTCTGCATGTTTATTTTGTTTTGTGTGTTGTCCATCTGTCTATTGTCTGTCGGTGTGTGGCCCATAACTGTACTGTGAAGTGAAAAACAATTTCCCTTGGTGACAATAAAGTCTAAAGTCAGACATGTGTCCCTTATAAAGGGATTTTATCAAACATTATTTATTCATCATTATAATGATAGTTTGTACAAAAAAGTCTTGACCAACTTGGGAGATCTCCTTGGCTCCTTTTTTTAAAGAGCATTTTACTTAGGAAGAAACACATAAGTTACTTGAGGATGATTTTGACTTTTATTTTTTTGAAATTGATCAATTGTGACACAAAATTAAAACTTACTTTTTCTAGAAGTATAAACATTTTCCTTTTAACAGTTTGATAAATGTGGGCCCTGTGTATGATGACAGTGATGAGAATAAAATGATGAAAACACTCAAAGTCTAAAGCAAACACTGAACATTCAACTTTGTCTTTATTTATTTATTCTTAAGCGGGAAATGTGCAGAATAAAGAGATACAGAGCTCAAACTTCATAAAAAACAGCCATTTGAAATAGTTTGATTCATTTGATATGAAAGAGTTCAACATGTAACCCATACACCATTGATACATTCTGATGTAACCAGTAGTAAAACTGTTTAGTAATGAATCACATTGTTTATATACTGTAGTAAAAAAAAGAAAAAAAAGTTAAAAGGCGTGTCTGACCGTGTAGATTTCTCAGGTGTGTTGTCATGGAGAAGGCTTTCTATGGCTCTCAGTTTTTAAAACACAGGCAGATGGGTTTGCTGTTACCTGCGTTGAGATTTTTGTCAATGACATGGGCACCAGACTTCTCATATTCTTTGACAGCTTTGTCGTTGACAAGCAGGGTCATGCCCATAATGGGATTGTCGCCTTTGGATTTCTTGTACCACATGTACACTGGGCCAGCTCTGTTTTTATCATTGAGGTTCACACGCACTGAGCTGTAGCCTTGCTCCTTAAAGTTCTCTATCTCGCCGTTAGTGGTGGAGATCTTCAGATCAGTGAGTGCACGCTTGGGGTCGGTGGTCTGACGGTACCAGAGGAAGAAAAAGGACCCATGGCGATGCCTGTCAGTATCTTCATCCACACGGATGTAGCCATCCCTGAAGTTGTCCTCGTCTACACCGTAGGAATCAGTGGCATCGACATCACAGATGTACGTTCTCTGAGATCTCCTCACCCAGATGTGGATCCATGGCCCTCCATCTCTGCGGTTCATATCACAGGCTAGTCTCTCCCAGCCATTCTTAAACTTCCGGGCTTCATTTTTGTAATCTGTAGTGACAGAAATGTCATCTATGGGAGTATCGTACTGTGTGGAGCCTTTGAAGTACCACAGGTACATTGGTTCCCATGTGCCTTCTTCAGCATTGAGGTTTTTTTCGATTTTCACGTACCCTGCTTCTCCAAGCCCCTCGGCCATCTCGTCATTGAATGACACTTGAAGCCTGGTGATCGGTGCTGATTGAATTCCTGTTTTGTACCAAAGAAAGATGCGCCCTTCTTCTCCCCCCTGGTTCAGATTTTTATTGATTATGTTGAAACCTTCTGATAGGAGCTCTTGCTCCTCAGTTTCATCAAGGGACACATCAATATCGGTGATGTAGTTGGCCATTGTGGTAAACTGCAAACAAGAAGGAAGATCATGAGTAAACAGAATATCACAAAGTTAGAAGTTTGAATTAAAATATCACTCAAAAATGGATCACCATAATGACATTGGAAATAAATGTTTTACATGTGCAAGCATTCTGCCCCGATTTACACTATTAACAAAGATTATAATGGGTCTAGGTCTGATTGAAAAAAAAGTTAAAGTCTTTAGAAAAACAGATTCTTGAACACTTACTTGTCTGCTGCTCACAGGGTGAATGTTAGGCAGGAAGAAATCAACTGATGTGCTGAATTCTGATGCACCTACCAAGAGTCAGCGGCCTCTATATAGAGAAAATAGATGTGGTGGCTCATTATGTAATGCTAACGTTTGATGAGTCATCCAAAAAGAATGTCCTCAAGGTATTTGTCACCATGACATGTTTTAATGAATACCTGCTTTGAGCCAAACAAATGACAGTTGGCTTGGCAGGACTTCGAGGAAGAAATGTTGAGTAAAAAGAGCAGGAACTCACAACCCTCTATGTGCAGTCAAACTCTGTCTCTCTCTCTCTCTTGTTTGTCCATCTATTTTGATGTCAACATCCACTTTGGACCTTTTTGTAAAGTTTTAAATGAATAAAAACATGCTTTCTAACTCACTTGTTTCCTATCCTATCATATGGCTATTACAGCTGAAAAAAGCACCATTTCCAACAGACCCAGGGTTATGGACAGTTAAAAACACACAAACACACACACACACACACACACACACACACACACAGTGAAATCCTGGCATGATGTATCATCAATTGTAAAATAAGAATTTCACATGAATTGCATTAAACTTTATTTTCATAATTGTATGCGCTTCAAAGAATAATGTTATTACATGTTGATTTGTTTTCTCTGTATTTGAAGATTAATTATATTATATTTGAATTTTATCTGAAAATACTGAATAACAGTGATGTTCATAACAAATGATGTGCAAAAGCCTCCTGTGCACATAGAGTAACTGCATAGTTCCTTGTGGAAATGTGGTTCAATCATCACATGTTTGTACATGATACAGTTGCCAAGACATTTTCTGGCAATGAATGAATAGCTTCATTATAACTTGAGCCGTTAAAACACTTCGTGGGAAAACACGTGTCTGTGTGTCTCTTGTTCAGGTGTCTTGATCGATACTGATTTATAGACTCGCAATGTTTTTTTGGTTCAAAGCAGGAAGTAATTAAATTTGACACTTCATGGGAGAACAGATAGTGTGCCTTCATTACACCCACACCTATGAAACCTGGCACAAGAATAGTGGTATGTTGCTATCTGAAACCACAATGCAGTTTCATTCAGGGCACATAATATTTGGGCTCCGTGAGAGTGGTTAGTGACACTGCATCAACTCAATGCAATCAGGTGTGTGTGGCACTGACCGGCTGATTGAGGCCAGGTGTGGGGAGTCTTCTTATGCCCTGAGACCCCAATGCTCTGTGCTGCTCATTGTCTCACCTTCAGAGGTTCTTCTTGTTGTTTGGCAGTTCTCTGTGTATCTATAAACACCAGCTCAGTACTTTGTTTGAATGTGTCTATTGTCTTTCATTTTGGTTTTTCTGGGTCTACTGGTCATTTTGGTTTTGAGTCAGCTGCTTGGCAGCAGTGGTTTAGTTGATCCTTTTAGTGCTTTATTTCATAAAGGAAGCCTGTAATGGCTCTATGCAGTTTTGTTGTGTTTTCTCCCCTTTCCCACCTATCGCTTGCCGGGATAACTTTGAGACACCCCTGCGTCCCAAACCACCCCCCCCCCCTTTCCTCACAAATTATTACCTACTTTTATGATAGCCTTTGTGCTAGGTGAAAAGCTAGCTCAAATATTCTCACACATACTTATGTCCCCATAAAGGGATATTATCAAAACATTATTTATTTATCATTACCAAAAATAGTTTGTACAGAAAAGTCTCCAAATATGTGTGCACACCATTCATCTAGGATACACAATTGACCAACTTGGAAGACCTCCTGGGCTCCTTTTAAAGAGAATTTTAATTTAGAAGAAATGCATAAGTTACTTGAAGATGATTTTTTTTTTATTCTGAAATTATTCAATGTGCCATAAAATTAGAATTTAATTTTTATAGGGATTTTTTTTAACTTATAGAAGTCTGATAAAGGTGGGCCTTGTGTTGTCACTATGACGACAGTGAATATAATGATGAAAACACTCAAAGTCTAAAGCAAACACTGAACATTCAACTTTTTCTTTATAATTTATTTGTAAGCAGGAAATGTGCAGAATGTAGAGATACAGAGCTCAAACATCATGAAACACTATTTGAAAAAGCAATTTGAAATAGTTTGATTAATTTGATTGTGAAAAAGTCTAAAGAAACAAAGATTCTTGAACACTTACTTGTCTGCTCACAGGGTGAATGCTTGGCAGGAAGAAGTCAACTGATGTGCTGAATTCTGATGCACCTACCAAGAGTCAGCTGCCTTTAGAGAAAATAGATGCGGTGGCTTCCGTGTGGACCATTATTACAAGAAGACGGTGGAGATGGATTGGACACATCATGCGAAAAGAACAGGATTACATTACAAGAACCGCCCTACACTGGACACCTGAAGGCACTCAAAAGAGAGGACGACCCAAAGAGACCTGGCGTCGAACAGTGGAGAAAGAACTGAAAGCCATGAAGCAGACCTGGAGTTCTATCCAAAAGCTCGCCCAAAACAGACAGGAGTGGAGATCCTTTGTTGCTGCCCTACATGCCACTAGGCATAAAGGGCAGTAAGTAAGTAAGTAAGTAAGATGCGGTGGCTCATTGTTTAATCCTAACAGTTCTTAACAAATGATGTGCAAAAGCCGCCTGTGCACATAGAGTAACTGCATAGTCCCTTGTGGAAATGTGGTTCAATATAAGTGTTTAGTATTATGTAGGATTTATTTGGGATAAATATCAATTCATGTTCGCACCAACAAAGATTTGACTAAACAAAGACAAAGGCTGTGTAGCAATGTTAGCTCTTTATAGCATGGTGGTGATAGATGTATTCCACAAGGTTAAAACACTGATCTCACAAAGTGAAAGTAAAAGAATTGGGTGGCAACTGGATTCATCACATGTTTGTACATGATACAGTTGCCAAGACATTTTCTGGCAATGAATGAATAGCTTCATTATAACTTGAGCCGTTAAAACACTTCGTGGGAAAACACGTGTCTGTGTGTCTCTTGTTCAGGTGTCTTGATCGATACTGATTTATAGACTCGCAATGTTTGCTTGGTTCAAAGCAGGAAGTAATTAAATTTGACACTTCATGGGAGAACAGATAGTGTGCCTTCATTACACCCACACCTATGAAACCTGGCACAAGAATAGTGGTATGTTGTTATCTGAAACCACAATGCAGTAAGAGACTGCAGACAATCCGAAGGGGGGCCGATGATCCACCCAGACATAATAGGTGAGGCTGAACAGTGCAGGTGAATATGGGAGAGGCACAGAGAAAGGGCCTCTGTAGCTAAGCAGTATAGAGCAGTTACCCACTGATTACAGGGTTGGTGGTTCAATCCCCCACCTCCTGCCACATGTCCAAGTGTCCCTGAACCCCACATTGCTCTGATGGTTAGCTTGCAGCCTGCGTGGTACCTTTGTGTGTGTGAATGAGATAAACTATGTAAAGTGCATTGGATAAAAGCATGTTATAAGTTCAGGCAGGATTCCAGAAATAAGGCAGAACTTCACTACGTTCTGACACATATTTAGATCAGGGAAAACCATATACATTAACACTTTAGCTCTGTTAAGTTTCCCTGCAGCAGGCTATAAATTATATTGCATTATCGAGGACGAAGGCTGCATAACTACACTGTATTTTGGATTTACAAATCTGTTTTATAATTTTAATTCACCTTACTTTATTATTATAGACAACTGAATTCTATTATTTTGTATTCTTCCTTTTTTAAATTTCATCATTTAAAGTTCATCAGGAGTTAAAAGACAGACGTTTAGCCTGGTCCTGACCAGACTGCTATTTGCACAACTTTATGTCCAAGTATTGTTGATTGTGATACCAGCGTTTTCCAGAATATCACTTATCCACCACTAAGCTATCAGAACAATTGGTCGACCAGTTCCAATATAGGGCCGACATTGAGCATGGTGTTTTATTTGACCGATCACTGTTAAAATGAATTAAATAAAAGTGTTTATTAAAAGTGCACTACTTTCACTCTGCTGCAGCTTTGTTCCTCCCTCTACTGAGTTTACACTCACCATTCACTCTAACTTTATGTCTCGCCCACAACACTATCTGATTGGCTAGACGTTATTCGAGTAAAGGCCAATCAAGACTTAAGTGGCAGGTGTCAGTTGGCAGCACTGAGGTTACAAGGTTGGGTAGCAGGTTTTTACAAAGTTAGAAACAATACAGTCCTCC
>CM047514.1:2803442-2810942 GCA_026122265.1 Ammodytes dubius | reverse complement strand
ATTTCAATACTCTGAACCAAAGATCTCAACTTCTAAAGCACTTACATCAACTAAACTTTCCATAATCATTCTTAGCACTATTCTGAAGGTTATTACAGAAGGATTTGTTCATATGTTGTTCATTGTCTGGTTTATGAGACATTTTTCCCTAAAGCAGAAAATACATTTTTAAAGTCCTGTATGTATGTTTTTTTTATTTATTTATGAAAAAAAGGGCTGTATCCAATAGCTGTGAAAACTTTGGACTCCAATTACAAATGCCAGCTTTATACAACTGAATAGAAAGAAAGATTGACATAATGGAAATGAAATCATCTCTGTGGCTCTAAAACGTTAAAGGAATACTTCACCCATACGGAACCAGCGTTCTATCATTATAAAATCACTATTATAATATAATGAATGAGGTTTTTCTTTCCTCAGTCCTCCCTTAGTCTTCCCTTGGCCCAGCTGTCCTGTTAATCCTGACCCTTACTGTGATGTCACAAGAAGGAAACTGTAGGGTTAGACAGTGAGACCATAAAACACTCTTTCTGCCTTTTCTCAGGCTAAGATGATCCGATTTAAAAAAAAAATTGCACATTTATACTACATAGGATCTCCGAGTTCAATACACCTTCATATTCCAACCGGTGAAGTAGGCCTTTAATGGTTGTCTATAAATAAATGTGACTTAGATATCAAAGAAATACAAATATTTCACAGGTTGCAACAAGCTCAAATATATTCACATCATCTCAGTCTGTGGAATGTGGAGGACAGTGTGTGTGTGTGTGTGTGTGTGTGTGTGTGTGTGTGTGTGTGTGTGTGTGTGTGTGTGTGTGTGTGTGTGTGTGTGTGTGTGTGTGTGTGTGTGTGTGTGTGTGTGTGCGTGTGTGTGTGTGTGTGTCTGTGTGTGTGTGTGTGTGTGTTTCACTGAGCCGCAGGTGTTTTCTCTGAAATAGAAAGATGACATAATGTTCTGATAGGCAGCCTGATGATGCAGAAAAATGTGTGTGTGTGTGTGTGTGTGTGTGTGTGTGTGTGTGTGTGTGTGAGTGTGTGTGTGTGTGTGTGTGTGTGTGTGTGTGTGTGTGTGTGTGTGTGTGTGTGTGTGTGTGTGTGTGTGTGTGTGTGTGTGTGTGTGTTAAGAGAGAGATTGTGTGACAGTGTTTGAAGACGGTTCGTGTGCATTTCATGTGTGATCTAAAGGATGCTTTGTGTGCATGTGTGTGTGTGTGTGTGTGTGTGTGTGTGTGTGTGTGAGTGGGTGTGAATGCTTTATGGCAGCAGGTGTGTGACAGCATGTTGAATATATGTGAAATATTCTGTTACTTCAACACCCATGTAACTTTGTCTGAGCTAGACATTGTGTGTCTGTCAGTCTGTCAGTCTGTCCTTGTGTGTGCGCGTGTGTGTGTGGTGTGTGTGTGTATGTGTGTGTGTGTGTGTGTGTGTGTGTGTGAGAGAGACTTAATTTCACTTTGAATTAAAGGTCTCATCTGTCATCCAACATTGACTACATCAGAGCACTGCAGGTGTGATGTGATTTTGGACAATGCAAAACGTCATATGAACCTTAGATAGATAGATAGATAGATAGATAGATAGATAGATAGATAGACGGACAGACAGACAGACACACACACACACAGACACACAGACAGACACATAGCCTACATAGATGGACGGACGGACGGACGGACGGATGTGTTAGTTAGTGTGTGTGTGTGTGTGTGTGTGTGTGTGTGTGTGTGTGTGTGTGTGTGTGTGTGTGTGTGTGTGTGTGTGTGTGTGTGTGTGTGTGCAGAACATAAAGTCCTGATTGAGTGTGTATCCTTTCCAGCCCTCTCCACACATTGCGTTCCTCTCCTTGACATATAGCTGCTGTGTGATCAGGTTTCTGTAACTGGAGGAGTTTACAAGATCTGAACATTTCACCCAACATACCGGCACACACACACGCACAAACGCACACACACACACGCACACACACACACACACACCAACGCACGCACGCACACACACACACACACACACACGCACGCACGCACGCACACACACACACATAATTCATAGAACATACCTCCGCACACCACTCACTCACTGTAAACATTTACAACTAAGCAGACATGTGACGTCTACATTTCTGCCTGCAAAGCTCAGATGTAATGCAAAATGTACAAGAACAAGTCAATAGGTGAATTAATTATCCTCTACTGAATGTATAGCTTAATCTTCTACTTGCCTTATATATATATATAGTCATGCAAAAAGTTTGGGTTTTATTTTCCATCTATCTATCTATCTAGAGAGACGTCTATAAGCACTGAACATATCTGTCTAATAATACGCTACTGCTACATGTCAACATACTGGGAAAAAGGCATGTATTTTAATGATCAGCACACACACACACACACACACACACACACACACACACATGAACGCAAGCATGCACACACATGAACGCAAGCAGACACACACACACACACACACACACACACACACACACACACACACACACACACACACACACACACACACACACACACACACGTGTTGTGGCCGCACGTGTGTCACTTTAAAAAGTTACAATGATGTCAGTAAATGTCTAACATATAGTGTAATGTTAAAATGCTGATCTGGACCTGTGATGTATTTTGCATGGTGACTTGGTTTGAATGGGGCGCCTTATTTTACCTCTTTTTTGTTTTTTGATTAATACCGATTCCCCAATATGTTTCAATAAGTAAGAAGCTATGGAAGAGTAATTAAGTTAAATAGGCTACATAGAAAATAACTATATTGTCAGTCACGTAATTTTCATCACTGTCTGAATATTTAATGTCTTATCTTGAATCTTGATGTATGTTCTTTCTTTCTAGTATCTCATAAATGCAATTTCTAATGTTTAATCTTGCCTGCGGCCTCGTACCTACGACCGAATCACAGCAGCGCTGATATGGAGCGACAACATGCTCCCTCTCATGTGATATTGCTTGATTATGATGCATTGTGATATTTTGGCTGTTTTTCTGAGCTAATGATCGGTATCTCCAGGGATTCATCATTCTATGCAGTCCTCTGATTGTACACTTGAAACATTTTGACAGCTTCTGCATTTGTAAAAATAATTTAAAAAAAAATATATACATATGCATTTAATTTTTTTGATGCCATTTATGCCATGGAATAAAATAATACAAGCTAGAAAGCGAAACAGTGTCTACAGTTGAATGCTGCAATGTGGGTGCCTTCAGTACACTTGGGGCGGCAGTGGCGAAGTGGGTAGGAAGATTGCCTCTGGAGTGCAGGGTCGGAGGTTCGATTCCCCGCCTACCCGCCACATGTCGAAGTGTCCCTGGGCAAAGAGACACTGAACCCCAAATTGCTCCCGATGGTTCAGAGAGCGCCTTGCATGGCAGCTACTGCCATCGGTGTATGAATGGGTGAATGTGGTAAGATATGTAAAGCGCTTTGGGGCTGAGAAAATCGGCTAGAAAAGCGCTATATAAGTCAAGTCCATTTACCATTTACATAAGGGCTAAGGCTTATGTAACTGAGGGGAATAGGGATCGGTCCTAAATATCATCAATAAACTTTTCACGTGTATGGATGTCCAAACACATGCTCACATGTAGCACATAGCGAACCATAACCAACATAGATGGGTTAACAGCAGACACTCTACAAACAGACCAAGTGTCAAGTTTTAAATATAGATCCATAAATGTCTCGCTATTTGTCTTTATGATCGGAGACTGTACATCGCCGCTTGTGTGTGTGTGTGTGTGCTTTTGAGGAACTTTAAGACATGCAATGACTTTGGAATGTTCCGACTGTAAACTTTATGGTTTTCAGAACTCTTAAAGGTGCAATGTGCAGAATTTTTTGCCGTTTCTCAGAACAGACTTAAATATAATATAATATTCATAAGTATGTTTCAATTAGTGCTTAATCATTTGACTATCGCCATGTTTCTACAGTAGCACAGAACGGACAAACTTAAACGGCCCTTACACGTTTTTATATACAGCCCCGGAAAAAATTAAGAGACCAGTCTGGATTTTTCTTAAATCTTTATCTTTACATAACTTTTCGAAAATGCTCTAAATGACAATATTTATTCGGTGAATTTGGTAGAAATGTTGTCAGTAGTTGATATAATAAAACAAATCTGTCCACACTACTCAAATGTATGCCTCTCATTTGGACTGGTCTCTTCATTTGAAGCTGTATAGTGGGCGTCCTGGGGAAATGCACCTGTTGGAAGACCAAGAAGAAGAAGAAGTACTATAGAATAAATAACTAAATACATCTTCACCTCATCACTTGATATTGTGGAAAGACTTGAGGCAGTGGTGGATGATGCCATCTTTAGTAACTATAGCTTCTTGTCCTTGAAGGCCACCGTAGCTTCTGTAAATTCTCCCAAAGGGAGGGGTTAGCAAGGGAGCGTTGACATCTACAATCTCACCACTAGATGATGCTAAATACTACGATATTTCATACACACACACACACACACACACACACACACACACACTGTTTGATGTGTGTGATTAATTAGATCATGTTTTTTACAGCAGCATGTGGCTGTAAATAGGTGGTAATGTGAAGCAGTAAATGTCTCTGGGACGCACACACACACACACACACACACACACACACACAGAGACTGACTAGAACACACACACATTCTGCTTAACTGTACAAACTCGAGACTTAACCCTTGGAAAATGTATTGAGAATACAATACAAACCATATAAAATATATTCCATAACCAAAATGTCAAAGTAAAGGTCTCTCACGAGGAAAAGAGCACACACACACACATACACGCACGCACGCACACACACACACACACACACGCACACACACACGCACGCACACACACACACACACACACACACACACACACACACACACACACACACACACACACACACACACACTTTTCCACTATTTGTGTCACAGTGATAACAGTATGACAGGGTTAATCATGGGTAAACAGCGCCCTCTTGTGCTGAGAGAAGAAATGACAACTGATGTGCAATTGACAGTTTAATTATTGGAACAAATCCAGTTTCAATACACAGCCTAGGCTCTGTAAACTGGAACGTTGCTAGCTACTTTGGCCCCCTTTTGATTACATACCAGTTTACAGAGCCTAGGCTGTGTATTAACACTGGATATTTTTTCACTGCACACACATATTATAGACAGGTAGTGGATCATGAGGAGATATTCACTGATTTTGACACCAAGCACACACACACACACGCACACGCACACACACACGCACACACGCACGCACACACGCACACACACACACACACCAGAATCACTGACTCCACCTTTAAGTTTTTTCATTTGTTTTTCCTTTAGTGCTTTCAGACTAAATGTTCAGACCGGATACAGACACACACCCTTATGTGCAGGAAATGTGCGCACACACACACACACACACACACACACACACACGCACAGACACACACACACACACACACACACACACACACACACTGTCTTTCTCTGTGTCTCAGTCGAACTAAAGTAACCTCTCTGTCTCCCACTCCACTACAAGTTTTTTAAAGGAAAGGCGTGCGCTTGTGTGAGTCTGTGTGTGTGTGTGTGTGTGTGTGTGTGTGTGTGTGTGTGTGTGTGTGTGTGTGTGTGTGTGTGTGTGTGTGTGTGTGTGTGTGTCTGTCTGCCAAAAGGTCTGAACAGCGGATTGTGCGTTCTCTCTCTCCCAGATGTTGAGGCGTTGCTATGAGTCAAAACCAAATATTCCTCCTGACAACAGATGCCTCTCCTCACACACACTCACACACACACACACACACACACACACACACACACACACACACACACACACACACACACACACACACACGTTTGTACAGCTATACTTGTTAGGACACTCATTGACATAATGCATTCCCTATAGCCCCTTACCCTAACCCTAACCATCAAAACTAAATCCCTCACACTAACTATATCCAGTTCCATTTTCAAGATACCAGTATCAAAGCACATGATTTATCAATGACCAGACAGATGAAAACACAAGACTTCTTATATTATTTGGGGAAATTTTATTGAGAAAAATAGAGGGTAAGAGTTAGGGGTATGGGGTTAGGGTAAGGGACACACACACACACACACACACTGCCACACGCACACACACACACAAACACACACACACAACAATGAGTAAGGGAATGGTAAATGGACTGTAGGCAACTTATAAAGCACTTTTCTAGTCAAACTTGACCACTAAATTTGCTCTATACTGCAGTCTCACTCTCACACACACACACACACACACACACACACACACACACACACACACACACCACACGCACACGCACACACACACAACAGTTAAGTTAAGGTGGTAAGCAATGGTAGGATGTCCCAGAGGGGGCCGACCAGTAACCATGAGGTCGCTGGTTGGATGCCATCCATCTCTACACATTGTGTCCTTGAGCAAGGCACTGTTACAGGACCAGCACTGTGCTATGGCTGACCCTGTGCTCTGACCCCCTCTGGAGTGTGCTAAGTACTGGAGAGGGGGGTCTGCTCAAAGACAAGAAACACAAAAAACCCACCTTAACCTAACGGTAAATGGACCGACTCATATATTATAGTATATAGCGTCAGCACGGTACATTCAGCAGTTTCCTCTACTACTTTTGTTGGGAACAAAATACTTGAAGTGCAGGATAAACCTCTTGCTGTCTGTTGATGTGCAATAAATAGCCTACCTGTCTGTTCTACTCATTTCAACTGACTTGTGAAAACTGCTCAGAAAAATCCAAATGTTTTGACATAGGCTATAGCAACTTTTTTTTTTACAGTAGACTAACGCAAACAGTTACTTTCCCTGGTAACTAGTTACTTCTATTATAAAGTAATTCAGTTACTAACTCAGTTACTTTTTGGAACAAGTAGTGAGTAACTATAACTAATTACTTTTTTAAAGTAACGTTCCCAACACTATCCCTAACATAAACCTAATTCATACCTGAACCTTAAAACCTAGTGTTAACCCTCAAACAGCCCTTTAAAGGCCTGTCCTTAAAACCTAGAGTTAACCCTCAAACAGCCCTTTAAAGGCCTGTCCTTAAAACCTAGTGTTAACCCTCAAACAGCCCTTTAAAGGCCTGTCCTTAAAACCTAGTGTTAACCCTCAAACAGCCCTTTAAAGGCCTGTCCTTAAAACCTAGTGTCAACCCTCAAACAGCCCTTTAAAGGCCTGTCCTTAAAACCTAGTATTAACCCTCAAACAGCCCTTTAAAGTCCCAAAGGGAGAACCAGACAAAATATCCTCAATTATATCTATCTAGCTATTGAATTCAATCCTTTGTCAACACTTTTTTTATAAGGTCATGCCGATAAACCTTATTTGAATTTTTTTTTTTTTTAGCGTCTAAACAGCTTTGTCAATTAAATATTTTTTATTTTTTTTGGCATTTTCAAGCTTTATTAGACAGTACAGAGTTGAAATGGGG
>CM047514.1:2795942-2798442 GCA_026122265.1 Ammodytes dubius | reverse complement strand
TCTCTGCATTCTCCTAATTGTTTAGATTGAAATGTGATGTGTCTGTCCATCACAAGTCCAGCGGACATTAAAGGTGGAGTCAGTCAGTGCGTTTACATGCAGACTCATAATCGGGTAACTAAACGAATAAGACCTCAACAGGACTTTTAAACTGCATGTAAACACCTTTATCCGATCTACTTCGGACACAAATCGGCACAATAACGGACAAGAGAAGTCGGATAAGAACACCTAGATAAGTCGTTCATTGTCGGCATTCTCTCTGCATGTATACAGGGATCGGATATCGCATATCGGACATCTCGTTCTGTGCTTGTGTGCCTGCGCGTTATAGGCTACACCATGGGTTGTTGCTGGAAGAGAACCGGACGTGGCTCTAAAACCACTTGTTGAAAGCATGGTTGAAAGGGCTACAGCGCCATCTAGCGTAATGGAGACAGCCATGCATTGGACATTTATCCGATTCCTGAAAGGCCATGTAAACTCAGACAAGTGACACGGTCCGTTAAGTGTCTAGTTCGATATATGTGATAATCTAATCTAGTTGTGCCATGTAACCGCACTGTGATTCTGGAGTAGCCTGGCTCCGCCCGCCCGCCTACTTCCGCCCAAATTTAATTTTCCCTTCAGTAGTCAGTCTGGGTGTACAGCGCATTTCCCAGATTCTCCGGAGAATCTACAGCCGTCCAATCAGCGAACAGAGGGAGTGGGCAGATCCAATCATTTTAAAACTTCAACAGACACCCGCCTCCAAGTGAGTGAACGTTTGCCAATTGCAGCACTTCCAGACCTTCTGTACAAATGAAATGAAGTACGATGGTCTGGTAGCACCAGGCTAATTCTGGAGAGCGTTTGATGACAAAATCGATTTTTGTTGTTGTCAAAAGCAGTGAATATATCTGCTCACAATATGCTGCTTGTCCGTACTGTGAGTGTGCTAAAAGAAAAAATATCTGGTGTTAATACACAGCCTAGGCTCTGTAAACGGGCATGCTTTATATGCTATGGTGTGCCCCCCCCCCCCAACCATTTTCCAGAATCACTGACTGAACCTGATCTATCTATCTATCTATCTATCTATCTATCTATCTATCTATCTATCTATCTATCTATCTATCTATCTATCCATCTATCCATCTATCCATCTATCCATCTATCCATCTATCCATCTATCCATCTATCCATCTATCCATCTATCCATCTATCTATCTATTTATCTATCTATCTGTCTGTCTGTCCGTCCGTCCGTCCGTCCGTCCGTCCGTCCGTCCATCTATCTATCTATCTATCTATCTATCTATCTATCTATCTATCTATCTATCTATCTATCTATCTATCTATCTATCTATCTATCTATCTATCTATCTATCTATCTATCAAATCTATCTATCTATCTATCTATCTATCTATCTATCTATCTATCTATCTATCTATCTATCTATCTATCTATCTATCTATCTATCTATCTATCTATCTATCTAAAACACTATTCAAAGAGATTCTGCTCATAATCTCTTTAACTGTCAAACTTGGATTTTATTTTCTTTCCAAATGGAACTTTTGTCTTGTTGCCAGGGGAGACGCACGCACACACACACACACACACACACACACACACACACACCCCCCCCCCCCTCACACACACACACACACACACACACACACACACACACACACACACACACACACACACACACACACACACACACACACACACACACACACACACACCACACACACACCACACACCCCCCCCCCCACACACACACACACACACACACACACACACACCACACACACACACACACACACACACACACACACACACACACACACACACACGCACACACGCACAGACACACACACACACACACACACAGTAAGAGAACACAAGATGTATAAAACATTCAACCGCATATTCCCACATAACATATAGTTTACACAGACAGACAGCTCACTATAAAAACAGTAGTTAACTTTTTTTTTTTTTTTCCGTTTTGGAAAAAGTGATGCCCCTCTATTACGTAATGACATCATTTCTCCACCAACCACGCATGATGTAACCAAACACAGGGTTCGTACTACTTTTAAATCTTGTGTTTTTAATTGTTCGGAAAGGGCTTGAAATTTTATAAATATAACTGGAAAATGGTGGATTTTTCTTGCACATGGATTTTATACCTTCTTCTGTACAATATTACTTTCAATTCTTGTATTTTCAATGGCCTGAAAAGGGCTTGAAATATGAAAAATTAAAAAAAATTATAGTATATAACTGGAAAATGCTGGATTTTTCTTGCACGTGGATTTTATACCTTCTGCTGTACAATATTACGATATCAAAGATGGATCGTTACGTTTTTTTTTTTTTTCAATATATTTTTTGGCATATTCAAGCTTTATTTGATAGTACAGAGTTGAAATGGGGAGACAGAGAGAGAGAGAGAGAGAGAGAGAGAGAGAGGATGACCTGCAGTAAAGGTCCACGGGTCGGATTCGA
>CM047514.1:2752576-2755076 GCA_026122265.1 Ammodytes dubius | reverse complement strand
CAGTAAGTGACTTGTTCCTTTTAGCTAACTTCCTGTCAGTGACTAGCAGTTAGCAGTCCCCTCCCTCGTCCCTACGTCACCTCCACATGAACACACAGCCGTCTTTATCAGATAGTGCCGGGAAAAATGAGACTGTTTTACGAAATATTTAAAAGTTCCTCGTAGCACCTTTAATTTCAGAACTATATAAAGTGCATGTTTTTTTCTTTCTCAACAATACTATCAAACATTGGGTGGCAGCTTTTAGTCCATACTAGTTAGTGATCATCTCAGTTTGCAGACACATTTAATTTAGAAACCGAACCCCCTGCATTTAAATAGCTTACAGTAAGTGACACTGTTTATTTAAATATCTTACAGTATAGGTGACAGGGCATTTAGATTCTTTGATGTTTTGACATTAGAGCGATCTACTGTATGACATCACAGGCCTGATTCAGAGCTCTAACTGTCCTTTATTAAACTCACACTGTCATGGCAACAGTCACAGCTGTCTGTCACCACCATCACACCGGCCAAAACACTCCATCACAGATACATACCGGGCATTACTTTGCATTTTGGTCTAACGAGCTCATCAAACCAAACCAAAACGATTTATTTTCTTTAATCCCGAGAAAGGATTTTTTTACTGGGAGTTTTTTTTCTTAATGCCTTTGTCATGGGTATACGCTCACCCAGGAACAACAGCTGGTGTGGTAAAAACACTACCGCTTTTGTCCAAAGGGGGGCGCTAGCATTAACACACACTGAAGGTTCCTCTGAGCACCTTTAAACCAACCAACGTAATGTAGTTTAATGGGTCACTACATTTACCTCTTAGATATCTGTCCTGATGATCAGCAGTAGAACAGGAATGTCAACCAACTGCCTTTACCAGTTCAAAACAAAGCTTTGTCCCTGGAGCTAAAAAGATCGTTAAGGTGTTTTAACTACGCACTTAGAGTGTCTGTAAACAACACAAACAATTCACAAGTTAAATAAGAAGTCTAGAAAGGCCGCCTTAAAACTCTAGTCATTTTAGTCCTCGGTAAAATATTTAAAGCTTTTGTAAACATGGTCTTAAAAATACTGAAAATGAATATAAGATATCAAAGTTGGGTGTCTCAATTTTCATCATCATCATCATCATCAACCTTTATTTAAACAGGCAAAAATTGCTAAGAAACAATGTCTTATTTAAGCAATGGCCTGGTAGGAGGTGAATGACCTCCTGGGGGGAAAGGGGAGAGGGAGAGACTAAGAATAAGCCATCTACATAAATCAGAATGCATTTGTTTTCATAAATATTCCAAAACGTATTAAAAAAAAACTGCTTTTATACAGTCTAGAGTCTAGACCGTTTGACCAGGTTTTTAAGGTCATTTTTGGATTCTCGAAAAGCCCATTCTCAAGGCCGCACTTAAACATATTGTTATTTTTTAAATATATTTTTTTGGCATTTTTATGCTTTATTGATAGTGTAGAGACAGAGTTGAAATGGGGCAGAGAGGGGAGTGACATGCAGAGAACGACCGCGGGCTGGAATCAAACCCGGGTCTGCTGCTGGCCGAGGCCCATTGGGGGGGGGGACGCCCTACCAACTGAGCTAAGGGCGCCCCCTTATTTTTTTATTTTAACGATAGAAAAAAAATATGACAGACAGACTAAAATCACTGAATTTCTACGTCTGTGTTGATGAATATGGGTCGCAGAAGGGCCAAATATTAGATGGAGACTTAACCAGAGCTAAAATGAACCATGTAACAAATAAAATGTTAAATTTAAATATGCTTTTTGGGTTTTCTGGTTAGATTTAAGTTTAGGTTAGTGTGAGGGTGAGGGAGTGAGAGGCAGCTACTGCATACAAACCTATATGTGTGCAGTAAATAGATGGGTTTAAATCAGTAAAATAGACACACACTGATGTGCAAATATATAGAACTTAAATGTGGAGTCACGGTTAGTAGAGAAGAGAGAGGGGGAGAGAGGGGGAGAGAGAGGGGGAGAGAGAGAGAGTTGGGGGAGAGAGGGGGAGAGAGAGGGGGGAGGAGAGAGAGAGTTGGGGGGAGAGAGAGAGAGAAAGGGGAAGTGAGAGAGAGAGAGAGAGTAAGAGAGAGGATAGAGTGTGAGAGGGGGTGAGAGAGAGAGATAGTGAGAGAGAGGGGAGGAAGAGAGAGAGAGAGAGAGACTGGGTTTGTGTGTTCTGCAGTGGTGTGACTGACTGGCCTACGTATAGCTCACACTGTGGGTTGAAATAACACCTCCACACACACACACACACGCACACACACACACGCACACACACACACACACACACACACACACACACACACACACACACACACACACACACACACACGCACACACACACGCACGCACGCACGCACACACGCACGTACAGGCATCACACGTGTGCCCCATAAAGGCTGCCATTATATCCCGTTACTAGGGAACACATGCCCGTTCATAGACTTGCTTATGTCATGTTACGTACATCTGACTGAGAGGAACTTGGTCA
>CM047514.1:2745076-2747576 GCA_026122265.1 Ammodytes dubius | reverse complement strand
AAAAAAAAATTACGATGAAGCATTAGGGCAACGGAGGAGGAAAGAAAAAGATGAAATTACGAGAATAAATTAATTATTTTACTAGAAAAGGTTCCAAAATAATGGGGCGACTGTGGCTCAGGTGGTAGAGCAGGTCGGCCGATGATCAAAGGGTTGGAGGTTTGATCCCCGCCCTGCCACATGTGTCATAGTTGTTGTGTCCTTGGGCAAGACACTTAACCCACCTTGCCTTGTGTGAATGTCGATAGTTAGCCTGCTATCGGTGTAGGAATGTGTGTGTGAATGGTAACGTGGGAAAGGAAAACAGGTCTCCCTTGAAAAAGAGTCTTCGGTCTCAATGGGATTTACCTGTATAAATAAAGGTAAAAAAAAAAAAAAAAGATAAAGTTGTAATTACATTTTTTTTTTTTTAAAGCCATATAACGAAAAAAAACATCATAATTTTACATTAATAAAAATCTTTGGGGCCTCCTTTCAGACAGGAAACAAAGGTTGTAATTGTGCGTGAGAAAAAAAATCATAATTGAAGATAACATACTGTATGACTGTTATCCTACAACACAATGGTATAATGGCAGTGTGTGTGTTTGTCTCAGGCCTTGCCACACACTGTCAACACTTCCTGATACTTGCGATAACTGTGTGCTGATTGGCCAATAGATAAAAGCATTTCCTTGTTTATATTATGAAACCTATTACTGTAGTGCAACTTCACACGATGCTGCACCTCAATTTAAACCTGCAGTGTGTAGAATTTTGGGTTTTATTTCCTAGCAGATTTTGTAGAAAGTAATTATAATATCCATAAGTACATTTAATTTAGTGTGTAATAGCTGAAAAAAATGTTTTTTAAATTAATTATTATTGTTTCCCTTAGAAAGGGTCTCATATATGTCCATATTTCTGCATATTTTGGACCAAGGCCCATCTTGAAAGTGTCATAGTTGGAATGTCATCAGGTGCATTGTTTAACATTTAGAATGGTTCTTGTCCTTGAAGGCCACTGTAGCTTCTGTTATTATTCAAAAGGGTTGGGGTTACCCAGGGAGTGTTGCATTCTAGAACTTTGTAGAACGTACTTGATGATGTCATATTACACACTGCACCTTTAATGCAAGGTTAAAGACAATTGTGAAATTTCTTATCTTAAATACATTTTTAGAAAAAGTCACTAAATGCATGATGTTACCAAAATCCAGATATTTATTGTGTTAAATTATCGTGGTCGCAATATCAATCAAATAATCGCAATCATAAATGTTGTCATAACTAAACCAGCCCTAATGTGTCAACCCATCCCCCCTTTTACATTGACACATATCATCAAGTTCTTCATTTTAATGCACGGGAAAAGACGCTTCTGATATTTCTTAATTTAATTTAACAACTTTTTTCTTCTTGTACATTTTTTCGTTTGATTCCTGTAAAATAGAAATAAAAAAATTGTAAACTTAAAAAAATGTAAATCTCACAAAATAAAAATAAAAAATCATTAAATTAATTGTATGTGAACATATTTTTTGCCCTACTAAAGCAGCCCTAGTGTGTAAACCCCCTTTTACATTGACTCATATTATGTCATAAGCCGCTCTGACGTGGTTTTACTTCCTGTATGTACGTCTGACTTACTGGCTGTGTTGTTTGAGGATCTTTCATCATTCAAACAGCGGAACTAGATTGTTGTGTTTTAGTGGAACTTCTGCTGAAAGGCGGATGTTGCGTCAATTCAAAATGTTTTATAATTTGATGCTGAAGCTCAAGCACTGACACAGCCAGAGTTAAAGGAGTGTGTGTGTGTGTGTGTGTGCGTGTGTGTGTGTGTGTGCGTGTGTGTGTGTGTGTGTGTGTGTGTGTGTGTGTGTGTGTGTGTGTGTGTGTGTGTGTGTGTGTGTGTGTGTGTGTGTGTGTGTGTGTGTGTGTGTGTGTGTGTGTGTGTGTGTGTGTGTGTGTGTGTGTGTGTGTGTGTGTGTGGTGCGTGCGTGCGTGCGTGCGTGCGTGCGTGCGTGCGTGCGTGCGTGCGTGCGTGCGTGCGTGCGTGCGTGCGTGCGTGCGTGCGTGCGTGCGTGCGTGCGTGCGTGCGTGCGTGCGTGCGTGCGTGCGTGCGTGCGTGCGTGCGTGCGTGCGTGTGTGTGTGTGTGTTAAAGACTGCAAATTAGCTGAAGCTAGACGTCTTATATGCATCACATTTTCCCATTTTTTTGTGGCAATGTGGTATGTATTGTCCCTGTCAAATAAACATTAAAATAAAATAAAATATTAAAAAAACACTTGTCAAAAAAATCAGTGAATATCTCCTCATGATCTGCTACCTGTCTGTACTGTGGGTGTGTTAAAACCTTTGGCATTTTCATGAGTTTTGTTCTAGGATGTCTTTTATTACTTTACTTGAGGTCTGCTGCAACTCTCAGCTCTTTTAAATCAAGTCTGAAGACTTTTCTGTTTCCATTTTAACCTGCAATTGTTATTGTATTTAAATGTTCTATTTCTATTCATTCGCTTT
>CM047514.1:2737576-2742576 GCA_026122265.1 Ammodytes dubius | reverse complement strand
GCTGCTGGGAAATAAATGTGTTCCATTGTGTTTGCTGTCTGGTTAGGCCACAAACACACACACACACACACACACACACACACACACACACACACACACATTCAAAAGCATACACACGCACACACACACACACACATTCAAAAGCATACACACGCACACACACACACACACACACACA
Organism: Ammodytes dubius; assembly: GCA_026122265.1. Taxonomy (NCBI): domain Eukaryota; kingdom Metazoa; phylum Chordata; class Actinopteri; order Uranoscopiformes; family Ammodytidae; genus Ammodytes; species Ammodytes dubius. The sequence continues at coordinate 2,742,398 of CM047514.1, read as the reverse complement.
TTCAAAAGCATACACACGCATACACACACACACACACACACACACAAACACACACACACAGGCACACACATACATATTCAGAAGCATATACACACACGCACAAACATGAACACAGACACACACACACACACGCAGACAGAGACACAAAAAACACACACACAGACACTCACGCACAAACACTTATACAGACACGTACTCACTTTCACAGGCATGCACACATAAACACAAAGACAAACACACACACTAACACAAATACTCACACATTTAGAAGCATATACACACATGCAAACATATACACAGACGCACACGCAGACAGACACAAAAAACATACAGACACATGCAAACATAAACACACACACACTAACACACATTCACACACACACACACACACACACACACACACACACACACACACACACACACACACACACACACACACACACATTCACACACACACACACACATTCAGAAACACAAATAACACACACAGACACACATGCAACATATACACACAGACAAACAAGTTCACAGACACACACACTAACACAAATACACACACAAACAAATTCAGAAGCATATACGCACATACACAATCATGTACACAGACACACACACACACACACAAACAACCTTCAGTCGTTTTTGTCTGCAGCAGAAGGGAAATGAGCCAACACTTGTCACAGTTAGTCAGCACAGACAGCCTGTTACACAACCTCACTGACGTCTCTGTCTGTCTGTCTGTCTTTATGTCTTTATGTCTGTATGCCTGTCTCTCTGTCTGTTTACTTATTTCTTACTTAAACACATAACTAACCTAAAAAAATATAAATTAAAAAATGTATTACATTGTGTAATATTTAAGATTGCTGTGGTAAAAAAAACATGTTAATTTTTTTATTTTTCTTATCTTACACCAGGTTATTAAATTAAGAAACATATTTTATTTTATTTTATTTTATTTTATTTTATTTTATTTTATTTTATTTTATTTTATTTTATTTTATTTTATTTTATTTTATTTTATTTTATCGTCCGTGTTGCCCCAGGTGTTTGTGGGAGTTGGTGTTGGCTTTATAAATAATCAGCAGAAGATTAATTTATAAAAACACATAGCCTACCTATAAAAAATATGTATTAATTTTCATTTATAGATTGTTTTTTTTTTCCCTTGGCCCAGGTTATTAAAATTAAGAAACCACTTTTATTTATTATATTGTATTGTATTGTCTGTCCCCCTCCCCAGCTGCCTGTGGGAGGTGGTCCTGTCCTTTCCTCTGGAGCTGCAGAAGAAGCTTCTTCACTTCGCTACAGGAAGTGATCGCGTCCCGGTCGGAGGAATGGCCGACCTCAACTTCAAGATCTCCAAGATAGACGTCCCCACTGACTGGTAGGTTTACACACAACACTGAGCAAATGTTCATAAATATATATATATATTTATTTTATTTTATTTTATTTTATTTTATTTTATTTTATTTTATTTTATTTTATTTTATTTTATTTATTTATTTATTTATTTATTTATTTATTTATTTATTTATTTATTTATTTATTTATTTATTCATTTATTTATTTATTTATTTATTTATTATTCTTTCGGACAATTCCACACAATACACAATTTTCTCTTGCAAATATTCATACATCATACTTTGTGTTGTCCGATTTTCCTGTTCATTTGAAACATAGGTAGGTTTCAACACACAACACTGAGCAAATGACTGAAAAAAACTAAACTTAGTGAATCAATCAAACTTAATTGGATGGCTGCCCAACGATTAATTGCAGAGTTTCCATTGTTAATTGTGAATAATCAATTTTTTATTACAAGTTTAAAGGTGCTACGTGGAACTTTTAAATATTTCTGAAACAGTCTCATTTTTCCTCTTATGATCATGAATTACTTGTAACAGCAAACGAGACCATCAGTGCCAATGATGCTATTTTTATATAGTTTTTCTTAATGCATTTGGTCATGGGTATACGCTCACCCAGGAACAACAGCTGGCGTAGTAAAAACACTACCGCTTTTGTCCAAAGAGGGGCTACTAGAATGAACACCAGATTAAACTTTAGTCCCTTTTAAACTCACTCAACTAAATTTGAAGCATTGATTGATTGATTGATTGTCTTTATTTCGAACATGCGAGCAATAAAAAAATAGATGAATAAATAAAAAACAAACAAAAGAAAAAAAAGAAATCGAATTTAAAAAAAAACAAACAGACACACTTTCTACATGCTCGAAAGGGGGTAGGAGGAAGTAAAAAACTTATCTAGTCCTACCCCTTAACAGATCAATTTAATCTGTTTTAGCATCATGGACGTCTAACCTATTTACATTTTTCTTTCACTCTTTATGTTTTACAGGTTGCCGATCTCTCACACGTGTTTCAACCAGATCTGTCTTCCTCCGTATCGAACCAGGAAGGAACTGAAACACAAACTCACCATCGCCATATCTAACGCTGAGGGCTTCGGACTGGAGTGACAGACAGACAGACAGACAGACAGACAGACAGACAGACAGACAGACACACAGAGAGACATACACACAGACAGACAGACACATAGACAGACAGACAGACAGAGAGACAGACAGACAGACGGACGGACGGACGGACAGACAGACAGACAGAGAGACCGCGAGACAGACGGACGGACGGACGGACAGACAGACAGACAGATAGACAGACAGACAGATAGACACACAGAGAGACATACACACAGAGACTGAGAGACAGACGGACGGACAGACAGACGGACGGACGGACGGACAGACAGACAGACAGACAGACAGACAGACAGACAGACAGACAGACAGACAGACAGACAGACAGACAGACAGAGAGACGGACGGACGGACGGACGGACAGACAGAACCATAGACAGACGGACGGACGGACGGACGGACGGACGGACTGACAGAACCATAGACAGACGGACAGACGGACGGACGGACGGACGGACAGACAGACATCCGCTCACTCACGCCTAAAAACAAATACATACTCAAACGCACACGCACAAACACAGACACACACAATATACACTCACACACACACGCACTCACACACACACTCCCTCCTCCCCCCCCCCTCACACACACACTCCCTCCCCCCCTCACACACACACACACACACACCCCCACACACACACACACACACACACACACACACACACACACACACAGACTTATTAGCTATCTATTCACAGCGCACCTTACATATGTATCTCTGTGGTCGTGGATCAGACTGTAGAATGAACAAGTTATTTGCGTTTTAATGTCAATATGGTTGAAGAGGTGTAACATAGTTTGTCTTATTATACGTCGGCTTGTAATTATCCGTTTTGCCAATGTTGAGCTTTGTGTATATGTGTTTTTTTTAAACAAATAAGTTGAACTTAAAGTAGTTGTTTATGTATATTTTTTTGAGGCAGATAAGTTGGATTTCAATATAAGTTGGTGTTAGAATTATTATATTACGACCCTGAGTCCAGAAAATTAATTTTTGAGATTTTGAAATAAGACCATTTTAGATATATCACTGTTGGTACAATTTTAAAGGTGCTACCGACAAGGAACTTTTAAATATTTCTGAAACAGTCTAATTTTTCCTCTGATGATCATAAATGACATGTAACAGCAAACGAGACCATCAGTGCAAAGAAAGAATGCTATTTTTATATAGTTTTTCTTGATGCCTTTGTCATGGGTATACGCTCACCCAGGAACAACAGCTGGCGTAGTAAAAACACTACTGCTTTTGTCTAAAGGGGGGTGCAAGAATTAACACAAACTGAAAGTTCCTCGGAGCACTTTTAAATACATCTGGTCTCATATTATTGAAAATATATCAGTGGCGTCTTCTTTAAAAAATCTTGCGACACCAAAAAAGTTAATTTCTCTTAAAATGTATAAGGATGCTGATTTGCTCAGGTAATTGTTATTATCAAAATTAATATTTATTTTAAAACATAACCAGGTATCTGCCTACCATTGACATAGAGGCTTCCTCAACAGAGTAACTCAAAAGAGGAGTTTGATTCTGTTTTTAAAACGGCCCCTTTAGACCAACTATGGAAAAACAAAACAAAACGGTGTTGGGGGTTATGGTGAAGAAAAAGAACTCAACATTTCCAAACCAGTCAAATATTCTCTGTCAAGGAAACTCGGTTATTCTCCAAGAAATCCACGTTCTTTTCTAGGAAAATATCTTTAACTTTTTCTCAGAGAATTACCCCAATTTAAGGTCTAAAACTTTATGTTTTTTTTTCTCTGACAATATCCAAGAAATGTGTAAAAAAAAAAAAAAAATGTAAATCCGTTTTTACTTTTTAGAGAGTAACACGATATTTTTGTGTTCAACCGAAAAACTTAAATTATTTGGATTTTGATTCAATTATCAATATATTGTCCTGAATTTTCAATTTGTATGAAATATTTTTGTGAGGTAAATAAATAATAGAGAGGGAGTATTTTCATGACACAGCTATGAGAAAAAAAAATTCAGTGATGAATATAAAAAATTTGAATATAAGATTTCTTGCTCCATCAAATTTCAAGATGTATTTTTTTTCTAAATATTACATATTTTGTGTTGGTCCTGACTTCACTTGCTTTGGTGAATTGTTAAATGTAAATTGTCAAAGGCCTTAAATGTATATTTGTCAAACGCCTAGTAAAGGAAATGTGTTTTTATATATAATTTTGCTTTTTCGTGTTGGTGGCGGCAGTGGCGAAGTGTGTATGGCGGTCGTCCACTGGGTTACAGGGTCGGTGGTTCGATTCCCCATCTCCCCGCCACATGTCCAAGTGTCC
>CM047514.1:2720076-2722576 GCA_026122265.1 Ammodytes dubius | reverse complement strand
CACTTCATTTACAGGTCAAACTTATAGCCAAGAGTGTCAACAGCTCAAAACAATGGCCTACGTACCATCCTGCACATCAACCATCATACTCAAAGTGTGTATCATCCTTTAATTGCATTCTGTGTAACACTGTCAACGCCCATTTCTCACAGACAGTTTACACATTGCAAAACACAAATAAAGTGTGGCGGTTATTATGTCATTTCTGCATAAATTCCGAGCAGCAGCTAAACAGGACGTGACACGACCTACACGTCAGATGATCGTGATACAATTACAAGAACTACTTTCACATGTACAACACAACAAGCTTTGTGTGTGTGTGTGTGTGTGTGTGTGTGTGTGTATGTGTGTGTGTGTGTGTGTGTGTGTGTGTGTGTTCATCCGGGAATATGTGTGAATTTACTGTGTGGTGCAACAGACGATTGACACACTTTCTCAGAGTCTTGACCTACTGAACTGACAGTCTACAGTTAAAACATTCACTCACTTAATCACGCACATGCACACACACACACACACACACACACACACACACACACACACACACACACACACACACACACACACACACACACACACACACACACACACACACACACACACATTTAGGGCGCGTTTGAGTTTTGTTGCGAAAATGAATCACCATTTTGATGCATTAGTGTTCTCCCTGGGAACCGGATATGAGCAAGTGTGTAGGAAGATTTGATTTAAAGGTGTAGTGAGTGATTTTGTAGAACGCTTGTTGTCAAATGTTATGATGAAATAAATAAGTAAATGTATGTCCCAATTTTAGGATACCGGATCCTGACAACCTAACATACCTTTTTATGGTCAGATGTAGTATGTAGAAAAGAAAAATAAGAATGAGTATGAGATTTGGAATGCAGGGTAAATCTTGGCTGGTAGAGTTAACATGTCATAACCTGTGTATAGCTCTGTTGTTGTTGATGTTGCCAGCTCTCCAGATCAAGCCAGATCCCCACTTGTTGTCAAAATCAGTGAATATCTCCTCATGATCCACTACCTGTCCATACTGTGTGTGCGCTGAACAAAAAAAAATCTGGTGTTAATGCACAGCCTAGGCTCTGTAAAAATGCATGTAAACATAAGGAGCCCAACCCAACATACCCATTCACAGAGTCTAGGCTGTGTATTTACAGCGCACATGCATACAGTATACAGACAGGTAGCGGATCATGAGGAGATATTCACTGATTTTGACAAAAAAAACGTTTTTTTTGACAACAAGCGTTCTCCAGAATCACTGACTACACCTTTAAGGGAAAGCATAGCAACAGAAGTGGTTACACATTCTGGTAAATCTTGGCTGGTAGAGTCAACATGTCATAACCTGTGTATAGCTCTGTTGTTGTTGATGTTGCCAGCTGTCCAGATCAAGCCAGATCGCGGGCGGCGCCATCAGTTCAGGGCGTGTGCTGTATTAAGCTCGTCAGTCTCATTGTTTACTCTTCATCCACTCGTGATTCAGTTTATTTTTAAAACCAGGATCAAAGCTGCATGACAACTAGTACAATACAAACACACACACACACACACACACACACACCCAAACTCACGCACGCACGCACGCACTCACTCACTCAAGCACGCACGCACGCACGCACGCACGCACTCACTCACTCACTCACTCACTCACTCACTCACTCACTCACTCACTCACTCACTCACTCACTCACTCACTCACTCACTCACTCACTCACTCACTCACTCACACAAGCACGCAAGCACGCACGCATACACTCACTCACTCACTCACTCACTACATGGATAGGTCAGAGCTATAGTGGTACAGTTGGCAGGACAGTTTAGCTTGATGTGATTGTTGTAATCTTTATTTATACAGATAAATCCCATTGAGACCGGAGACTCTTTTTCCATCCACACGTTACCATTCACACACACACACATTCATACATCGATAGCAGGCTAATAGCAGCTATTTAGGGTCCAGTGTCTTGCTCAAGGACACTTGGACATGTGGCGGGGAGACGGGGGATCGAACCACCGACCCTGTAGTTGAGGGTCGACCACCCTACACATTTCACCATAGCCCCCGAGCTTGATGTTTGTCTGAGGCTAAGGCGGGTTTTTTTACAGTTTATTATGGGTTTAAAGTGTAAATTATAATACATGTATTGTTGCACCTTTACGTATACTCATTTACACTGCATGTACACATAATGTAGTTTCTGTAGACTCAAATCTGACCCGTGGACCTTTACTGCAGGTCATCCCCCCCTCTCTCTCTCTCTCTCTCTCTCTCTCTCTCTGTCTGTCTCTATCTCTCTCTGTCTCCCCATTTCAACTCTGTACTGTCTAATAAAGCTTGAAAATGCCAAAACATAATCTTCAGAAAAAAAAATCTCTACTGTCTGATTTTGCCTTTCTTATATTTTTTATCGGTAGGGAGTTCCACAATAAAATAATTTGATGTGAGGTGTGCCAATGTTATGACACTTTAATTAGCGCCCATCAA
>CM047514.1:2705076-2715076 GCA_026122265.1 Ammodytes dubius | reverse complement strand
CTATCTATCTATCTATCTATCTATCTATCTATCTATCTATCTATCTATCTATCTATCTATCTATCTATCTATCTATCTATCTATCTATCTATCTATCTATCTATCTATTTAAAAAACTGTTTTAACAAGAATGCTTAGGTCTTATTTAAAAGTATAAAAATGTTTATTAAGTTGTGTCACCTTATCATTTTGATGTTGAACTACATCTTACCAGGTCCCTGAAAACATGAGCTTTCGCAACAAGATTAAAATGTAAAGTTAAGCAGTGAAAGTACACAATACGATTAATTAAAATTTTAAATGACATAAACAGGTTTTTATCACCTTAAATCTGAGCCTGTCTCCCTGTTCCCTCACTGCTACATAGGCCCAGTCTGTGTACAGTAGCTTCCTGTTACATTGTGCCTATCTATCTATCTATCTATCTATCTATCTATCTATCTATCTATCTATCTATCTATCTATCTATCTATCTATCTATCTATCTATCTATCTATCTATCTATCTATCTATCTATCTATCTCACTGCTACACAGGCCCAGTCTGTGAACAGTAGCTTCCTGCTCCATTGTGTGTCCTTCACTTGTTGAGTAACTTGTTGAGTGACTTTCAACGGCCCGAGTCAACTTCATTCTCCACCTGCTGCTACCAGAGAATAGAAAATCACAGACAGGTGATAGTGCGTGTGTGTGTGTGTGTCTGTGTGTGTGTGTGTGTGTGTGTGTGTGTGTGTGTGTGTGTGTGTGTGTGTGTGTGTGTGTGTGTGTGTGTGTGTGTGTGTGTGTGTGTGTGCGTGTGTGTGTGTGTGTGTGTGTGTGTGTTTGTTTGTGCAATCAGGTCATAGCGAATGCCCTCTGTCCACAATATGCAGCTCCGGAAAAAAATTAAGAGACCACTCCAAATGTTCAGTGTCTCTCGTTTTACCATTTATAGGCATATGTTTGAGTAGAATGAACATTTTGGTTTCATAATATAAACTACTGACAACATTTCTGCCAAATTCCCTCCAAAAATATTGCCATTAAAGAGCATTTTCATTAAGTAATGTAGAGATGAAGATTTAAGAGTGAGTGAGTGAGTGAGTGAGTGAGTAGTGAGTGAGTGAGTGAGTGATGAGTGAGTGAGTGAGTGTGAGTAAGTGAGTGCGTGTGCATGCTGTGCGTGCGTGCGTGCTGTGTGTGTGTGTGTGCGTGTTTGTGTGTGTGTGTGTGTGCGTGCGTGCGTGTGTGTGTGTGTGTGTGTGTGTGTTTGTTTGTCTTTGTAGATCAGGGTCAAGAGCAAATGTATTTTAAACAAAGCGACCCTTCACCATCACATGCATCAGATTAGTGTAACATTACTGTAAACACTTGAACTTGTCATTCATACCTTGACTGCTCACGTCACGTTTCCACATACGTACATTCTCATATCGTCACCTCTTAAAATAATGGTCTAAGTCATTTTTTCAGTGTTTTCAGGAAACACAAAAAACTTAACCAAAGATATGATATTCATTAATAATTTCACTCTGACAGGTTATGTCAAAAGATGACTCTTGACATTGTAATAACAATTTCTGTCAATTATGTAAGATATTAGGAATAAACCCTTTATAATAATGTTTAACTTGTGACTCAAGCCATTTTACACACTTGTGAAATGTCCTTGAAAAAAAAAATTAATAGTACATTTTAAAATAAAATGGCCTAAAACACACTCTTGACATTCTGGTAATATGGTATAATGGCCTATGTCAAGTAAAATCACATGATCTGTTCAACTGAGGATTTAGGCCATTTTACCAGAGGTGGCCAGCATCATGAGGAGATGATTTAAGCAAAAAAATCATTTTGGCCAAAAAGTGACTTAGGCCATTATTTTAAGAGGGTGACGATATGCGAGATCCAACCGGAAGTCCATTCATTCCTATGTGATGCTCCGTAATGTCCATTTTGCCCCCGAAACGCCTCCCCTCCGTAATGTCACTTGTGTCATAGTTGTTGTGACCTTGGGCAAGTTACTTCACCCACCTTGCCTCGTGTGAATGTCTATAGTTAGCCTGCTATCGGTGTATGAATGTGTGTGTGAATGGTAACGTGTAAATGGGAACAGGTCTCCCTTGCAAAAGAGTCTTTGGTCTCAATGGGATATACCTGTATAAATAAAGGTTAAAATATATATATTATATATATATATATATATATATATATATATATATATATATATATATATATATATTTCTGTCCGGTATGTCCGTTGAATACGTTCAAATAATTGAACTTTTGCCGTGGATTACGAAGAGATAGTTAGTATAGTTTTACTAGGTTAGCTTACGTACGTGCGATGTCCTTCCACTCAGTTAATGTCAGTTAGATGATTAAAAAGTACTTGTTCATATAGTTTGAACACTTTGTGAATCAGAGTAAATGTTATTCTCCTAAAATATTAGATACTTTATAGATGGATGGATGGATGGATGGATGGATAGATAGATAGATAGATAGATAGATAGATAGATAGATAGATAGATAGATAGATAGATAGATAGATAGATAGATAGATAGATAGATAGATAGATAGATAGATAGATAGATAGATAGATAGATAGATAGATAGATAGATAGATAGATAGATAGATAGATAGATAGATAGATAGATAGATAGATAGATAGATAGATAGATAGATAGATAGATAGATAGATAGATAGATAGATAGATAGATAGATAGATGGATATTGTAGATAGATAGATGGATGGATGTATATGATATTTTCCAAATGTGTGGTGATGTAAAACATGGACATTATCACCTTGTTCTAATATGGCAACATCTGTGCTCCGGGTTTTGTTGGGAAAAAATATTTCCTCCGATTTCTCTTTTCTCATGCCTGGCATTAATACTAAAAGTTCCACTTCAGTTTTCCACATGCAGAATAATAAAACACTCTCCCTGCTCTCATAGTTTCCCCTGGTTCTCCTTTGCAGCAATAAATAAACATGTTTTCAAAAAAGGACAAAAATACTGAATCACTTACTGCACATAAAATGCTTTCTGTCAAGAAAAGAAACTGCATCATAATTAATGGCAATTTTGGGAAACATTGTCTAACCAAAATCATATATGTATGGCCACAACAAAAATATCGTAATCAAAAGTATCTGTTAATTGATGAGTAATTTTCTGCACATGTTTGTGTAGGTGTGTGTGTGTGTGTGTGTGTGTGTGGTGTGTGTGTGTGTGTGTGTGTGTGTGTGTGTGCCTTGTACAACAATTTTGTGGAACCAATTTGGGTTTTAGACCTGGGTGAGGACATTTTTGGAAAGTGACATTTTGTCCGGTTCTCACTTCGGGACAGGCCTTTTATAGACAATAATAATGATAAAACAACCTCTGCTCTCATATTGTCTCTCTCTCTCCTCTTTCCGACCATGACGCAGCCTTTGTAGGGAGCAGGTTTTCTGCATAAAAGGACAAAAATGCTGAATCACTTGCTGCCCCAAAATACTTTGTCAAGACACAATGTAACAGAAACAGAGTCTCTACAATGCTCATAATTAAGTGTACTAAAGCTGATATGTTGCACAATATTTTGTATAGAACTTGGTAAAGAGTTTCGATGGTCTTGTGTGTGTTGTGTTGTGTGTGTGTTGTGTGTGTGTGTGTGTGTGTGTGTGTGTGTGTGTGTGTGTGTGTGTGTGTGTGTGTGTGTGTTGTGTTGTGTGTGTGTGTGTGTGTGTGTGTGTGTGTGTGTGTGTGTGTGTGTGTGTGTGTGTATGTGTGTGAGGTGAGTGAGTGCGTCATAATAAACTATATACTTTGGGAGAGATTGTATAAACTATAAACTTAGCAATATGTTCGGCCACAACGAAAATATTCTTCTAACTTATTTAACACTTTTTATCTGCACGTAAATTATCATACAAAGCCAAAGATAGTCAACATTTCTCTGTTAATTGATGAGTCATTTCTGCATGTGTTATGTGTGTGTTGTGTGTGTGTGTGTTGTGTGTGTGTGTGTGTGTGTGTGTGTGTGGTGTGTGTGTGTGTGTGTCCTTGTAGAAGTATTTTTTGAGAACCAATTTAAGTTTTAGACCTTAGGAGTGAGGACATTTTTGGAAAGTGAGGACATTTTGTCTGGTTCTCACTTTGGGACAGGCCTTTAAAGGGCTGTTTGAGGGTTAACACTAGGTTTTAAGGACAGGCCTTTAAAGGGCTGTTTGAGGGTTAACACTAGGTTTTAAGGACAGGCCTTTAAAGGGCTGTTTGAGGGTTAACACTAGGTTTTAAGGACAGGCCCTTAAAGGGCTGTTTGAGGGTTAACACTAGGTTTTAAGGACAGGCCTTTAAAGGGCTGCTTGAGGGTTAACACTAGGTTTTAAGGTTCATGTATGAAATAGGTTTATGTTAGGGTTAGTGTAAGGGTTGGGGTTAGGCATTTAGTTGTTATGGTTAGGGTTAGGGGTAAGGGGCTAGGGAATGCATTATGTCAATGAACGTCCTCACAACTATAGCCATACAAACAAGTGTGTGTGTGTGTGTGTGTGTGTGTGTGTGTGTGTGTGTGTGTGTGTGTGTGTGTGTGTGTGTGTGTGTGTGTGTGTGTGTGGTGTGTCTGTGTGTGTGTGTGTGTGTGTGTGTGTGTGGGTGTGTGAGGCCTCTTGATGCTCTCTTTGTCTCGTCTCTCATGCAGAAATCCTCACGTGGATTCCGGACACAACACGACCTCATTAAACACAAAACTCTTTTTTAGTTTGTCTGTTCGTCTCCGCTGGCCTGGAGTCTCAGTCTAAATCAATTATCTTGTTTTTGCGTTAGAGCGTTTGTTTAGCTGGATCCAGAATGATTTGGTTTCAGTCCTGAGTCCAGTGTGTGCTGCGTAGGTAGGTAGGCTACTTTATATCTACAGAAACAAATGGACAGCATTGAATTATTTAAGTTTCAATTGAACAGCCAACATTCAACTCATGAACACATCAAGTCACCCGAGTCAGTATGCCTCAAGTCTCAAAACAGTGACAGTCGACTTGAGGCCACGTCTCTGTTTTAAAGCTACAGTGCGTAACTTCTGTCGCCCCCCATGAGGAATTCTGAGTAATAACAACAACACTGTCCGTGCATCTACATGAGGTAAAGCCTTCAGTGATGGCACATGGATTTTATACCTTCTGCTGTACGTCCAGGTTTCTTCTTCTTAGCAGTAGAATCAACAACTGAAACATTTCTTGGGCTCTTCTTGGGGATTTTTCTGAGCTCCTGCACCAGTGTCAGGGAGGGGGGGGACACCAGTTTGTAAACGCTGCCATACTGAGAAATACAGAGAGAGTTTTGTGGAGCTGATAGGCTTGATCAACTTTGAGTCAACTCATTTGGCGATGGCTTGAATGTAACATTTATCAAATGAAAAAGTTACACACTGTAGCTTTTAAGTATATTCTAAGTCGTAAAATCAGAGGAGAATTTTTATTTTCAAGTGAATGTAATGGGCTGTAAACACATAAAGCTGTCAGAGTAATCACCAAGGACACGACCTAACTGTCCTCATTAGCAGCAAAGAGACCAGATCAAAACTGAATAAACAAAAATACTCTTTTGTACAAAATCTGATCATTTAAACTAGAAGTACTTTGAGTTGCTTACTGTTTATTCTAGAGGCACCTTTGGGCAAAAGCTATTTTTACCAAACGTTGATTTAGTACGGTTCAGGAACTAGGCTGCTAGGCGCTCGTAAATTATACCCAGTGAAAAGTCGGAGCTGTGCAAAGCATTAACAATCTTTATAAAAATAGCATTCTTTGCACTGATGGTCTCATTTGCTGTCACATGTGATTTATGATCATCAGAGGAAAAATTAGACTGTTTCAGAAATATTTTAAAGTTTCTTGTAGCACCTTTAATAAAACCAAATAATGTAAGGATCCAAAACTGTAATGATTTTAGTGTGAGACATAAAGAACTGAAGCCCTGCTGTTGTTTACATGTGGAAACAATGTCTTTGTTGACACACAGCTCGGTTTGGACTTCAACCAGGTTGAGGTCAGGGCTGTGAAAGGCTCTTTAGTTTTCTCTCCCTCCCTCTCTCTCTCTCCCTCTCTCTGTCTCTATCCTCCCTCTCTCTCTCCCTCCCTCTCTCTCTTTCTCTCTCTCTCTCCCTCTCTCTGTATCTATCTCTTTTCCTCCCTCTCTCTCTGTGTCCTCTCTCTCTCTCTGTCTCTGTCTCCCTATCTCTTTCTCTCTCTCTCTCTGTCACTCTTTCTCTCTCCTCTCTCTTTCTCTCCCTCCCTCTCTCTGTCTCTCTCTGTGACTGTCTCCCTGTTTCTCTCTCTCTCTCCCTCCCTCCCTCCCTCTCCCTTTCTCTCTGTGTCTCTCTCCCTCCCCCTCTTTCCCACTTTATTTGAATATTCCTGTAATAAAAGTCAAGAATGTAAATAAAGTGCTTTTGTGAGATCAAATCTCTCTCTCTCACACACACACACACACACACACACACACACACACACACACACACACACACACACACACACACACACACACACACACACACACACACACACACACACACACACACACCTCCCCTTGAGGCGATCACGCTTTCACAGTGTGGATTCTGCATGTTGACGGCACGAGCTCAGGCATCCAGTTACACCATGCTGCATTTCAACAGGAATAACTTTCGCTATTTATACGTGAAACAAGACATTAGTTCACTTAACATGTCCTTATGGGGATGTGTATGATGTTTAGGGTTTATATACATCAAAAAACTAAACTGCCTTATGCGTTTTTATACACAGCTCTGATAAAAAATTAAGAGACCACACCAAATGTTCAGTGTCTTTCGTTTTACTATTTATAGGCATATGTTTGAGTAGAATGAACATTTTGGTTTTATAATATAAACTACTGACAACATTTTTACCAAATTCCCCCCAAAAAATATTGTCATTTAAGAGCATTTCCATTAAGTAATTTAGAGATGAAGATTGAAGAAAAATCCAGACTGGTCTCTTAATTTTTTCCAGAGCTGTGTAGTGGGTGTTCTGGGGAAATGCACCTGTTGGAAGACCAAGAAGAAGAAGAAGTACTATAGAATAAATAACTAAATACATCTTCACCTCATCACTTGATATTGTGGAAAGACTTGAGGCAGTGGTGGATGATGCCATCTTTACTAACTATAGCTTCTTGTCCTTGAAGGCCACCGTAGCTTCTGTAAATTCACCCCAAGGGAAGGGAGTGAGCAAGGGAGTGTTGCAATCTAGACACCATGCCACTAAATACTCCCATATTACACACTGCACCTTTAAAGCTAAATGGAGCATTTTTCAAGCTAAGTAACTGTGTATCTTATCAGTTTTACCTCTGTACTTGAAGCCTGTGTGTGGGAAAAGGGCGTTGGTCACACACACACACACACACACACACACACACACACACACACACACACACACACACACACACACACACACACACACACACACACACACACACACACACACACACACACACACACACACACACACACACACACACACACACACACACACACACACACACACACACGGTTTAAACAGTGACCTTCTAAAGTGGGTGTTTTCACCACTTCAATACCCTACTATCATGAATGGTTTAACCTGCAGCAGATAACATTGAAATAAGTTCCTTGACGTTTGGTGTAGTTAGTTATAGGTAGGTATTTATAGGTATTTATTTATTTGCACACACTCAACACACTCAACAAATACATTAACACATGTAAAGATTAAAAGAGTATGTGCTGGAGAGGTCAGAAACCCAAATGGGCTTATCTCTTGGTGGGGTATAACTGTAAACAAAATTTCGTTGTTTTGGTATAATGACAAATAAAAGTATCTTGAATCTTGAATCTCTTGAGTGACCTCTCCAGGTTATGGTTTAGAGAAGCCATTGCAGCAGTAACAGTAAATGTTATCTCCACCAAAGAGCTACAGTATCTCCTAAGCTCTTCTTATCAGCGGCAATGTCAAACAAAGGGTAGTTGCTTCAAATATTGTCATCATATTTACCATCTCAGTTAAGCCGTTCTAGCATGTTAACATTTACTAATACAGCTCTGGAAAAAATTAAGAGACCACTCCAAATGTTCAGTGTCTCTCGTTTTACTTATTATTTATAGGCATATGTTTGAGTAGAATGAACATTTTGGTTTTATAATATAAACCACTGACAACATTTATACCAAATTCCAATAATTTTTTTTTGTCATTTAGAGCATTTTCAATAAGTTATGTAGCGATGAAGATTTGAGAAAAATCCAGACTGGTCTCTTAATTTTTTTCCGCAGGTGTAAATGCGAATTACAAACACAAAAGGTTTTGATCAATTTTACCAAATTCTTGGAGTATGCTATTTCTTCCATTTATGACCTCATAAGATTAGACATTGACTGGTAGTTCCTGAAGCGCAAAGTTATCACTTCACCCACATCACGTGCCCTTTAAATGGGTCGGTGCTATGAGACTGATAAATTTTTTTTTTTTTTAAGATTTTTTTTTTGGCATTTTTATGCTTTATTGAAGGTGCAGAGAGACAGAGGTGAAATGGGGCAGAGAGGGGAGTGACATGCAGAGAACGACCGCGGGTGGGAATCGAACCCGGGTCTGCTGCTGGGCCCGGCCTGGGAGGGGGACGCCCTACCAACTGAGCTAAAGGCGCCCCCTGAGACTGATACATTTGACAAATCGGATGCTTTTTGCTTTTGTAGAAAGGTCTGTGTTAATGTAGAGTTGATTTGGTGTTTAGTGCCATGGAAAAATACTGATACGGGAATCTATGTTTATTGTAGATGAGGAAGAGGCTGTCAGCTTTGCTTAAATAAATATTCACACACAAACACACACACACACACACACACACACACACACACACAGAGACACGCACACAGACACGCACACACACATACAGACACACAGAGAGACACGCAGACACACATACAGATGCACACAAATACACAAACACACACACACACCGCACACACACACACACATTCTGAAACACTCACACACACACACACACACACACACACAAACACACACACAGAAACACAAGCACGTGCACTGTATATTTTTCTGTCACAGAGAAATTTGAACTTTGGCTTTTTGAGTTTAGGACACAAACTGTGACCTTTTTACAGCTGACCCAAATTCTGCTCCTAGACACAAATACACTTCAGTGACGCACGGACGGAAAAAAATGCCGTAAACAGTAAACACACACAAACACACACACACACACACACACACACACACACACACACACACACACACACACACACCACAAATATTCAGCAACAATAACTGTCTATGGCAAAACACGCTTTAGTTTACAAACGCATAAACGGAGCTTGCAATGTTTATCATCAAACACTGAAAAGGAATCCTCCACCTCCGAAGATCTTTTATTGTTTCTAGCGACGTGATATATGCAAATGTGGCATAATCTAACTAATTATGTGTAAGTTTCCATCCCTTTAAGGATAGGATTTACTTTATTGATCCCAATGGGGAAAACTGGTTTGCCACCACAGTCTGTACAACATACAACACAGGAATACAGTAACAACATAAAACAATCATAGTTACATGGGGAGTGTGGTCCATACCATAGTAAAAATAGAGGTCAAAAAAGGGAATAAATAACAATATAACAATACTATAATGTGCAAATGAGCAATGTGCAGTAATAAAATAAAATAAAATAAAATAAAATAAAATAAAATAAAAATTAAAAACCAACAAATCTAGATGTTGACTATTTATCGTGCCATCAATCATTGGAATAATTTTCCACTGTATACGTAAACTGACTAGCAAAGTATCTTTCAAGTACTATCTGAGTATGCACTATTTAAATGTGTGAGTAGGGAGTGGACATATTTAATGGATGGATGTAATAATGAATGTAATGCTGTATATTAACGTATTCTTAATATTTTCTGATGATGTTTATAAAGATGTCTAAAATGTCTTTCTGCTTTTAGTT
>CM047514.1:2682576-2700076 GCA_026122265.1 Ammodytes dubius | reverse complement strand
AGTTTTCAGTTAATGTGTCGAAGCAGGAAAACAAGGAGTTCATTGTTGTTGGGGCTATTTTCCCCTTTAGCAAAGTGTTCCAACCTGAACACCACACAGACAGTACTGTGTGTGTGTGGTGGTGTGTGTGTGTGTGTTGTGTGTGTGTGTGTGTGTGTGTGTGTGTGTGTGTGTGTGTGTGTGTGTGTGTGTGTGTGTGTGTGTGTGTGTGTGTGTGTGTGTGTGTGTGTGTGTGTGTGTGTTTGTGAGAAGTCATTTTGCTTTTTGTTACATTAGAGAGAGAAGGATCAGTTTTTCAGTTCTTGTATATGTAGAGCTTATCTTCAGTGGATCCGAATCGTTCCAAAAATGTTGCTGATTTCGACCAAAAATCACCACCGGATGTTTTAGGACATCTGGGTATTTTTCAGCATTCTGCATCTAATCTGAGAATTGGGACATCCTAAATCTGTTTCTAGCATACTTAATAGCAGAATGGGCGACTGTGTCTCAGGTGGTAGAGCGGGTGGGCCAGTGAACGAAGGGTTGTCGGTTCGATTCCCGCCCTGCCACCTGTGTCATAGTTGTTGTGTCGTTGGGCAAGACACTTAACCCACCTTGCCTCGTGTGAGTGTCGATAGTAAGCCTGCTATCGGCGTATGAATGTGTGTGTGAATGGTAACGTGGGAATGGGAACAGTACTCCCTTGAAAAAGAGTCTTCGGTCTCAATGGGATTTACCTGTATAAATAAAAGGTCAAAAAAGGGTGACTCTGCAGTGCATGCACGTGCGTCACTGAATTGACTATGGCAACACATTTATTGAAAAGGACAATAATAAATCTAATCTAGTCTAATCTGAACTCTTGACTTTATCTGCACGCTCTGTTTGTTGACTAAACGGTCCAATAAAGAGGCGTTACCCAAACAAACAAACAATGGAAAGTTGCTATGTCATCTAGTATGGATTATGGTCAATAAATCTTATCGAGGGTGTTAGCCAACTTCAGTTCAACATTTGACCTACTCAATAAGTCCATTAAAACGTGGCTTTAAAAACAGTGATTAAAAGACAAGAGTAGGGGGTGCCCTTAGCTCAGTTGGTAGGGCGTCCCCCCCATGGGCCCGGGTTCGATTCCAGCCCGCGGTCGTTCTCTGCATGTCACTCCCTCTCTCTGCCCCATTTCAACTCTGTCTCTACACTATCAATAAAGCATAAAAATACCCAAAAAATATCTTTAAAAAAAAAAAAAAAAAAAAAAAAAAGGCAAGAGTACGGATAAGTATTCCATTGTTGAGTGTATTGCCTTAGCAAGCTGCTGTACCCCCGAAGGTACAATAATGTGCTCTATTTCCTGATAGTGTACATACATAACACACACAAAAAAATTGTTCTGTGAGGACGAACTTTGTGTTCTGACGCAAAACGAAAGAGGTGAGGGAGTGCAACTGTGGTTAACCAGGATGTAAATAGTGTGTGTGTGTGTGTGTGTGTGTGTGTGTGTGTGTGTGTGTGTGTGTGTGTGTGTGTGTGTGTGTGTGTGTGTGTGTGTGTGTGTGTGTGTGTGTGTGTGTGTGTGTGTGTGTGTGTGTGTGTGTGTGTGTGTGTGTGTGTGTGTGTGTGTGTGTGTGTGTGTGTGTGTGTGTGTGTGTTCTGCTCAAAGTTTGAAAGGGACAGACACAAGTGTGACAAAAAATATGGACAGGAAATGCACACACACACACACACACACACACACACACACACACACACACACACACACACACACACACACTCTCGCACACACAAAACGGAAATGCTATAACAAGACATGGGTCATGACACAGATAGCAGGTAGCTCACATGTTTGTCTGTTTTTGTGAGAACAGTTTCTTTCCAAACTAGAGAATGAATATTTGTCAGTTATCCTTTCAGTGACATCATTGTAGGGAACTTAAAGGAATACTTCACCCATACGGAACCGGCGTTCTAATATTATAAAATCACTATTGTAATATAATGAATGAGGTTTTTCTTCCCTCAGTCTTCCCTCAGTCTTCCCTTGGCCCAGCTGTCCTGTTAATCCTAACCCTACATGTTCCCATGTGCGACATAAATGTAGGGTTAGACAGTGAAACCATGAAACACTCTTTCTGACTTTTCTCAGGCTAGGATGAACCGATTTCTAAAATGTTTGCACATTTATACTACATAGGATCTCAGAGTTCAATACACCTTCATATTCCCACCGGTGAAGTAGGTCTTTTTACAGTAAAGTGAATGGATGCTGCCAAAATACACTGATATTACACACTGTAAAATTTAAGGATCTTACTGTTAAGGCCGGACTCCTCAGTAACAGAGCAGCAAGTATTTAAAATGTGTTGTGTGTGTGTGTGTGTGTGTGTGTGTGTGTGTGTGTGTGTGTGTGTGTGTGTGTGTGTGTGGTGTGTGTGTGTGTGTGTGTGTGTGTGTGTGTGTGTGTGTGTGTGTGTTCCAGGTTTTGTACATAAGAACAATCATTGACGTGTCTACTGTCACATAGAATAAAATCATACAAGTGAAAATATACTTCAACCTTCATTTAATCCTTAAGATGATTTTGTTTGGGCAGTCATGCATTCTGTGTGTGTGTGTGTGTGTGTGTGTGTGTGTGTGTGTGTGTGTGTGTGTGTGTGTGTGTGTGTGTGTGTGTGTGTGTGTGTGTGTGTGTGTGTGTCTGTCTGTCTGTCTGTCCGAGTGAGTGAGTGAGTGAGTGAGTGACTGAATGACTGACTGACTGAGTGTGTGTGTGTGTCTTTGTGTGTGTGTGTGTGTGCGTGTGTGTCGTGTGTGTGTGTGTGTGTGTGTGTGTGTGTGTGTGTGTGTGTGTGTGTGTGTGTCGTGTGTGTGTGTGTGTGGGTGTCTGTGTCTGTTGTGTGTGTTCACATTTCACATGTAAGGTGAAGGGCGTGTGGATAAGTGTTTAAGTTGATGCACGTGTTTGGCAGCAGATGTGATCAGCGTTCAAACCAATCTGGGTCAAAGTAGTGATAACAATTATCAGTTTTACAAGCACAGGTACAATAACTGTAATGTCACAAATGAAATGCCGTATTCCTCTGTACAGCTATGGAAAAAAGTATGGATATTTCTTCAATCTTCATCTCTACATTACTTAATGAAAATGCTCTTTAATGACAATATTTTTATTGTGAATTTGGTAGAAATGTTGTCAGTAGTTTTATAGAATAAAACCAAAAATGTTCATTCTACTCAAGCATATGCCTATACTTAGTAAAACGAGAGACACTGAACATTTGGAGTGGTCTCTTCATTCTTTCCAGAGCTGTATGTAATGGACACTATACTGTATATATATGTTATTATCATAGTGTCTTTAGGGTTGTATATAAGGTTTACAATACATACATTAAAGGTGCAGTGTGTAATATGACATCATCAAGAAAGTTCTACAAAGTTCTAGAATGCAACGCTCCCTGGGTAACCCCACCCCTTTTGAATAATAACAGAAGCTACAGTGGCCTTCAAGGACAAGAACAATTCTAAATTTTAAACAATGCACCTGATGACATTCCAACTATGACACTTTCAAGATGGCGGCACTAGGCCTTGGTCCAAAATATGCAGCAATATGGACATATATGAGACCCTTTCTAAGGGAAAAATAAATAATAATAAAAAAAAATGTTCAGCTATTATGCACACTAAATTAAATGTACTTATGGATATTGTAATTATTTTCTACAAAATCTGCTAGGAAATAAAACCCAAAATTCTACACGTCAGACAATTTATAACATTAAAAAAGGCTGTGTCTAAAATCTGTTCTGATTGTGGTCTAAAACAAAATAAATACAAAATTATTTACGTAATCAACTGGAAAAGTTAAAAATGTTTACCCTATGAAACCTGCAGTGTCTCAACTGTGTGTGTGTGAGCTTGTGTGTGTGCTTGTGTGTGCTTGTGTGTGCGCGCGTGTCTGTGTGTGTGTGTGTGTGAGCTTGTGTGTGTGTGTGTGTGTGTGTGTGTGCATGCATGTGTGTGTGTGTGTGTGCATGTGTGTGTGTCAATTCTAAAATGCACAGAGAGCCAATGGAGGAAGGCCAGGACAGGGGTAAATGTGCCCTCCCTTCTTTGTGCCAATTAGATGTCAAGCGGCACCATTTTGGACCAAAAAACTCATCACAACGTTAACCTGTTATTGCTCAGTCCCTGACCTCGGCATGGGGTATACCTAGGTTCACGTGTGTGTGTGTGTGTGTGTGTGTGTGTGTGTGTGTGTGTGTGTGTGTGTGTGTGTGTGTGTGTGTGTGTGTGTGTGTGTGTGTGTGTGTGTGTGTGTGTGTGTGTGTGTGTGTGTGTGTGTGTGTGTGTGTGTGTGTGTTCAATACAGGTCGATCATTTAAACGAATCAAACACCGGAACACACACCAACACACATTAAAAGAACAGGACATGTCCCCGATTTGGTGCTTATCTAGCCTGGACACGTGCCATAGAAAGAGATGCCATATCGGATGCTATCTGACAACATGCACAAGACATAGGCCCACACACACACACACACACACACACACACACACACACACACAGACACACACACACACACACACACACACACACACACACACACACACACACACACACACACACACACACACCACACACACACACACACACACACACACACACACACACACACACACACACACACACACACACACACACACACACACACACACACACAGATACATGGTCAAAAGGACATATACACAGTTCATATATGTAGCCTTGTGAAGTCCAATTAGTATAAAGTGTTATTAAAAACATACTTGAGGTATAGTGGTTAGAGAGTTAAGTTATGACATATTTCAAACATAACTGTAGTGGAGTAGAAGTTCACACACACAACACACACGACACACACAGCACACACACACCACACACACCACACACACACACACACACACACACACACACACACACACACACACACACACACACACACACACACACACACACACACACACACACAACACTTACCTCAACAATGAGCACACATTTAAGCTTTATATATAAACCTAAATTAAACAAGAAAGTACAAACACATCACACACACACACACACACACACACACACACACACACACACACACACACACAGACACACACACGCACGCACACACACACACACACACACACACACACACACACATGCACACACACACACACACACACACACACACACACACACACACACACACACACACACACACACACACACACACAACACACACACACACACACACACACACACACAGCTGTTGGTGTATTTGTTTTGTGGGGACAGAACATATTTTCCACCTGAACACTGTGTATGTGCTGAAGCTTGTCTGTTCTCAGTGTTGTCAAACAGAGACGTAATGATTTATTTTTTTATTTTTTTATGTCTTTACCTGTTTCAACCTGTTCATTCGCTTGTATGTAGGCTAAGGCAAGGCAATTTTATTTATAGAGCACATTTCAGGCACAGGGCCACTCAACTTCACAGGGTTGAAATCAAATAAAGAATACAAATACAAAAAAAAAAAAGGAACAAATTTAAAACATGGATAAAAATACAACATTTAAATAGAAGAATTAAAACAATTTTACCATAAAAATAAAAATAAAAATAAAAATAAAATAAAAGAAATTACAGGTTAAAAGGGAAACAAGAATGTAGGCTAAGTCTGCAGGTCAGGGCCAAGCTAATTCTAAGCTAGGTATATAACAAACAACAATATGCCTCAGAATGGTTTGCAGAATGCTACACCCATCTCGATTTGGATAAAGAAAAAAAAACAATAACTAAATATTTAATGTGGTAAAACTGTAAGAGGTCATAAAGGGACAGTAAAGGACAGACATGCAATAGATGATGGACGGGGCACATTGACATTTGTCTTTTCTCATCTCCCCTGTCAAGTTCCCACACTCCAGAGGGGGTCAGAGCGCAGGGTCAGCCATAGTTCAGCGCCCCTGGAGCAGTTTGGGGTTAAGTGTCTTGCTCAAGGACCGTAGATGTAATAGCAGCCACCACTAGTTTTACTACTAACACCCTCCTGTCCAGGATATATCAAAGGGTTACATCAGCCTGTCCCAACTCAGAACCTTTTCCAATTATTTTATTTTATTTTCGTTTTTATATTTATGTACGTTTTTTGGTTCACTGTGATCCAAATTCTTCTAACTGTAATTCAAACAAACAGTGCATTAGTATTACAATGAATTATACTCAGTGAATGTGTAACCAGGTTTATTTAAAAGTGATTAAATCATTTGTAGCATATACTCAATAAAGACCTACTTCATCGGTGGATATATGAAGGTGTATTGAACTCTGAGATCCTATGTAGTATAAATGTGCAAAGATTTTTAGAAATTGGTTCATCCTAGCCTGAGAAAAGGCAGAAAGAGTGTTTTATGGTCTCACTGTCTAACCCTACATTTTACTAGTGTGACATCACTCTAGAAAAAATGTAGGGTTAGGATTAACAGGACAGCTGGGCCAAGGGAAGAAAAACCTCATTAATTATATTATAATAGCGATTTAATAATAACAGAATGCCGATTCAGTATGGGTGAAGTATCCTTTAATATATATCACAAGTTATCCATATATGACTTTTTGTAACCTTTTGCACAAATGTTTTTTTTTTTTTTTTTTTTTTTTTCTG
Organism: Ammodytes dubius; assembly: GCA_026122265.1. Taxonomy (NCBI): domain Eukaryota; kingdom Metazoa; phylum Chordata; class Actinopteri; order Uranoscopiformes; family Ammodytidae; genus Ammodytes; species Ammodytes dubius. Next base: position 2,693,397 of record CM047514.1, on the reverse strand, counting down.
GCCCTACTATCACAACATGGGAGGATTCTGACGTTGCATCCTCATTGAGTCACTTTGGTCCAGCCCCTGTCTCTGCATGCAGCCTGGCCCTTTGTTAATGTTTGACTAAGTGTTTGACAGTGAGCTACACATCACTGCAGCCTCACATTTCTACTCTGGCAATAAAACAGGTATGATAAGTAAATATAAGGCATATGTCCAAGCCCTTTCTGTGACGTTAATGCTTTAGGCTAGTACAGATAACCATGGTTAATGATCACTCATATTGCTTACTGTAAACGTGTGGCCTTTAAGCCTCTGTCTGAACTACAGCTCTGGAAATATTAAGAGACCAGTCTGGATTTTTCTTAAATCTTCATCTCTACATAACTTAATGAAAAATGCTCTTAATGACAAAAAAAAATTGGAATTTGGTAGAAATGTTGTCATTTATTAGTTGAATAAAACCAAAAATGTTCATTCTACTCAAACATATGCCTATAAATAGTAAAATGAGAGACACTGAACATTTGGAGTGGTCTCTTAATTTTTTCCAGAGCTGTGTGTAACCAGTGGGTCTTTTCTGCTGGGATTTTCAGCTGTACAGTAATTCAGTTAAGATAAGTTTCTTTATTTGTCAATTTACACAAGACATACTGAAATGTGTTCGTCGCATCTCCTCTCTCAAGTTCCCACACTCCAGAGGTAAAGTTAGTTGAATATTGGTGAATAACATGTTGTAACAATTATAATGTCTGTTACATATGCAACACAACATCTACTAATAGTGCAACTTATAGTTTACCAAGCAGTTATAATAATAATAATAATAATAATAATAATAATAATAATAATAATAATAATAATAATAATAATAATAATAATAATAATAATAATAATAATAATAATAATAATAATAACAACAAAAACAAAAACAATAATTGATAATATTTATATAGCGCTTTTTTGGAGGTCACTCAAAGACGCTACATGTTACTTATGTTGAGATAGTTCTGTTGTATGTCAACTCATTCACTGTTGACATGCAACTGTGTATCTACTGATGGCTTGTTGAGTGTCAACTGTGGACTATCAAAACAAAGTGTAACCGTTTCACCTCATGGTTACTGGTTGGCCACCTTTCCTTCTACCACCCAGTAGGTATGGTAAATGGACTTATATAGCGCTTTATCTCCATTATTCACAGACCCAAAGCGCTTTACATTGTTTTGTACACATTCACCCAGTCACACACACATTCATACACCGATAGCAGCAGCTACCACGCAGGGTAGGCTTAGCACTAGGGTCAGGGTTCAACATAACTTTTTTTTCCTACTGGCCCGGCGGGCCAGTGGATCAAAGTTTTACTGGCCCCTTGTATTTTTTCACTGGCCCTGGCAGTAAAAAATGTATTAACTTTTTTAGTGTGTGATTTTCACACACACAGCTACATTGACCTGACAGATCAGAAATCAATCTAACCAACGCAGTACAGAAAATGAATAATAACTGACAATAAATATAATACCATAACAAGCATTATTTAATTGCTCTATTCTGCTGGTACTAGTAGCCTACTGGCACTACCCTCGCTATTACTAATAGGGGTGCAAATCTCTGCTTTCATCACGATACGATATTACATCGATTCATTAGACAACGATATGATATTTGCCGGGGCCTGCGATCGATATGAGACGATATTATATGCCCATTTAACACACAATGGCCTATCTCGTTATCTAAAAATACATGTTGATAATATAATAGCCTTCTTAATCGTTTGTATAATTTTCATCCATTATTCATTCCGAACACTAAAGATCTTGAAATTAACAGGATAAACAATAAACTTAAGCTGCTACTTGGCCATTTCCCTCTTTTTGATGACATTTTATTTAATGTCAAGGGGACTTCCTTATAAAATACAGCTAAAAAAAATATTAGCTTGACTTATTTGATTGAAAGATTAATATCTTTAATAAGATTAATATCTTTCATAAGATTATTATCTTTCAATCTCTTACTATTCATATCTTAAGGTGTAGCGGCAGTAAACAATGCTTGGAGTGACATTTGAGTCGTTTTGGGCCGTGTGGGGTTTCAGAGCACAGATTGGTGGATTCCTCGCTAGCTTAGCTCATTAGCCTAATGGAGCTATCCTCTTTAGCTGAGGCTGCGACGGCTTGTAAATTCACCCCGCGGAGAGGGTGACCGCCCGGGGAGCGCAGGAGCTTCTCGCCGCTGAGAGAGCAGCCGAGTTGCGCATTCTTGGAACTTTACACTGCGAGCCGGGCAGCACTGTGCTGGACAGCCCGCGGGGACAGCAGCCGAACTGCGCCGCTAGCTCGGCTGCTAACCCCGCGAGCCTGTCGAGCGCTGCCCGGGTAACGTCGGTTCGACTGCTCTGTCAGCGGGGATATATGATCCTCTCCCCATGGTGCAAACACCGACAGGTCTGTTACCGATGGGTTTCAGTGTCCGAAATTAACTTTGATAATCATCATACACAAGCGAGAAAAGCCTGGTGCGGTCGGGCGGAAATAGTGTCACAAACACCCGAGCAAGGACATTGTCAAAATAAAAGCATATAGCCTACTATAGCGTCTCTCGCGTGTACTTTAGCGAATCATGATGTTGTCAACAAAAAATACACAAACTGGGATTGGCCAGGCACTGGCCCGGGCGGGCCAGTGACTGGCCAATCAACTTGCCCTGCATATGATTTTACTGGCCCCGGGCCATCGGGCTATACGTTATGTCGAACCCTGACTAGGGTGCTAAGTTAACTAAGCTAACTATCGGGAGCAATTCGGGGTTCAGTGTCTTGCCCAGGGACACTTCGACATGTGGCTGGGAGACGGGGGATGGCCCCAAGTCAAGTCAGTTTATTGTTTTATAATCATATTTCAGGCAATTATCAGCAACGGTGCCCATGTATGTGTAACTGGTTGATGCTAAATGCAGCTGGAAGGCATTACAGTGGAGTTGGCAAAGAAGTAATCAAGCATATGGCATGAGTTTTGAGAGGAACACAGTCCTCCATTGTCTGACGTGTGACTGGCGTTTTATCAACATTATCTCATTGAGCCCTTTCCCTCTGTAATGGTTTAATGGACCAGGCTGGGGGAAAGTTATCTCAAAGTCTAACTACTTATATCTAAAGAAAAATGTTGGCCAATTTTCTACAAATTTGAATGTAAAAGTTACTATTGTTGGACTTGCACTATTGTTGTTAGACATCCATTCTATACTTTGAAGACCAACTTTTATTGTTTGTCGACTTTATCGTTTGTCAATAAAGATACCAAGTTAGAGTATGTGAGCTACTGAATACCTGAATATCTATCTATCTATCTATCTATCTATCTATCTATCTATCTATCTATCTATCTATCTATCTATCTATCTATCTATCTATCTATCTATCTATCTATCTATCTATCTATCTATCTATCTATCTATCTATCTATCTATCTATCTATCTATCTATCTATCTATCTATCTATCTATCTATCTATCTATCTATCTATCTATCTCTGCCTGCCTGCCTGCCTGCCTGCCTGCCTGCCTGCCTGCCTGCCTGCCTGCCTGCTGCCTGCCTGCCTGCCTGCCTGCCTGCCTGCCTGTCTGTCTGTCTGTCTGTCTGTCCGTCTGTCTGTCCATCCAACCTTTAGTTAAATGACTTGTTATTTCCGTCATTCTTTGCTTACATACCTTTTAGATTTCCCGTAACAGAGAAAGCAGGAAGGAATGTCAACAAGGGGAACCAACCTGAGAAGAGGAAAATTGTGGTTGTGTGGTGTTGTGGTGTGTGTGTGTGTGTTGTGTGTGTGTGTGTGTGTGTGTGTGGTGTGTGTGTGTGTGGTGTGTGTGTGTGTGTGTGGTGTGTGTGCGTGTGGTGTGTGTGTTGTGTGTGTGTGTGGTGTGCGTGTGCGTGTGTCGTGTGTGTGTGGGGGTGTCGTGTGTGTGGTGTGTGTGTGGTGTGGTGTGTGCGTGTGCGTGTGCGTTGTGTGTCGTGTGTGTGTGTGTGTGTGTGTGTGCGTGTGTGTGCTGTGCGTGTGCGTGTGTGGTGCTGTGTGTGTGTGTGTGTGCGTTGTGTGCGTGTGTGGTTTGTGTGCGTGTGTGGCGTGGTGCGTGTGGCGTGTGTGCGTGTGTGCGTGTGTGCGTGTGTGTTGTGCGTGTGTGTGTGTGTGTGTGCATGTGTGTGCGTGTGTGTGTGTGTGCATGTGTGTGTGCGTGTCTGTGTGTGTGTGTGTGTGTGTGTGTGTGTGTGTGTGTGTGTGTGTGTGTGTGTGTGTGTGTGTGTGTGTGTGTGTGTGTGTGTGTGTGTGTGTGTGTGTGTGTGTGTGTGTGTGTATGTGAGAGAGAGAGACTGTGTTGTGTGTGTCTGTGTGTGAGTGCGTATGTGTGTGTGTGAGAGAAAAGGACTGTGTGTGTGTGTGTGTGTGTGTGTGTGTGTGTGTGTGTGTGTGTGTGTGGGTAATAGAAAAAGACAGAGATAGTGAATGCCACTGTACAAACACACATACCTACATATACGACTGCTCAGGCAATGAAGAAACCCAGATAGACAGAGAGGGGTGGAGACAAGGTTTTATTTTATGTTAACGTTGAGCCAGCAGGAAATTATAGGGATCAAAGGAATGTGGTTCTATCGTATGTGTGTGTGTGTGTGTGTGTGTGTGAGGGGTGGGGGGATGGGGGGGGGGGGTCTGTTAGGGCCTCGGGGCGGGGTGTGGGTTGACTTCAGGACAACACTGTCTTTAGAAAGCTGATATGGAAACAACTCTTCCATCATTTTCCACAATAAGCCTCACGGTTAGAAGTGTTAGGAGCAGGGCGGGTTTATTCATTTGTCCCATTTTTATTTTTAGATTCAGTTATATTAGCCCCACTCCACTTGTAACTGTTTTAATTAGGCTTTTGTTCTGTTTTATTCAATTGATCTGAATGTTTTAATTGTTGTTCTCTTTGTAAGCTTGTCGTGTATTCTCATTGTGTATCTGTCTCGACGTCATTGTAAAAGAGGGTAACCTCAATTGATCTTTCGAGAATAAATAAAGGAAAATGAATATTCTAATAATGTTTTTGATGTTTCTTTTGGGTGTGGCTTCCATACAAGTCTGAAGAGGTGTCTGCCTGCCCCTCCCACACATGTACCTATACTGTGTGTTCCATCACTACATGTTAAATGGACTCCACTTTTATATAGCGCCGTTACCTGGTTTTTCACAGACTCAAAGCACTTTACATTGTTTTGTGAACATTCACCCGTTCACAAACACATTGTCTTGCCCAGGGATTAGGGAAAATAAAAATATACTACAAGGTTTTATTAGGAGGCTTAGTCAACTGGGATTTGTAATTGCTCCCTTGGTTACATCTGCTTCCTCTTATTGTCTTTGTGGGCGTGATTCTGTTGCTACTTTTTATGGTGTTGTGTTTTAAATGTTTGCCTGCATGTCGGGGGCGGGTAAGAGCCCTACCCCCATACAGTCTCAGTCCTCTTCACAGCAGGTTAGAATCCAGCCCGGGTCGTTCTCTGCATGTCATTCCCCTCTCCGTCTGTCTGTCTGTCTGTCTGTCTGTCTGTCTGTCTGTCTGTCTGTCTGTCTGTCTGTCTGTCTGTCTGTCCTCTTCACAGCAGACCCCGGGTTATAATCCAGCCCGGGCCGTTCTCTGCATGTCATTCCCCTCTCTGTCTGTCTGTCTGTCTGTCTGTCTGTCTGTCTGTCTGTCTGTCTGTCTGTCTGTCTGTCTGTCCTCTTCACAGCAGACCCGGGTTATAATCCAGCCCGGGCCGTTCTCTGCATGTCATTCCCCTCTCTGACACATTTCAACTCTGTCTCTCCAAATCTGTCTAATAAAGCGAAAAATGCCAAAAAAAAAATCTTTAAATAAATTTAAATAAAAGTTTGCTGGCATGTTGTATACATTTGCTGTTCTCCTCTCTTGACCATTTTTAGGAACGTCAACAAAACCTAAATCAAGTCTAAAAGAAATAGAACTATCAAAAATATATATATCTCCTCTTCCGAGATCGCAATTATCGACATGGTAACTTGGTAAAATACCTCAGCTATCAACCAGGCTACTGCTAAGTGCTTTTGAATACCACCGGAAAAACAACATAGTTAAGCCTCTACCCAAAGAGTTAAAGACCTACTTCACCAGTGAGAATATGAAGGGGTATGGAACTCTGAGATCCTATGTAGTATAAATGTGCAAACATGTTAGAAATCGGTTCATCCTAGCCTGAGAAAAGGCAAAAAGAGTGTTTTATGGTCTCACTGTCTAACCCTACATTTTGCACAGTATCACAGCTGCAGTAGGCCTTTAAATCTCTCAAAGAGCAGCAATTTTCTCAGGCATCAGAAGGCCTTAGCCATCCAGCCTGCGGTCCTTCCTTTGTGCTTGCCAGAGGAAAGGGAGTGAGCATTCTTCTAGTTGAATATCAATCTAGAACAGACAGCAGAGCACATAGACAATTGAAAAGAAAAAGAAAAAAGAAAAAATGCAAAGTCATACCAAATAGTGCACTACTTAAAGGTGCACTGTGTAACTTTGGGTGTGTCAGAGAAGTGAAACATTTTCTGAAGGTATATTCTCTTAACTGAATAAACACACTTTCCTCACAGGAAAATGTGATCCCTGGAACACTGTTTAAAGTTAGAAAGCTTCCTGAAAAGTTACTGTTTCACTGTTGTTGTTGTTTACAGCAGCAGGGCCCACAGTTTGGTTTACAAACATATTCTAGTCTTAAGTTTGGTTCCAGTTACCTCAAGATCATTTTGTTGTGATTTATAATTATAGAATTATTAGAGTAAATATGTTTAGTAAACTAACTGCAGGCTCTGCAAATGTAAACAAATCCCCCTCCTCTGAAACTACATAGTGGCCCTTTAACTGTAAAAGCTTGTTGTCAACTGTCTGTAGCTCTTAATTTATGTCTATTGAAGGATCTTCCAAATTAAAGACTATTGTGTAAAATAAGTCCGAATGCATTAAGTTGTTTGTATGTGTACGGTCTATTCGCATGTAGAATTGAATATTTCAGAGGTAGTTGTATATGTGCAAAACGTAATGTGTTGTAAGTGCTGAGTGTGAGTTAGTGTTGTAATGGCAGATATTGCATAATGATATATACCCGGACTCCAATGTTAGAATGCTTCTATCTGCATTAAGAAACATTGTATTGTTCTTGTGTAGACTTATAAGTGTAATGAGATATATTGCCTGTTGTTTAATTCTAAACTGAAATGTAGATTCCTCAAATGCCCATCCAACAAACCACTCAGACTGGTCACACCTCTTCTATTGTCTTATGCTCAACTCCCCCGGCTGTATCTTCAAACTGCCCCCCCCCGCCCCACACACACACTGCCCCTCCTTACATGACTGACCAATCGAAAGCATTGCATTGTTATGGTGAACTGAAGCCATTGTTGTTGCCAGGATAAGAGGATAAGACACCTGAGCCCTGTACTGATCCTTGCCATTCTTCTCAGAAAGCCACCTTGGGGCTTGCTGGGTCGGATGGACCTCCATGTTCTTACTGGATCCAGGAACATGAAGCTTCTGTTTGTTTGATTAAATACTCTTTGCTTGATTATTACAGTCTTGTGGTCTCATTTTCTCACTACAGTAGCTTTTGCTTAGGACTAGACAAGGAGAAGCAGCTTTTAGTTATTATGCACCAAGAATCTGGAACAAACTCCCAGAGAACTTGAGGTCTGCTGCAACTCTCAGTTCTTTTAAATCGAGTCTGAAGACTTTTTTTGTTTCCATTTTAACCTGCAATTTTTATTTTATTTGCTTCTTTTATTCGCTTTTAAATGTTTTTATAATGTGTTATTTTAATCTTGCCCCTGTAAAGCACTTTGAATGGCCTTGTGTCTGAATTGTGCTATAGAAATAAACTTGCCTTGCCTTGCCTTGCTTGCATGAGTGCATAATGTCGGTGCACATAAACTGACCCACTGATGACTGGTCACACAGTAACAAGGCTGGAGTATTATATAATGATTTAACCTCTAACTCCTGGCATGGGAAGTGTGTTTATATGTGTGTTTAATATGTCAAAGAGAGAATACTCCACTTCTAAAAGCACATACATCAACTAAACTTTCCATAATCATTCTCAACACTATTCTGAAGGTTATTACAGAAGGATTTGTTCATATGTTGTTAATTGTCTGATTTATGAGGCATTTCCTTTTTAAAAACATGCCGGAAAATGCATGTTTTAAGACCTTTAATATTATACTATTATTATATTTTGATGTATAAAATGAAAAAAGGTTGTATCCAAAATCTGTTCAGTAAAACACTTTGGACCCTAATATGTTATTAAAATGAAATAAAGATTTTAACAGCATTAAAATCTTTATACAACATTTATTTTTTTAAGAGATGCAAATTGAGTTAGTTGGATAATGCATATTTAAGTACAACATGTTTACCCTATTAACCTGCATTCTCTCAACTTAATATTAGCATTGTGTGTAGTGTGTGTGTATATACAAGGGATAACTATTTTTAAAACAAGCATGGTCAATTTTTAAAAAACATTATTCAAATTAATGCAGTAGGTTGAATATTTCCATATTTAAGTTGAACATTTAACCCCATTTACCTGCAGTGTCTTAACTTAATATTAGCTTTGGTTGTAGTGTGTATGGAACAAATAAAATGGCTACCCCTAGTACCCATATTTTAAAACAAGAATGGTCAGGAGACATGAACATTTTAGCACAAATATAGAAATTTATTTCTGAAAGAGAAACATGGTGCATGACAGCAAAACACCTTCAAGTGAAACACAAAATGCTGGGGGCAATTGACTTCTTAACAGTAAAAAGAGAAAATAAACATTTTTATTATTTTCCAAAAATATCTCAATTTCGGAAAAAAAATCTCAATTCCAGCCAAACATACTCATCATCATCATCATATAATTGCACTTTGTGTTGAAAATAAAATCAAGCAAAACATTCGAACTTTACACATCAACATCCTTCCCTTCTTGACATAACCGTAACCATGTACACACATTTCCAAACTCATTTCCTGTTTCCATTCGACCAATCACGTGCAGCGTACACACACATAGATAGCAGCTCACTCACATACTTAACAAACTAAACTCAAAAATACAATAATCATCCAAATACTTTATTACTTTATTTCTTTTCATCTGACAGATATGTGCAATAGGCCTATAATACATGAAGAGGGGGGGGGGGGGGGATAAAAGGATGCATGACTCAAATTTTTCAAGAAAATCAAGGCCATTTTTGAAATCATGTATTTTTAAATTAATCTCTCTGGAGGTATAGGTGCAAAAAAAAAAAAAAAAAAGTTTAGTGTGCATTTTTTTCCCATATAAAATGATTTGCTGTTTCATTTTTTTAGGATGTATTTTGTCCACGTGCACTCCTCATATCGTACCTTCAATATGAAGGACTTAAGCCAGCTCCGTTATCCACTATACTTCTTTTAGTTTCTTTCCACAGAACAGACATTGAGAAGGGCCATCTCAATCAGTGCATCTTCCACACAAAATTGTCATTTTTAGTGGGGGCAGGAACTAAGAAAAGGCACAATGATATTTTACAAAAGTGTGAAAAAAAAAAAAATTGTGAAAAATTATCATTTCAACCCATTTTTTTTAAATCCCTTGTACTCCAACCATAAACCTCACATCATCAAGTAGCTCAGATAGACCATATAACAGCAAATAAGCATGTCAGTTGAGCATAATACAGTGAAAGTATCTCGCTTTTTTCTTTGCTTTAAAAAAAAAAAAAAAAATTTGAGTTGGTGACTTGAGAGTCCAATCTGAGCTCACAAACCCCACATCCGGCCTCACACCGAATGCCCTTTTTCGTGGGATCCGTTATCTTTATCAAACAGTTCAAGTTTAGACTTAAATGTTATAGTGTGTTTCACCAGTAAGGCACTGCGCTATCGATCTGACCCCAGCTTTGCCAACCGGGGAAAAGTCCATGGACATTCGCGGACTTCCGAACTGGTCGAAATCCAACTCGAGCACTTTCACGCCACCGCCGATGCAATTTTTCTGGTGCTCTGATGAGATTTTCTTCTGCTCGACCGGACCCTGGTTCATCATCGTCATCATCCTGGGTTTGTTCACGTCCTCCCCGTTCCAGCCCACGTGCTTGAGGACATAGTTCTTGCCGTCGTTATTGTCCCAAAAAATCTGGTCCTTGACTGTGAAGCAGATGCAAAACTCCACGCGATTCTCCGGCGGGATTTGCGCGGGCATTTCCAGGACGAAGGCGAAAGTGTCGAGTCCTGGCAGCTGTAGATGTTATTCATAAAGGTGCACTCGACGTCCGTGAAACTGACCCACGAGTCGAAGGTAGCCCGCAACTTCACCGCCTTCTCGAACCCGATGTTACGAACTTTAACGGTACCGGTCAGGGATCGTTCCTGCAGCGAACAGTTCTCGAGACAAACGGAATTCTGAATCAAGCGGTTCCGGAAGTCCAAGTAGTCGGCGGAGGGTTGTTTGAAGTCGAGCGCTAGGCTACGCACCGAGCTAATCTTAAGATCCATGGTGGCTTGTTCCAGGTCGCTCATGTCAAACTGCAAGTCCTCCATGATTCCACAACCGCCGCCCACGCTTGTTGATGTTTTGATACGGCTCGTCGTCAAATTTCGAAAAGACGTGAATGGCCGTGAGTGACATGCCCTTAGTGTCCGCGAAAACCACCCGTTTCTTGTCGGATTTGTTCCATGTCGTCCCTTTCGTCACATTTTTGCTCAGACACGGCCGTAAGGGTTTGTAGAGATCTTGTTGTTGCTTCTTGT
>CM047514.1:2672576-2677576 GCA_026122265.1 Ammodytes dubius | reverse complement strand
AAAAGAAATACGATTTAGATTTTTTTTTATAAATAAAAAACTGAAAAGTGTGGCGTGCAAAAGTATTCAGCCCCCTGAGTAAATACGTTGTGGAACCACCTATCGCTGCAATAACAGCTCCAAGTCTATTGGGGTTTGTCTCTACCAGCTTTGTTCATCTACAGACTGACATTTTTGCCCGTTCATCTTTGCAAAATAGCTCAAGCTTCAGATTCAGCATCAGATTGGATGGAGAGCGTCTGTCAACAGCAATTTTCAAGTCTTTCCAGATATTCTCAATTGTATGTAGGTCTGGACTTTGACTGGGCCATTCTAACACATGACTATGCTTTGATCTAAACCATTCCATAGTAGATCTGGCTGTATGTTTAGGGTCGTTGTCCTGCTGGAAGGTGAACCTCCACCCCAGTCTCAAATCAGTTGCAGACTGTTAACAGGTTTTCTGCCCTGTATTTGGCTCAATCCATCTTCCTATCAACTCTGACCAGCTTCCCTCTTCCCCTGCTGAAGAACAGGACCCCCACAGCATGATGCTGCCACCACCATGTTTCACGGTATGGATGGTGTGTTCAGGGTGATGTGCAGTGTGAGTTTTCTGCCCCACATTGCCTTTTGCATTTAGGCCAGATACTTAGGAAGGTGCTCTGGTCAGATGAGAACAAAATTGAAGTTTTTGGCCATAATACAAAATGCAATGGGTGGTGGAAAACTCACACTGCACATCACCCTGAACACACCATCCATGCCGTGAAACATGGTGGTGGCAGCATCATGCTGTGGGGGTCCTGTTCTTCAGCAGGGAAGGGGAAACTGGTTAGAGTTGATGGGAAGATGGATTTAGCCAAATACAGGGCAGAAAACCTGTTAAGAGTCTGCAACTGATTTGAGAGTGAGGTGAAGGTTCACCTTCCAGCAGGACAACAACCCTAAACATGCAGCCATATCTAATGGAATGGTTTAGATCAAAGCATAGTCATGTGTTAGAATGGCCCAGTCAAAGTCCAGACCTAAATACAATTGAGTATTAGTTATCTGGAAAGACTTGAAAATTGCTGTTCACAGACACTTTCCATCCAATCTGAAGCTGAATCTGAAGCTCAAGCTATTTTGCAAGTATTTAAAAAAAGAATCACGTAACTCCATTAGCTTCAAATATCATATACATGTTTAAAGTGCTTACATGCATAACAAATAAATGCAACTTTTCGTTTTTATTTAATTGTTTTAAGTGTTCCTTTCTCTTGCTCTCAGTTGTTGCTGTTGTTACAGATAATCTATTTTTAAAGTTCTATTTACTTAATTGATTTTTTTTCAGCGGTGGGTTAAACATTATCCCCAGAACATCAAAGTCAGCATTATTTGGCAAACGCAGGCCGGTTAAAACAAAGGGAAAAATATTCAACAAATGCCAAAAATGTGTAAAATTCCCTGTACATTTGTCATTGTAATTTGAGTATCAGATTCAACTATTTCTGAGCTGATAAAGGCATTTTTTTAAATATTTTATACGAAGGGTTTTTTCCCTGATACGTGCAATCCTACTGTGAACCTCTGACTCACTTGCAAAGGGACTTTAGACTAGAGCACGCCACTTTCACATGGTCACACACACACACACACACACACGCACACACACGCACACACACGCACACACACCACACACACACACACACACACACACACACACACACACACACACACACACACACACACACACACACACACACACACACACACACACGTGGTCGTAAAGACAATATTTATCACAGCCTCGCCTGCCTGACTCAGGGTTATGAGCAAGATTGCATCAGGATAAATTCTTTATTTATTTTGCAGCTTACACAGCCAAGGGAATTCAACATGGTATATGGTAATAAAACAATGTGGTCATATGGTTTATGGAGACCTTACTAATATATGTATCCAATTATATATATTTTTTTTAACTTTTAATTTTCATTGATTTAACTTTACTTTAAAAATGAATATTTTTCTGTATAATTTGTTTATTTTTGTTTATTAATTCTCTTTTCTTAATTGAGTTCAATTGATTTTATTACATTTGTTTATATTATTACACATTTATTTATTCTCCTTGATAGTAGCTTTTTACAAAGAGCAGTCCTCACATGACCTCAGGATTGCATCAGAATACAATCTTTGTTTATTTGGCAGCATGTGCAAGCTTGTTTCTAGAAAACCGTGGAAGAAATTGGAAATGTGAACATTAAACATATTTAAGAAGAGCCATCCATTTGACTCATCCTGTAAAGAAGGGAGACACAAGGAATAAGATATAAGCACATTTACTGTAAGCTCAAAAAACTGTTTTGCCTTTCAAAGTAAAATTTCAACAATCAAGGTTTTTTGATTATTGTGTCTGAACAATTACATTTTATTTCATTTCATTAAGCTTTCAGTTGAATTTATTTAGATTTATTTGACTTAACTCATTTGTATTTATTTATTCTGGTCTTTCTATAACTTAATTTATATTTTTATCTAGGCTGATAATTTAATATCACTCACGCTATTTTAATTGAACTGTTCTTTACTTTAATTGAACTTGCATTTATTTATTACATCTATGTGTATCTTGGCTTTTAATTGAATTTATGTTATTATTACTTCACTTTGTGCTACCTTTTTTGCGTATGAAAAGTGTTCTTCAAATAAAGTTTGATTTGATTACTACATAGTTTCTTTAGGATCATATAAAATGTCATATTACACTTAGAAAAATTATGTTGTTTCACATCAAATTTAGCCTTTTTTGCACGTGTATTGCTTCTGTGAAACTTTTATTTTTACCTTTAGATTGTGTGTGTGTTTGTGTGTGTGTGTGTGTGTGTGTGTGTGTGTGTGTGTGTGTGTGTGTGTGTGTGTGTGTGTGTGTGTGTGTGAGGCCATGATTGATGAAAGATTTCCAATATATTGGTCGTTTTCGCTCCTTGACCTTCAACGATCTATCATGCTCTGTTCACGTGATAATTCCGAAGTAGAAGTCTTTGATTTAAAAATAAAACAAAGGTTAAACAAACACACTAAACTGAGGGTAATCAAGTTGGGATGACTTCAAGAAACAAAGGTTCACGTTGACAGTGCATTGGAGAACAGTGACATTACAGAATGTTAGATTATTGTGTGTGTGTGTGTGTGTGTGTGTGTGTGTGTGTGTGTGTGTGTGTGTGTGTGTGTGTGTGTGTGTGTGTTGTGTGTGTGTGTGTGTGTGTGTGTGTGTGTGTGTGTGTGTGTGTGTGTGTGTGTGTGTGTGAGTGTGTGTGTGTGTGTGTGTGTGTGTGAGTGTGTGAGTGTGTGTGTGATTACTCTCTCTCACGAAAAGTTACATCAGTCTGTTGCAGTGTGGTGTAAACGGAGGCCGATTAAGATTGGGATGACCTCTTGAAACAAAGGTTAACTATGGCTGCGTTCGAAAAGCCCTACTAACATCCTATTCATACTAAAAGCCCTATTTACGTCCTACTCATACTAAAAGCCCTACTGACGTCCTACTCATACTAAAAGCCCTACTAACTGCCTACTCATACTAAAAGCCTAACATCCTACTCATACTAAAAGCCCTACTAATGTCCAACTCATACTAAAATCCCTACTAACGTCCTACTCATACCAAAAGCCCTACTAACGTCCTACTCATACTAAAAGCCCTACTAACATCCTACTCATACTAAAAGCCCTACTAATGTCCAACTCATACTAAAATCCCTACTAACGCCCTACTCATACCAAAAGCCCTACTAACGTCCTACTCATACTAAAAGCCCTACTAACGTCCTACTCACACTAAAAGCCCTACTAACGTCCTACTCATACTCATTTTGACACCAATTTGAGTTTTTTTTTGGTTCTTTATTGCTTCTGTATAAACGTCAGTGTAAACAGTCCAACGAACCTCGCATACACAATCGAGGGTTAAGTAGACAGTATGTAGTATATACATGTTGAGTATGTAAGAGGGAGGACATTAGTAGGGCTTTTCCAACACAGTCTAAGGGTATGGAAGTTAGGATGACCTCATGAAACAAAGATTAACGTTGACAGTGCATTGTAGAACAGTGGGTTACAGATGTTAGAAGTTACATCAGTCTGTTGCTGTGCTGAATGTATATGTATAGGGTGTATCAATGGATAGTTTTTTTTTTATATTATTTTTTGGCATTTTCAAGCTTTATTAGACAGTACAGAGTTGAAATGGGGAGACAGAGAGAGAGAGAGAGAGAGAGAGAGGGGGGATGACCTGCAGTAAAGGTCCACGGGTCGGATTTGAACCCGCAACCACTGCAACGAAGGCCGGAGCCAATATGGTACGCACTCTATCCACTACGCCACCAGAGCACCCCAATCAGTGGATAGTTAAATGTGTTGTTGTTGGAGTTTGTTAATTGGAGAATTCCCGTTTTTAAATGAGCACCTTGAGCAATAATGTTTCTGATGAACAGCAATGAGCACTGGGCTATTTTATAACCAATTAATCGTATTGTAATATTGTCTACTTCCTTTTATTTTTGAATCATCTCATAATCATGAAAACAAAAGGCCCTGGTAAGTTTCATGGACGTAAGACTTTTTATTTGGGACATAGCGACCCTAACCATATAGGAAATTAATGGAATTCAATGTAAATAGCCCCCCCCCCCCAAAAAAAAAAAAAAATATCTATTTCTCTTCATCCAAGAATTAAATCCTTTGGTGGGTATAGTTGTATGGCTGATGCTAATAGGTGGGGTAAGTTTCATGGACGTAAGACTTTCCATTTGGGAGATAGCGACCCTAACCTGACCCTAACCCTAGAGGTAATTAATGGAATTCAATGTAAATGGCCCAACCCCCCAAAAAAATATCTATTTCTCTTCATCCAAGAATCAAATCCTTTGGTGGATGAAGAGAAATAGATTTTTTTTTAAATAATGCAAGAAAAGTAAAGTTAAAAAAAATAATAAAAAAATAATAATGCATTACAAAAATATACAAAGAATTAA
>CM047514.1:2657576-2667576 GCA_026122265.1 Ammodytes dubius | reverse complement strand
GTCTGGTGTTGTTTGTTTGTTTGTTTGATTATTGTTACAAAAAAAACAAAATAAATAGAATTATACAAAAGAAAGAAGAACATGTTATGGAAGATACATAGACTCATAAACTAGACTGTCTTTGACCTTGAGGGAATATTGGATGTTTTTAACTTGAATGTTGACTTTGAAGATCACTGGACAAAGTCCTTTTCAGTTTGTGTGTGTATGTGTGTGTGATACGTGTGTGTGTGTGTGTGTGTGTGATACGTGTGTGTGTGTGTGTGTGTGTGTGTGTGTGTGTGTGTGTGATAAATGTGTGTGTCTGCATGATTATTATTTAATTGGCTCTATAAATGTTTATTTGTCTGTGCAGAGAATCTAGCTCACGGGCCGACTGACCTAACGCAACCCTAGACGTCGGCGCATGACGCTGCACACACACACACACACACACACACACACACACACACACACACACACACACACACACGTGAACTGGCAGCGCATACGTGACTGAACTTTATCCGTGTCTAACTTTAGAGGAAGGTTCCAGGCTGACTGACTGTCACCACCCCTCTGCATGTATAATGTATATTTAACTTAGGGCAAATAAATGTATAACAAATCTACATAGATATTGCGCAATGTGCATATTTATTCAAACATAAAAACAAGATAAAATACACAAAAACAAATGTATTTAAAGAAAAAAAATTAGAGGAAGAAAAAAAAAGTGTTATGCACATCGAGAATGAAGATGATATTTCGAGAATAAAAAAGTCAACTCTTCTGGTCCATCAAATGCAGTAAGGGGAACATTTCCTCCTCTTATTTATTGTTCTTTCCTGTGGTCCTAATACCACCTCCTTTCCTCCACCCTAAAGTCACATGGGCCCAAAAAAATGAATAAAATACTGTCTGATACGCACCAGAAAGTACATTTTATATATATATACGTTTTGCCCATCTTTAGGCAAGGCAATTTTATTTATAGAGCACATTTCAGGCACAGGGCCACTCAAGGTGCTTCACAGGGTTAAAATCAAATAAAGAATACAAACAAACAAATTTAAAACATGGATAAAAATACAACATTTAAATAAAAGAATTAAAACATTTTACCATAAAAAGAAAAAGAAAAGAAAAGAAATTACAGGTTAAAAGGGAAACAAGAACGTTTTGAGACCCGATTTAGAGGCTCCATAGGACATAGCATATAGCAAACACGTTTTGCATGTTGCATGAGATCAGCTGATCACTATTTAGATAATTTGTGAAGCCGTCAAACTTTGTTCAGTCAGAATAATCATCAGGGTAAAACCTCTGGCGCCCAGTTAACCAAACAAAGAGGATTTCATTCAGGTGTCACAACTAATCAACCGGGAAACTGAACACACCTGCGCAGGTGTTCACAGGCTGCATTCCTTTAACATTGTCAGTCTTTTGTAAGGCAAGGCAAGGCAAGTTTATTTATACAGCACAATTCAGACACAAGGCCACTCAAAGTGCTTTACTGGGGCAAGATTAGAATACATAAAACACATTATAAAACATTTAAAAGCGAATAAAAGAAGCAAATAAATTAAAATTGCTGGTTAAAATGGAAACAAAAAAGTCTTCAGACTCGATTTAAAAGAACTGTAAGGTGATCTGGAGGTGATCTGGAGGGCAAGGCGCCTATACGTAGATACAATTAATCATTATTTTATTATTATGGTCTGAAATGGGAGTGACGTCACATTTGAGTTGATTGTGTTCCAGTATTTTTATAACATTGTTTTATTGTACCTTTATTTATCCAGGCATATTATACATTGAGAACAATTTTTTTATTTACAAAGATTATTAAGATTAGTATTTACTGTATTACAAGTCGGAAAATAAAAGATAAAAGAAAACATTTCTTTATCTATAACTTTGGGCTTAGCTATTGCAATCAACATCGTATTATAGCAATCCACTCGGGTTTGCCATTGTTAGCAATATGAGTTGATAACAAGACTGTCTGTTGCATGTTGGGCATTGAAATATCGTAGCATTTCTACAGATAGACAATGAGCAGTATACCATGTGTATAGGTGATGTAAAAGTGTAGTCAGTGATTCTGGAGAACGCTTGTTGTCAAAATCTATTTTTGTCAAAATCAGTGAATATCTCCTCAAGATCTGCTACCTTCACGTACTGTATGTGTGCTCAAATAATAATCCAATGTTAATACACGGCCTAGGCTCTGTAAACTGGTATGTAATCCAAAAGGCCCACCGTGGCAAGCAACATGCCCGATTACAGAGCCTAGGCTGGGTGGTAACAACCGATTTTTTTGCACTCCTCACACATATGCATTTCTGGATTATGTAATATACCTGGACCCAACTCTAGTAGTTATTTATATATATAGTTTTGTAGACTTTCGCTTCGGTATGACACAAACATAAATCATGTAAAAATAGAAAAGAGATCTTTTGCCAGCGCTCCAGTCTCAGACTCTGTGCACACACACACACACACACACACACACACACACACACACACACACACACACACACAAACACACACACACACACACACACACACACACACACACACACACACACACACACACACACACACACACACACACACACACACACACACACACACACACACACACACACACACACACACACACACACACACACACAACACAGATGGAAAGTGTGAACAGGCTGTTTACAACCTGCGTCATGCATTTCAACTTCTTGTATGATATCTGCCGAAACTTGAAACTTGACACACGTTGGGCTGTGTCAAGTTTCTTTATTAGTTACAGTATATGAACATTAAAGGTGCAACGTGGAACTTTTTAACATCTCTGAAACAGTCTAATTCTTTCCTCTCATGATCATAAATGACATTTAACAGCAAACGAGACCATCAGTGAAAAGAATGCTATTTTTATATAGTTTTTTTGATAGGTACGCTCACCCAGGAACAACAGCTGGCGTAGTAAAAACACTACTGCTTTTGTCCAAAGGGGGAGCAAGAGTTAACACTTTCTCGGAGCACCTTTAAGAAATACAGGAGCAGTGGTTTGCAATGAAATTCTTAAATCTTCAACTCCTTTCAACAATGCAACAAACCATCTTTTTTTTTTTAAAGATATTTTTTGGGCATTTTTTTTTATGCTTTATTGATAGTGCAGAGAGACAGAGGTGAAAATGGGGCAGAGAGGGGAGTGACATGCAGAGAACGACCGCCGGCGGGAATCGAACCCGGGTCTACTGCTGGGCCCGGCCGGGGAGGGGGGAGGACGCCTTACCAACTGAGCTAAAGGCGCCCCCACAACAAACCATCTTTAACAGACATTATCTCAACATTAGTTTTTTTGATTACACTGAACCGAATATCTCAACTTCTAAAGCACTTACATCAACTAAACTTTCCATGATCATGTGTTGTTAATTGTCTTATTTATGATACATTTTCTTCTTAAAAACATGCAGCAAATGCATTTTTAAGACCTGTACATAGTGGTTTTGTATTTATATAATAAGAAAAGGCTGTATCCAAACTATGTTAAGAAAAATCTGTAAAAAAAAAAATATATATATTTTAACTCCAACATCTTAATTTTTGGTCTGCAAAAAGATGCAAATTTACACATAATGTGTTAGATATTGACAATAATATGTGTTTAATATGAGTAATCAACTGGCAATACAATAAAAAAAAATGACGAATAAAATGCTAAACTGTCCAAGGGGTTTTTTCCCTTTCCACTACCACGCTTGAAATTTGCACAGTTCACTTTATGATTTATTTCATGACGTGTTTTTATTTCTGTCTCTGTATTGAATGTCCTGTCTGTGTGTAACTGTGTGTGACTGTGTGTTGTGTGTGTGTGCGTGCGTGCGTGCGTGGTGTGTGTGTGTGTGTGTGTGTGTGTGTGTGTGTGTGTGTGTGTGTGTGTGTGTGTGTGTGTGTGTGTGTGTGTGTGTGTGTGTGTGTGTGTGTGTGTGTGTGTGTGTGCATGACTGTGTAAAAGTGTGTAAGGTTCACGGTGACCTGACGACAGTGTCTCAATGAGATTCCGAGTCCATACAAGGTTTGTGCAAAAAAAAAAAAAATGCCGAAATAAAATCAACAAACAACTCTACTTTACAGGTTTCTAAAGACATTGTTTAAACCAGGGTGGCCACTAGGTCGATCGCGATCGACCGGTCGATCGCGAGGGTAGTGTGGGTCGATCGCGTGGCATTCTTAAAAAAAAAAAAAAAAAAAAAATATATATATATATTTATTTAATTTTTTTTTTTTTTTTTTTTTTTTACTTTGAAAGAGCAAACGAGCCGTGCGAGCATGCGCCGACGTTCGGTGGAGGGAGAGAGGACACCACTTTCTAATTGACATACAGTACATATCTTTGTTAGCCAGTGAGCTAACACAGCTAATCCAAGTCAAGAAGTGGAGAGGCTTCTACACTGTGCAAAATTCACTATGTAAATAACAGCCAGAGAGATAAGATGTTTTGAGCAAACGCTCACCCAAAATCAGTGGGTAGAAGAATCATTGAGAAGGATTTTTTTGATGGACAATCTATCAAGTTTTGCCTTTAAGAAACTACATTGTGGATATTTTGCTCTTTAAATTAAATTCTTAAGCCATGATTTTCCAAACCGGTTTTGTCAGGAGGATTTTTGGTGCATTTGTTTTTGTTTTTTATATAGACACGGCATAGGTGAAAGGTTCTTTGCTTCATTCCTCAGCAGTTAAATGCGGATATTCATTACAGGCAATGGTCTCGTTAAAGAAAGGGAGCACCAGCCCAACCAAAGAGCGCCCCCGCAATATTTTTTTTTATAATATTATTTATGGAAATCCATGTGTCTTTCCTCAATTGATATCTAATTCACATACAGTGTCTCCAAATTTCATGTTCACGTACTAAATTCCTATATTATACTTTATTTCTTAACCTCCAAATGCAATGATTAAGCATTTCATTTAAAAAGGTTTTAAAAAAAATCACGGGGGCATCCACCATGGAACCCCTAGGAGAAAAATTTAATTCTCACTGCAACTCTTATTTTTGAGCAATAGAGGTACATAGTTGCAATGATGTGTGAATTAATTATACAATAATTGGGCAAGTCTGTCAGACTATGACATAAATCTACTCCCTTAATTTATTCTGACACTTTGTTGTAATTGCAAGCATTTATTTTTTCTATTTTTACTGAAATACTTTACTGCAATTCGCATGTCATGTTTACCTTTTGACTGAGAGTACCATAGCGTACAGTACAGTAACCGTGCTTAAAACGAGTAGTACCGAACGTGACTTTGACCTATAGTAGGTGTAGCTCACTTTGATTGGTCATTTAAAAGTAGCTCAAGCTGAAAACAGTGGCCACCTGGACTTTAAACTAAGGCATGTTAAGCAAGATAAAAGTCAACGTGGTGTCAAGTAGGTCCCTTCGTACAGTAGTCAGAAAGGCGACATATCTGTTTAAATTCTGTGCTTTCTGAAATTCTACAGATTTTCTCCATATTAAGTTTAAGGAACTCCATGGACCAGTGTCAAACAGGGGTCCACCCAATTTTTAAGTTTCAAATCATTTAAATTGGTGAATAATATTAATCTCATTTAAATAAAGTACATAATTGCGACAACAAGCCAGGTCAGGAAAGTCTAATCATTACAGTTCATGGACCATTGTTACATAAGTAAACCTTTATAGAGAAAAAACAACAGTTTAAGTAAACAATGAAACAGCTCAAGGAAATACACTATTTTTTAAATTTGCTCTTTTTCGCTTAAAATTACACCTGTGTAAAGATAGAGAAATGTGTCAGCGAGGAATGAACAGGCAGCCAGATGCAGGGCTGTTTAATTTCCGTATTCTGTCTGTTAAAGAACATGAACTTTGGAGAGCAGGAGGGGCGGGGTAAATCACTGTTGCCATGTGTGCCCCTAATGAAATACGTTGGGAGGGATCAACACTTGCCAAGTTGCCCCATGAATTATCAACCAAATAGTGTGAATTCCCACAGTGTTCTAGATTCTCCGTATATTATAATTAAAATCCCAAAAAAAGTTTCAGTTTGTTGATTTACACTAAAAAAAAAAAACCTGGACGTTCAGCAGGAGGTATAAAATCCATGTGCCATCACTGAAGCTCTTTACCTCATCATTAAAACTCAAACGTGTCACAGTGATGAAGACATGTTTCAGAGAAGGCTCATAAAGCTCACCTGCCTGTTTTATGTCGAGCTGTTATCTATCTTGCCCAGTTATCTGTGGAGTTGCAATTTAATACAATCGACCTTTGAATGTCTGGACTCAACCCAACCCTCTTTCAATGCTTCATCCAGTCACAATCAGAAGGTTAAGGTTATGACTTTAAAGCACTTTGAATGGCCTTGTGTCTGATTGTGCTATAGAAATACACTTGCTTGCCTTGTCTTGCCTATTGAGATCGCGATTCTTCACTCACTTAGACTTCCAACCATACCGTACATGCCCTAACTGTATTACTATAACCTTAAAGGAATTCTTCAGCCATACGGACCCGGCGTTCTATCATTATAAAATCCTTATTATAATATAATGAATGAGGTTTTTCTTCCCTCAGTCTTTCCTCAGTCTTCCCTTGGCCCAGCTGTCCTGTTAATCCTAACCCTACATTTTTATTAGTGTGTGTCACACTAGTAAATGTAGGGTTACACAGTGAGACCATAAAACACTCTTTCTGCCTTTTCTCAGGCTAGATGAACCGATTTCTAAAATGTTTGCACATTTATACTACTGTACATAGGATCTCAGAGTTCAATACACCTTCATATTTCCACGGGGAAGTAGGGCCTTAACCATGCCTTAGTTGCCGTGCAGAGTTCAGGCAATGCTTTTATGTTTTATTTTGCATTTTATTGCAAATTAAAAATATATATTGTTAAGGTGAAAATTTAAAAAATTCACAGCGCCAGTCAATTTTGTGATTTTTGTCTATTTCTCTTCCATAACATGTCTCCTTTCATACTAATATAAATCCAAGGTCCACAATGTACATTAAGGTGTTTATTTGACTAAACCTTGTCTGTATATTTCTACTATATACGACCATCTTTAATGGACATTATCTCAACATTAGTTGTTTTTATCAACACTCTGAACCAAAAAATCTCAACTTGTCAAAGGAAAAAAATCATAAATCAATTTTATGATCCTTTTAAGACGTGTTCTATTTTTGTCTCTGTATTGAATGTCCTGTGTGACTGTCTGTGTGTAATAAAAAATATAATATTAATCAAAAGCAAGATAGTCAAGCATGAAATAACATAGCAAATTAATAAGAGTTCATTTTTACCCAATGTTGTACTGATACAAAAAATAATTGTATTCAAAAACTACAAAATTAAAAACTTCAATAAGGATTTGCAATCATCAAAAACTAGTTAACTTGTTTATTTCAAATATATAGAAAATGAAAACCTTATTTTGACCCATTTTTTGCATCAAAGGGTTAAGAACATGTAAAGGTGCACTGTGTAACTTTGTGTGTGTCAGAGAAGTGAAACATTTTCTAAGTTATATTCTCATAACTGAATATACAAACTTTCCTCACAGGAAAATGTAGATCCCTGGAACACTGTTTGTAGTGAGAAAGCTTCCTGACAAGTTACTGTTTCACTGTTGTTGTTGTTTACAGCAGCAGGGCCCACAGTTTGGTTTACAAACATATTCTAGTCTTACGTTTGGTTCCAGGTTCCTCAAAATCTTATCTTTTTATTTATCATGATAGAAATATTCAATACCAAGATAATTACATGTAGAGAAAATATGTTTAGTAAACTAACTGCAGGCTCTGTGAATGTAAACAAATCCTCCTCCTCTGAAACTGTATAGTGACCCTTTAAAAGTGTTGTATATAAGTATGAGTAATAAAGAAGTTCGTATCCTTCCCTAACCCTGACTTCTGGCACGCTCTTAATTTGGCGGGGAAAGGAGGTCAACCCCATGTGGAGAGAGACACGTGTATATTTACTCTTATCTATCCTCTGTTTATATTTCTAAGTATTGTAAAGCATTTACAGACACTCTGGGGCCTATGTGTCATACATTAACACAGGTAGTATAAGATAATGCATAGACTATCTTAGAGGCGAAAAAATTAAAATAGGGTACCTGTTCGAATACCGTCTTTTGCAATGTGTAGAATTTTAGGCATTTTTCATAACTTTGTAGACTTTAAATATTATATTCATCAGTATTTTTTAATTAGTGTTTAATCTCAATACAGCGGGTCAGCCAGTGATCCAAGGGTTGGCGGTTCGATCCCTGCCATGCCCTTGTGCACTGTGTGATGGTCGTTGTGTCCTTGGGCAAGACACTTCACCCACCACCTTGCCTCGTAGGAATGTGTATGACTGCTGTATGTTTGAGGTGGTGGTCGGAGGGGCCGTAGGCGCTGAATGGCAGCTACGCTTCCGTCAGTCTGCCCCAGGGCAGCTGTGGCTACTATGGTAGTTTACCACCACCAGTATGACTGTGTGTGAATGAATGGAACCTGGAACCCTGTAAAGCGCTTTGAGTGTGAAGAAAAGTGCTTTATAAATCCAATCCATTATTAAAAAAAACTTACTTTGTAAATATTACTGTGATGTCTTTTACTGTGACATCACAGTAATATTTACAAAGTAAGTTTTTTTTAACCCTATATTTCTCTTTCTGTGATGTCACAAGAAGGAGAAATATAGGGTTAAAAAAACACTCTTTCTGCCTTTTCTCAGGCTAGGATGAACCGATTTTAATTTTTTTTGCACATTTATACTACATAGGATCTCAGAATTCAATACACCTTCATATTCAAACCGGTGAAGTAGGTCTTTAAGTCACACCATAGGGCCACCAGAGCTGGTTAAATGTCCCTTGTTCGACCTCTTGGACAGAGTGTCCCGTGGATGTACTGTGAGCTGACAGGTTGATGCACTGGTTTGAATTATGGTTTAGAAAATGCATTAAGGAATACTGAACAGAAAGGGCAGGGGTTGCAAAATCCCCATGCACACAACTGACACACACAAATGCACATGCATAGACACACACACACACACACACACACACACACACACACACACACACACACACACACACACACACACACACACACATACACACACACACACACACACACACTTACTCTCTCTTTCACACACACAGACTCCCCCAAATACACCCTTCATCAATAAGTCATGACCATAAATGCACACACACACACACACACACACACACACACACACACACACACACACACACACACACACACACACACACACACACCACACACACACACACACACACACACACACACACACACACACACACAGGGGTCTCAGCTGTTGAACAAGGCGTCCCTGTCCGTAATGTTGTAATCTGACTGATGTTGCTGCTTGTGAAATATATCAAATACATGATGGTCATCCAACAGTCACTTCAGGCCAAGACAGAGGGACAACACAAGGTCAACTAGCCTCATGTTATACTGTCTAGTGTCTGTCTAGTTTGTGTTAATTCTAGCGGCCCCCTTTGGACAAAAGCGGTAGTGTTTTTACTACGCCAGCTGTTGTTCAAGGGTGAGCGTATACCCATGAGAAAGGCATTACGAAAAAACTATATAAAAATCGCATTCTTTGCACTGATGGTCTCGTTTGCTGTTACATGTAATTTATGATCGTCAGAGGAAAAATTAGACTGTTTCAGAAATATTTAAAAGTTCCTCGTAGCTACTAAAAGTTCCTAGAATCAACACTTAACATTTGAGTTTTTATGCTCTACATATTGGGACAAACTCTCAGTAAACTTGAGGTCCTCCGCAACTCTCAGCTCTTTAAAATCAAATCTGAAGACTTTTCTGTTTCCATTTTAACCTGTAACTTCTTATATACATGTTTTTATTGCATTTTAAATTCAATTTCTTTCAAACTTTAACCATTTCTGTGCCTGTTTTCAAAGGTTGTTTTTAATTAATTATTATTAATT
>CM047514.1:2612576-2652576 GCA_026122265.1 Ammodytes dubius | reverse complement strand
TATGGGCAGGACTATTTTTATAAACAGAACATTTCAAATGATTCCTTGTGCATTTTTTACAGTTCAAAGAAAGATCGTATCATACATTTAAAAAAAATAATCATATTGTGAACTTGCGAATTTGTCTAAAAAAATAGCTGTAAATTCCTGTTAATCCTTAAAAAACAATTGGTAAAAAGGTTTATAACCAAACATGGAATCCGAATATTTAATAACATTGGAAAATATACTGAAAATATATATACTTCAATTTGAGACAAAATATTTTCAAATGATGCCCTGTGCTTATTACTTAATTTGAAAAAAAAAACATCTTATATTTTTTTTCTTCATATTTTCAGATTGTGAACTCGCCCGTTAGACCCGTGAACCTAATAAATCGTGAGGAGATATTCACTGATTTAAACAAAAAGTGATTTTGACAACAAACTTTCTCCAGAATCACTGACTCCATCTTTTTAAAAGTTGCAGATTCTTATTATCATCATAGCCGATTATTTCTTCCCTTGTGCTTTTGCGTGAAAAAAAATGTACTTACTTTTACTTTATGAATTCCTATTAACCTTCAAAGAAATTGACAAAGAATGAGCAGACCAGCAACAAGTGATTCTGACAATTATCGTTCTCCAGAATCACCGACTCCTTTAGAATACCACTAGCAGCTTTAAAAGTTGCAGATTTTTTACAAAGTTCACGGGTCTAAACACACAAAAAAATGTAAATGTATTTCCTTTTGTAAAAATTCCCCCATCAACCCTCAAAGAAATTGACAAAGAATGAACAAACAGAGTGCCATCCATCACTGCAGTAGGTCTGTTGCATATCGTTAACCATTCCCTCATCCCCAAACCCATCCATCTCATCCTTCTCCTCACCCTTCTTCTTCTCTGCTTTCACCCCATCTACCGTCTTACTGCGCTCTTTCTTCTTCGTTGGATCCTTTGGGGTAGTTTTGCGCTCCCCATCTCCACTTTTTCCTTTCAGCCACATGTGAGCCTCTGCTGGGGCCTTTTTGCAGGTTTTCGCCTTCAGGACTTTGTCTCCGTCGCAGGCGTTGAGACGTTTCTTCAGCTTGCCGACCAGCTGTTTCCAGTAAGGGCTGGACTTCACACCGTAGGCCACGCACAGGTCCGGCTTACCCGCATAACGACACCAATATCTGGGGGAGGGGAAAGGAGAATGAAGACCAGGATTTCTTTTTTTTTTCAAGATACTTTTTTGGCAATTTTGCTTATATTAAACAGTTTGTAGAGACAGAGATGAAATGGGGCAGAGGAGGGAATGACATTAAGTACTTTGATTGTGAAAAAAACTAATTAAAAGGTGCTCTGAGGAACTTTCAGTTTGTGTTAATTCTTGCACCCCCTTTGGACCAAAGCGGTAGTGTTTTTACTACGCCAGCTGTTGTTCCTGGGTGAGCAAAAAGGCATAAAGAAAAACTATATAAAAATATCAGGCTGCACACAGGTCGGGCTCACCGCGTAACAGGTTATTCTTTGCTTTTGGTCATAGCCACTCTTTCACTCTCGTTTGGTCCGGACTTTCAGACTTTTCCATTTGATCCGTAACACCAAAATTGTATGAGACCAAACAGCTCATACACTTTAAAACATATTTGTTGTTAACTTCTATTGGGAACACTTCAAAATCTGTTCATGAAGTTGGTCCAAAGGTGAATTTACATTAATGACTGTAGGTGCTTCCCTCACCTCTGTGTCTCTCCCAGTGTCTCTGTGGTGCAGTTGACCATGAGAGTGACCAGGCCTTCTCCAGAGGTTTGCCACACACAGCTGTGTCCGTCCTTAGTGGTCAGTTCTCCTGAGCCGGGCACCGAGCGGTTCCTGGGTCTCTTAGCAACAGCAGGGGGGGAAAGGGAGGGGGGCGGCTGGCGGGGTTTGTCAGGACGTCCCACACCGGGCTGACGCTTTGATTCAGTCAGAATGGGAACGCAGAAGAGAACCAAGAAGAAGGTCCACGGTAGGATAGTCATGGTGGCTAAGGGGAGAAATGTGAAAAAAGTATTAATCAATTATTTATTTATTTTTGCCTTTTTTGTTTTACTAGAGTGTTGTAGAGACAGAGATGAAATGGGGCAGAGAGGGGATAACACGGTGTTAATACACAGCCTAGGCTCTGTAACACACAGCATTAGATTCAGTGAGACAGACGAGCGACAGGAGGAGGAAAGTCCATGGTAGGACACTCATGGTGGCTATGGGGAGAGAAATGTGAGAAAATAAATATAAATGTAAGTGGAAAATCTTACAACTGAAGCGGCAAGCATTCTTCTCCGGCGTTAAATATAAATCAATATTCCAATCGACATTTATTATACATGAGCAACAGTGAAATCAAAGTGATAATCTGTGACATTCAGGCCCTCTGGGATACTGACGAGGAAGATAAATAAATACTTTATTTTTGGATTAAAAAAGAAAAAAAAGAACACAAACAAAAAGACATTAAAATAAACAACTAAAATAAACTAAAGGCAAATGTTAGACAAAAAATAAAAAAGTCAATAAGGTGTCATGAAGGTCACTTTAGCGCTTCTATATAATCAAGGGGGGGGGGGGGGGGGGGCGGCTGGCGGGGTTTGTCAGGACGTCCTACACCGGGCTTAGATTCAGTCAGACAGAGGAGGCTAAAGAGAAGCAAGAAGAAGGTCCACGGTAGGATAGTCGTGGTGGCCAAGGAGAGACATGTGAAGAAAGTATGAATATCTTAAAAAGTACAATGGACCCTGAGTGGTAGTGTGAGTCTGTTATTCAAAATCAGTCAAGCTTAAAAAACATTCACCAAAGAGTCCAGACCGGATATGTAGTGTGTGTGTGTGTGTGTGTATGTGTGTGTGTGTGTGTGTGTGTGTGTGTGTGTGTGTGTGTGTGTGTGTGTGTGTGTGTGTGTGTGTGTGTGTGTGTGTGTGTGTGTGTGTGTGTGTGTGTGTGGTGTGTGTGTGTGTGTGGTGTGTGTGTGTGTGTGTGTGTGTGTGTGTGTGTGTGTGTGTGTGTGTGTGTGTGTGTGTGTGGTGTGTGTGTGTGTGTGTAGATTCACAACAAAAGCAACGTGGGAGGGAAGGTGCGGTAGACGACCCCTGATGATTATATAGATGAGATAAACAACATTATTAGCCTAAATTACATGTTTAGTATTTAGAAGACGCTTATGCCTTTAACCTGAGCGACTTACACATGTTCATATTAAGGGTCTTCTTGCCTAAGAACCCCCACTGGACTTGCCTAGAGGAATTTTAGAATGCTTATTTCTTGTTTATCTAAATTTCAATGTGAAGCTAATACCATAATACTTTGATAAATATGAGCACATAACTTCAAAATCATCTGAACGACGAAACTGACAAACCAAATGTTTTTTAAAGTGAAGTCAGCGATTCTGGAGAATGCACACAATACGGTAACACACAGCCTAGGCTCTGTAAACGGGCGTTGTAGTCCGACTAAAAGATTTACCAAACAGAACATTACTTTGCATTTCCTGAAAGTGAATTATCTTTTCAACAACACTGAGAGTGAGCTGCAGCAAAACTAAAATAGCAAAACAAGGCCTCTACTGATTTCGGGGACTGTTTTTACAAATTCAACATAATGTACTGTACTCCATTTTGTCCTCATAAATGTTGATCCTCTTTCCATTTATTTAACATACCGGTATTCTATATTTTATTATATCAAAAAATCTCAAACAAGTATAAAAAACAACCTGATATTACAGATTTAGCAGATCTTTTACGGTAGCGTTTAAACTGGAGTTTCAGAGAGATGAATAACAAAGGCAGACTGCACCAAAACAAAAATAATCCCCCCTCCAAGCCCCCACCCTCCCTCCCTACACACACACACACACATATTCACACACACACACACACACACACACACACACACACACACACACACACACACACACACACACACACACAACACACACACACACACACACACACACACACACACACACACACACACACCACGCACACACGCACACGCACACACTCCCCTCAAATACACCCTTCATCAATAAGTCATGAACAAAAACACTTATTTCTTTGTTGCCTCCATCAGTCTTCCACTTCAATTACAATATGAACAAAACGCAAAAAAAATCCCTAAATACTTTCTTAGTAAAGTAAAATAGTTTAAGTATTTTAAGGTTAGTTGTTTAGTATAAGGAAAGGCCCGTAGTTCTTACCATGGGACGTTGGTCGGGGCAGAGCGGCTGTGTGAGTGTGTGGAGTGTGGGGGTTCGCCAACACTCACATAAAAGACATAATGGAAGAGGGGGTTCAGGGAATGAGACCCCTCCCACATTCACCCCCTCCTGCCTGTGTGTGTGTGTGTGTGTGTGTGTGTTGTGTGTGTGTGTGTGTGTGTGTGTGTGTGTGTGTGTGTGTGTGTGTGTGTGTGTGTGTGTGTGTGTGTGTGTGTGTGTGTGTGTGTGTGTGCTTGTAAATGTAGCTTTGTGAGGACCAATGTAATCTTTTAACCTTTCAAGTGAGGACATTTTTGGAAAGTGAGGACATGTTGCCTTTTACTCGTTTCTTGAAAAGGTTGTTTGAGGGTTAACACTAGGTTTTAAGGTTCAGGTATGAATTGGGTTTATGTTAAGGTTAGTGTAAGGGTTGGGGTTAGTCATTTAGTTTTGATGGTTAGGGTTAGGGTAAGGGGCTAGGGAATGCATTATGTCAATGAATGTCCTCACAAGCATAGCTGTACAAACGCACATTGCCATAAGGTACTAAGTATAAAAACTACAATAAGTGAATGCTAAATAGTGCAAAAAGTAAGGCAAAATAAACAGTATTGAAAGCTAAAAGAACATTTGAAAATGTACAATGTAACGGACATAAAAACAATGTGCAGACTTATATTAACAAATAAATAAATGTAAAAGGCACTGATGGTCTGAGTAGAATGAATTAAGCAGCTCCACGCATAATAACTCTGCAGGCAAACTCTCTTTGACACGGACCTGAATGCGATGTGGACTCCAGCAGAGCCAGTTGCCTTTTCAGCAGAAATATACAAAGACAGAGAAGAAGAAATAGTCAAGTCGAGTCAAAGTTTATTTATATAGACATTTAAAAACATCCCCAGTGAACCAATGTGGCGTACTGGCTCATAACACAATACAATTACAAATATGTCTAACATTAAAAAATGTAAATCATTATGAAACGTGAACATTTAAAAAATATGAAGCTCAATTTAAAAGCCAGTGCTAAGAGGTGAGTTTTAAGCGAGATAGATAGATAGATAGATAGATAGATAGATAGATAGATAGATAGACAGACAGACAGACAGACAGACAGACAGACAGACAGACAGACAGACAGACAGACAGACAGACAGACAGACAGACAGACAGACAGACAGACAGACAGACAGACAGACAGACAGACTGACAGATAGATAGATAGATAGATAGATAGATAGATAGATAGATAGATAGATAGATAGATAGATAGATATCTCTATGCTATAAAGCCCTGACAGTATGTAACTGAGCTTTCAGTGAGGTGAATATGGAGAATCTTCTAAAGGACAAAGACTATTGCAGGAATCTGGGTCAGAGCCGTGTGTGTGTGTGTGTGTGTGTGTGTGTGTGTGTGTGTGTGTGTGTGTGTGTGTGTGTGTGTGTGTGTGTGTGTGTGTGTGTGCGTGTGTGCCAGAGCTTAACCCCCCGTTGACTCTCTGTCATGGCAGCCTAGCTAATTTTCATTCAGATCAGGGGTTTAAGATATACAAGCAGAAAACGCTGCCAAAAACCTGCTTGGAAAAGGGTTGCCATTGTAGAACATTGATTTTCAAACTATAGTCAGTGTACTACATTTGGCACGTGAGCTCTCTCTAGTGGTAAGGCAAGGCAAGGCAAGTTTATTTATATAGCACAATTCAGACACAAGGCCACTCAAAGTGCTTTACAGGGGCAAGATTAGAATACACAAAACACATTATAAAACATTTAAAAGCGAATAAAAGAAGCAAATAAAAAATTAAAAAAAATTAAAAAATTAAAACTCGATTTAAAAACATAATAAAAGAAGCAAATAAAATGAAAATTGCACGTTAAAATGGAAACAAAAAAGTCTTCAGACTCGATTGGTAGGTGGAGGAATCTTAGAAAAATACCCTGCGTTCCAAATCACATACTCTTTCTTTTTACTACACTACATACTAAAGTACAGAAGAGTTTTAGGGCCACGGGAGGGAAGAAAATAAATCAGAAATTATGTTGAGAAATTTCAAGAATAAAGACGAATACTGCAAAATGCAAATGGAGTTAGTGGAGCATCCAGGTCTTTTCAGCATACTGCAATTGAAATGCATGTATCGGGACATCCTAAATCTTTTTCTGGCATACTAAATAGTGTGGAAGTATGGGTATTGGAACGCAGGGACGTTTTCTAAACGTTAACAATAAAAAATAAAAAATACTGTCATTAAAATACATAACAAATTTAAATGAAAATACTTAAAACTATGAGCCTGCTAAGATATATCTTCCAATGCAGATTCAGAGTGGTTTAGATTATATGTTGGAATCACTTACTTTTATATTATTTTGTGTGTTGACGTGCCAGGCCACAAGATGGCAGTAGAGAGCTAGTGGTCGGTCAAATCACCTAATCAATGATAAATATAAGATAAAAATAGGTGTGCAATATTGGTGTGTGGAAAAAATAAATATACAATCATACTAAGAAAAGCACATACACATAAGAGCTCTCATATTATCCCCAAAACCACACCATCCATTACATTATATCAACATTATCATATTATAAGAAAGTAAATGAACAAACCCTTTGACAATGCACAAGTAAATCTAGGCCAGACCTGCCCCACGCCACAAAATCAATCTTATCACTATGTTTATGTCTGATAAAGAGACAAAAACATTGAAACATTAACACCGAGATGCAGAATTAAAATGCAAATGTGTGAAAGTACAATATAGCCTATAAGGTGAACTGAATAGATTTTGGAGGTCACAGGTCAAAGGTTACTGTGACCTTACATATTGTGATGCTGTAAGGTTTGTCACTGTTTCCTCGATTTCAGCATGTGATACACATTTCTTATGTCTACTCCTTTTAATAATACATTTTTCTTAACGGAAGAGTAAGACTGTGTGTGTGTGTGTGTGTGTGTGTGTGTGTGTGTGTGTGTGTGTGTGTGTGTGTGTGTGTGTGTGTGTGTGTGTGTGTGTGTGTGTGTGTGCATATACAGTGAACCCTGTGTGTGTGTGTGTGTGTGTGTGTCAAGTCAAGTCAAGTCAAGTTTATTTATATAGCACATTTACAGACGGCTAAGCCCCACCAAAGTGCTTCACATAAAGAACAATAAGTGCAGTAAAAACAGGATTTAACACAATTAAAAAGAAACAAATAAGAAAAATAAAAATAAAAATAAAAACAACAACAACACAGAGGTTAAAACGGCAATGCCTGCAGGAGTGGTCTAGTGGAAGGCAAGAGAGAAGAGGTGGGTTTTTAACATTGATTTAAAAACGTTTATGGACTGTGCTGCACGGATGTGAAGGGGAAGGCTGTTCCAGAGCCTGGGGGCTGCAACCGCAAAGGCTCTGTCACCCCTGGTCTTAAGCCTGGATCTGGGCACCTCAAGCAGCAGTTGGTCAGCTGACCGTAGTGCTCTGGTGTGGGTGAGGTGGTGTAGGAGGTCAGAGAGGTAAGTAGGGGCCAGACCATGGAGGGATTTGAAAACGGTCAGAAGGAGTTTGAAGTTAATACGGTGACGGATGGGAAGCCAGTGGAGTGAAGCAAGGACCGGGGTGATGTGATCATGTTTTTTGGTGCAGGTGAGGAGTCGGGCGGCAGAGTTCTGGACCAACTGCAGGCGGCGAAGCTGCAATTGATCCATGCCAGTGTAGAGAGCGTTACAGTAGTCCAGCTGTGATGTGATGAAAGCGTGAATAGCTCTCTCCAGGTCACTCCGAGGCAGGTATGTTTTGAGCTTGGCTAGTGTTCTCAGGTGGTAAAAACTTCTCTTGACAACTCCACTGACCTGTTTCTCAAATTTAAAAGCGCTGTCGAATATCACGCCAAGATTTCTGACCGAGGGCTTGATGTTGGATGCAAGGGGACCTAGGACATCGGTGGAGAAGGCAGGAGGGATTTTTCCAAAAATCATGACCTCCGTCTTGCTCTCATTGAGATTGAGGAAGTTTGCCGCCAACCATGATCTGATGTCAGCCAGACAATCGAGTAGTGGCTGGAGTGTAGACTGCCCATTGATTTTAAGGGGCAGATACAGCTGGATGTCGTCGGCAAAGCAGTGAAAGGAAATATTATGTTTAACCAGGATTTCCCCTAGGGGTAAAATGTATAGTAGAAATAGGATGGGACCTAGTATAGAGCCCTGGGGGACCCCACAGGTGAGGGGGGCAACAGGGGAAAATAAATCCCCAAGCAGGACAGAGAAGCTCCTGTCAGCCAGATAGCACTGAAAGAACTTCAGGGCTGTGCCTTTGATTCCCACTTGGTGTTCCAGCCTAAAGAGCAGTATCCTGTGATCCACCGTGTCGAAGGCTGCTGTGAGATCCAGGAGCACAAGGATCGCAGGGCTACCTGAGTCAACGACCAGGAGCAGGTCGTTCAGCACCCTTAGGAGAGCAGTCTCTGTGCTGTGGGCTGTTCTGAAACCAGACTGGAATTTGTCGTAGATGTTGTTGCTGGTCAGAAAAGATTTTAGCTGGACATAGACTTCACGCTCAAGGAGTTTGGACAGAAAGGGAAGTTTGGAAATCGGTCTGAAATTTGAGAGAATGGAGGGGTCGAGATTGGGTTTTTTTAGGAGAGGTTGCACTACAGCGAACTTGAAGGCAGCCGGGACACAACCAGTGGAGAGGATGGAATTGATTAATAGTAGAAGGAAGGTGTGTGTGTGTGTGTGTGTGTGTGTGTGTGTGTGTGTGTGTGTGTGTGTGTGTGTGTGTGTGTGTGTGTGTGTGTGTGTGTGTGTGTGTGTGTGTGTGTGTGTGTGTGTGTGTGTGTGTGTGTGTGTGTGTGTGTGTGTGTGTGTGTGTGTGTGTGTGCGTATACGGTGATGACTGTGTGTTTGTGTGTGTGTGTGTGTGTGCGTATACGGTGATGACTGTGTGTGTGTGTGTGTGTGTGTGTGCGTATACGGTGATGACTGTGTGTGTGTGTGTGTGTGTGTGCGTATACGGTGATGACTGTGTGTGTGTGTGTGTGTGTGTGTGTGAGAGAGGATCTTGTGATGGCTCTGAGTCCTTGACAGCAAACACAGTAGTCCACTCTCTATCTCACGATGGTCATTGAGACGCGTTCGCAATCAGCTCGCCGCCTCTGCCGTGATTACTGTGGTGATTATGACACCAAGCCACGACCTTGAGTGTGTGTATGTGCTGTGCGTGTGTGGTGTGTGTGTGTGTGTGTGTGTGTGTGTGTGTGTATGTGATAGAGTGTGTGGTGTGTGTGTGTGTACTTACTTGTACAGGAATCTTTGTGAGGACCAGTAAGAGGGCTAGGGAATGCATTATGTCAATGAATGTCCTCATGAAGATAGAAATACAAACGTGTGTGTGTGTGTGTGTGTGTGTGGCGTACTTGTACATGCATCTTTGTGAGGACCAGTATGAGCTTTTAAATGCCGGAGTGAGGACATTTTTGGAAAGAGGGGACATTTTGGCCAGTACTCACTTTTGGACAGGCATTTAAAGGGCTGTTTGAGGGTAAACACTAGGTTTTAAGGTTCAGGTATGAATTAGGTTTATGTTAGGGTTAGTGTAAGGGTTAGGCATTTAGTTTTTATGGTTAGGGTAAGGGGCTAGGGAATGCAGTATGTAAATGAATGTCCTCACGAAGATAGAAATACAAAAGTGGTGTGTGTGTGTGTGTGTGTGTGTGTGTGTGTGTGTGTGTGTGTGTGTGTGTGCGTGTGTGTGTGTGTGTGTGTGTGTGTGTGTGTGTGTGTGTGTGTGTGTGTGTGTGTGTGTGTGTGTGTGTGTTTGTGCTTAAACAGACTAAAGGGCAATTATAGAAGGAAGGTGAAATACAATGAGTTCCTCATTGAGAAACCGTTTAACGCAAACAGAGCAGTCGACTGCCGATGCTGAAGTACTCTGTCGATAGCTGTTGAGTTAAATATGTTTGAATTCATGGTATGCTTCTTATAGCAGCTTAGCCCACGCTTTAAAGCTATAGTGCGTACATGTTTACATATAAATTAATGACTGTTACATTCAAGGCATCGCCCAAACGAGTTGACACAAAGTTGATTAAGCCTATCAGCTCCACAGAACTCTCTCTGTATTTCTCAGTATGGCAGCGTTTACAAACAGGTGTCACACCCCCCCTCCCCCCCTGACACTGGTGCAGGAGCTCAGAAAAATGCCAAGAGCCCAGGAAATGTTTCAGTTGTAGATTCTACTGCTAAAAAAAAACCCTGGACGTACAGCAGAAGTTACGCCTGTGGTCAAAACGTGTGGCTGAATTCCAAATCTAATACATTTTTCTATTTTACATATTACAGCTGATCATAACCAGTATCTAGTTAGCATGCAGTATTGTACAATTGGGACATACTGTAACTTTTACTTATTGATTTCATCATATCATGGCTCCTTGATCTTGCCTCTTGTCATCACCATTTGAGTATCTCCTTAAATATTTACAGACTGCCAAATGTTCCTTTGCACTGTCAAAATGTAGGTCTGTAAAATAGTATATAATAATCCAAAGATACATATTGCATCAGGTTGCATCAGATTTTGCACGAAATGTTGAAACACTTCATAAAATATACAAAAACAACACAGAAGGCTGCAGAAAGTGAATAGGTGTTTAATTTATAGATATTTATTAATTTATTTGTTTATTCAGCAGGGACAATGTACAGCACATAAGCAGTACCAGATTTAGCTATAAGATCATTTTCATCTGTAGTCCCTGGGCAGGAAACAGAGTATTACATCTCTGTCAAGATGGGAAACCTCACACTGAAGTATAAAAACAATAACACACAATTTCACAAAAGTAAAACACAACAACACAGTACGACAATACAATCACAACATTTAGGACACCACCACAACAACAACAACAACAACAACATCACAACAGTAAGACACCAAGAAAACAGGACATCACAACATTAAGACAACAGTCTATGCATGAAGGGTACAAGCTTGGGTTAATTTCAGCCATGATTTCATCTTACATTTAAAACCAGCAAAGGTGTTCCACTCTCTTATCTCGCTTGGTACTGAGTTCCAAGACTTTATGGCTCTAACTGAAAATACGGATGTGCCAAACTCAGTGGATCTGTGCTGAACTACACAGTCCCCTCTGTTAGACGTTCTAGTTCTCCTTCCATTGTCTGAGCGCAGTGACACAAACTCATTTAATGGAGGAGCGGCCAAATCATTCATTATTTTATACACTAAACATACATCCACAAGAAATACAAAACTTTCAAAAGTCATTAGATTATGTCTTTGAATTATGTTACAGTGGTGATTTCTTAATGGCTTTTTGTCCAGTACCTTGAGTGTTTGTTTGTAAAGTGTTTGCAGTGGAGCAAGTGTTGTTTTTCCAGTTTGGGACCAGCTTGTAATACAGTATGAGATGTGGGAAAAGATCAGGCAGTGGATGAGGCAAGTGTTGCTGCATCTAGAGGGAGCTGGTTCCTGATGTACCTAAAATTCCTTAAATTGAATTTGACTCTATTACACTCCTGCTTCACATGTTTCTTAAATGAGAGCTGTGAATCAACAGTTATGCCTAAATATTTAAAATGTGAAACAGTCTGGATCCTTTCTCCATTAACAAAGATATCAGGCTGATTTCCATGTTTCCTATTATAAAAGTACATGCATGCTGTTTTACTGATGTTGAGTGTCAGGCAGGACTTTGAGAGCAAATCAGAAATTTTGGCCATTGCTTCTGTTAATTTGGCGGCCACCTCACATCTGTTCTTTCCATGTGCGAGGATGACCGTGTCATCTGCGTACATTTGAGTGTCAACTTCTGGACATACAAGTGGCAGATCATTCACATATAAACTAAACAACAGAGGTCCTAAAATTGAGCCCTGTGGGACACCAACAGAGCAGCCAATGAAAGATGAAGTACTATCCCCAACCCTGGTGCATTGTTTTCTTCCAGTGAGGTAGGACTCCACCTATTTCATTGTTCCCACAGACAAATTAAAATTAGAGACTTTTGAGAGCAGAACACTTAACAGTATCAAATGCTTTGCTCAGGTCCAAAAAATACCACACCTTGATTTTTTCAATGAGATAGCAGGTTGCCATTTAAGTTGAATGATTTTTCCTGAACCCGAATTGCATGGGATGAAGTGAGTCTTGTCCTGAGTTTAAAAAGGCAGTTAGTTGTTCAGCTACCACTTTTTCAGTGATCTTTGATACAACGGGCAAGATACTGATGGGTCTATAATTTTTCACTTCAGTTGGTTTACCTGTTTTAAAAATTGGAACTACAACTGCAGACTGGTTGACTGTTTAATTGACATATTAACCAAACGTGCAATTGGAGTGCTGAATTGCTTTTAATAAAAGTTGAGTCCCACTCAAACACATATTTTGCCTTAGAGGACTTTAAAGTGCTAAGGATATTGAAAATCTTTCCTTGAGGAACTTCACGTTATGTTAAAAACCGGTTTGGTGTGATTCGGTGCTGAGATTTGTTTAAATCTTGCACCAAAGGTATCAATGAATGACACGCATTGTTAGACACCAATTCATACTGTGGAAATGTGGTTGTTGTTTGTTGTTGAATGTAAATTGGTTATCAGCTTAAGACATCAGGCTTCATAATCTTTGATTTTTTGTAATTTTGTAATTCAATGAAAAAGCCAAAGGTATATTTTCCCATTATTGTTTGAAAACAGATTGTTGATATAAACTTGCAACTTACAATTTAATACAAAATTACATATATCCTGTAGGGCTGTAAAGATATGTGTATCGAACCGAGAATCGTGGTACACAGAGCAAAAATCCTGTATCGCGGTGTGAGAAGGCAGGATTGCGTTTTTTTTTTAAGGCTTAAGTTATGGATAAAAGGTTTGGTGACGGAAACTGTAGCTGTTAAGTGTTTATATGTCTTCTAACTTGATGTTTGGTTTATAGCACAGTTAAATATATATTTTTTTTTAAACAGTATTTTTTGTTACAGAGAAGAGAGAAATGTTATATATTTGGTTACTATGGTAACTATTTTATACATTGTCAGAATGCTCTTAACTGTCTTAGTGGAGGAGGGAACACAGACCCGACTATTGACCGTGTGCTCAGTGACACGTTTTTCTTTGGCTCGTGCAGATGCAATAAATGTCAACAGCCAGCCTCCATTGTGGTCCAGTCATCTTCCCACTCATCCAGTGCATGACACAGAACACAACCATAGTTCAAGGGTGAGCGTACCCATTACAAAGGCATACAGAGAAACTATATACAAATGGCACTTATGGTCCCGTTTGCTGTTACATGTCATTAAAGATCAGTGGAAAAATGTGACTGTTTCCGAAATGTTAAAAGTTCCTTGTAGCACCCTTTAAGTTCTGTGTGTTAAGGCAGTTGCACACCGGGCGCGACGCGAATAAACGGCACGAAAAAGCAAATCATTTGGAATGTGAATTTTGACGCGTCTCACTATCGGAAGCGATGTTTTAGAAAAATCAAACTCAGTTTGAAAAAATAAAAGCCGCAAATGTGCAAAGCGAAATAACGGCGCTGATGTGGAAGCTTTTATTGACTC
The DNA here is from genome assembly GCA_026122265.1 of Ammodytes dubius. Classification (NCBI taxonomy): domain Eukaryota; kingdom Metazoa; phylum Chordata; class Actinopteri; order Uranoscopiformes; family Ammodytidae; genus Ammodytes; species Ammodytes dubius. The sequence continues at coordinate 2,638,796 of CM047514.1, read as the reverse complement.
TGTATACGTTTGGTAATTATTAATAACACGCAAATTAATAGCACAAATGAAACACGCCCAGTGTTTAGACATAAATATTTAAGAATACATACAATAATGAAGATAAAGGTCAAACATCATATCAATGCTTTCTTTTTTGGATATCAAATGGATGATGGTACCTGGCAGTCTGTTATTTTCTGTTTGTCTACGTTCTCTTTGTGGTTTCATCTCTCTCTCTCTCTCTCTCTCTCTCTCTCTCTGACTGTGTATTTACATCTTGTCATTATTCAAACTGATGGGCTGCTGACATCATTACTGTCCATCTCATCATTGTTGTCCATTCTGCAACAACACAGAGAGGCCAACAGCTTGTCTACGGCCCCTTTCCTCATGAAAATATACAGAACTAAGTCTGCAAGAGGACTCAACTTAAGAAGCATTAAGGTCAGGTCGGTGGGATGTAAAGACTGTAAAAAAACATAATACATACATTTATGATGAAGGGCAAAATCAGCAGCGTATAAATGAGCAGCACCAGAACCAAACTCCCAACAATTCTTCGTTTTTCTTCAGAGGAGACAGAGATGGAAGCAGACAGGGCTTTGAGGGTCCCACCCAGGAAGAAGATGAACAGTGGGAAGGGAAGCAGGAGGATGACGGCTATGAAGGTTACTAAGGTCAATGGGACTAGTGGTTCAAACAACAAAAAAGGGAAAAAAAACAATAACGGGAGAAAAAGGACCACAGGAACGACCCAGACGGAGACACAGACCGCCACAGAGATCTTGACAGTTCTTCCGAAGCAGTACCACAGTGGATAGACAATGACCAAATACCTGTAATACAAGACAGACACATGGTCTTAGAGGAACTTCAGAATTATTATATCTTATATTATATAATAAGAAATTGATCAGACTTGAACGCAGTTTAACACATAGACACAACAGATAGCTACCTTTCCAGGGCGATGCACACCATGAAGCCAACACTGACCACAACACCATATAGGTGAATAGGAAAGACAACGAGGTAGAACAGCAAATCCAGATGTGGTAGTGCCTCCCTAACAATCATGCAGCAGAGCTGAATGAGGCCGGAGATGAGAAGGTTGATGACGTAGATCGGAGCAACATGATCCTTTCTCACCTGCAGGAAAACATTGGTAAAACATTTGCACAGTAAGAATTTTAGTAAATCTGACCCAAAGACTTTACAGCGATGGTAGCAGCCCTCTGAGGCCACATGGGCAGCGCCGTTCATTTAGCAACATGTTCATATGCTCACAATAACATAATGCTAAAATCTACGTCTACTAAATATATTGCATTTCACATGTTCCTTGATTGGTTTCTGATAAATACAAAATACAAATGATGCTGTACAAATTGTTATTCATTTATTTGATTTGTAACTAACTTGTCACATTAAAGGTCACATATTATGCTAAATGCACTTTTTAAATGTGTTCTAACATATCCATGGGTCCATGGTGTGCCTAGAGACTGCCAAAATATTAAAAAAAAAATAACTCTCCCCCTTTCTGAAACCCTCACCCCTCCCCCCCAATATACTCCAGTCAGAATTTTCCCCTTTTCTGACCTCACAAACTGGAAAGTCAGAAGCTTCCACTGTGCAGCATCTGGCTTCGCTTCCGGACAGGGGGCGGGGGGAGCTCAAAGATTGTATATTTACGAGGGGAGCTGCAGCTCTTTTTAAAAAATAGGCCATTGTGAGATTAGCTGGACATCAGCATAGTACAATAAATTATCTGAAAGTTTTTTTCAGCAAACAATTAAAGAAAAACGTATTAGGGACCACTAAGACCATATAATATGGTGTATAATAGTACCAAAAAGTGTATAATATGGGAGCTTTAACACAGTGGTTCTCAAACTTGTTTTGTTATTCCCCACTTTGGAGGTGGGAATATTTTCAAGCCCCACTGTTCCCCGATTGCGTCATCAAAATAGTAACAAAATAGGTCAGGCTTAAAAGTTTAAAATGTATTGAAATAAAATCAAGTAATACAATTCAGAAATAGAGAAAATATAAGCATCTGTGTCATCACTTTTCTATTATTTTGTTGAAAGAGAACTTGTATAATTACTTGAATTGCCTATAAGATGATCAGAGCTCAAGATAGGACGTTAAACAGGTCATAATTCCATATGTACTATTTATTTTATATTGCTGAAAAAACCATTTTTTCACCAAAACTATATTATTCAAGATTCTCGCCAAAACTTTTTTTTTTGTGCTACATTTGAACACATCATGATGACCTTTTTATAGACATTTGCCTAATATTACCATGCCGACCTGAACACAACACATTTGACACCGTTAGCAACTTTTTTTAAGATAACTTGTTCTATATTCTGCTGATTTTAACATGAATTTGAAAACTGGATCACTATTTTTAACTGACGGGACTTTCTACACCGTCCGGTTGTGTGATTACTACCGCTGCTTTGAATGACTGTTGATGCGCACAGTGCCGACTCGGACTCCGAGCCCGACTGCACACCGTCTGATGCAGCAGCAGCTGACAAGAGTTTTTTTTTTTTTTTTTAACTAGACTGAGGCTGAGTTGAAGGAGTTATTCTTAAACCAAAGGACAGTTGAAGGTAGGCCTACAACACTTGTATATGCTGTCTATGAAGAAAAGAGCCGAATCTCCGCTCTGAACTCAAATACGCGCTACAACACGTTGCCTCATTGTGAGCCCAGCTGTATGATCAGTGTGTGTGTTTGTGATCAGCTCCTATCTTCTTACAAAGTGTGGAGAACAGTCGCGCTTTCATCGGTCGGGTTTTGATGAAATTGACCCCAATCACAACCTCTGTCAAAACTTTGTGTAGTTCGGTGAATGACAGTGTGTCCATTGCATCTCGCGCCACACTCTTTATTAGTGATTGCGCCTGGCAAGCGCGCTGAGCCGATGACTTCGGCGTCTGTTCTATCCACGTTATTAAGGTTTGTATGTGTTAATTGAAGAAGGGAAATAGCAGCTTCTTCACTCCTCCAACTCACGCTGGGAACCGGTACAAAAAATATTTATTAAATAAAAATAAAAAAACTATGTGCCACGGATCTGGACATATTTTCCTCCCATTCGTTGCGTCCCACCTGTCATGTCTCTATTCCCCACCGGTGGGGCGCGCCCCACACTTTGAGAACCACTGCATTAACAGTTTAAGAGAAGACTTGAATGCAGCCACACATGTGGTTAGGGTCCACATTCAAATATAGGGACATTTTCAAATTTTCCAAAAAATATACAGGTAATAACAACTCTTTGTCCCAGACAGACTGTACGACAGACACATTCTACAGACAGTAAATAAATAAATCATTCTTGGTCATAATTTACATACCAGAGAAAAAAGAAAACAGATGGCCACAAGGGTCAGAGGAAGGCCGATAGCGATGATTATACATGTCACAACATGCTTGATGAATTCAGCTTTGTCATAGTCGTTCTTGTATCTGGGGTCATTGGAGAAGTCCATTCTTCACTGTGAGACCTGTTGATGAGTTTCAGTCAAGAAATGCAAAAATATTTTCATTCATAATCTTAATTCATTTAGCAGTTTATTGTAGTGCTTTACTTTCTTATTTCAACCAACCCTTATTTAGTTCTTGGAGGCAAGCCCTCATTTACAATGTGTCCGAGATTACAGTAAATAATAATAGTAAGACCACACAGTGCATGAAGTGAGACAGAGACATAAAAGACTCTGTAGCAACCATGAAATAAAATTTAAAAACAAGGAAATGAGAAAAAGATTAAATCATGGACATGTAAATCACTAAAATCAGTTACAACTTAAAAACATGAATATTTAGCACCATTGTACTGAACTGCCCATAAGTTGGAAGAGAATGTAATTTAAGTGACTGGTGAAGCCTGTTCCAGGTGCTCAGTGCACTGGTGTTCTGAATTAACTGATTGATTATTTAAAAAAAATAAAAAAAAATCTTAAAATGAAATGAAGTTCAGGTTATTTGTTATTAAATGTTAAAAGGTTAAATTAAGTTAAATGTTATTATAAAAGTTATTTAAATAAAATGCTTTTCAAATTTTAAAAATTTTAAATGTTCCTCTCAAAGTGCATCAGATTGATGCATTTTACTTTAAAAACGGTTCAAATTTTCTTCCAGGGGGACATGCCCCCTGGCCCCCAAACAAGGACCAGGGTCCCTCCAACAGTATCCCAAAAACCTGTGAGAAACACTGACTCCCTTAATATGTTTTTGCCAATAATTGTATGTATCTGTGTGGATAAGTAGGAGTGGGGGGCCTTTAAGAGTCTGGGCCCAGGGTCCTATTATCTCATAATCCGTCTATGAACCAACTGGATTCCACAATCTTTTCTTTTTTTCGCGGGGAGCATGCACAAGCATTATTTATAAAAAATAAATAAATTAAAAGTAGGGGCCCCACACTAGGTCTTGAAACGGGCCCCGAGATCGTTAAGACCGCCCCTGCCCGCTTGTCGTGCAGCCTGACAGAGCGATGTGCCTTCTCTCTGCCCGCTCGCCTCTCCTTTGAGAACGCATTAGTAGGCGCAACAAACGCCTCGGCCCGTGGGAAACGCCCTTAACTACTGAACGAAGTTAATCAAATTAGGTTTTGACATGTCCCCCCAAAAACGGGACAAATTGTCTCCGGGAGAGATTCTTCTTATCCCGGGACAGCTGGTGAAAAAAAGAGAACAATTCTGGGAAAAAACAGGAAGGGCGGCAACACTAGGCCTACTTAATATAACGCGCCTGGTGTGCAAAGGCTTTTAGACATAAATATTTAAGAAAACATACAATAATAAAGATATAGGTCAAACATCATCACCCCCCCCCCCCCCCAGCCCTCCCTCTCTCTCTCCCTCCTTCTCCGAACTGACTGTGTATTTACATGTTGTCATTTTTCATTCAGTTGGCAACAAGTTATTAAAGCCTAACGGCCTCCACACACATCCTACCTAGAGCAGCCACACATCCAACCTAGACGCACTGCTGATCCCCGTCGGAGGCACGTCTGCAGCGACGCTCCCCTTCACCTCAGGAGGCTCGCCTATTTTTTTCTGAGAGCCGCGCGTCTCTCTCTCTCTCTCTCTCTCTCTCTCTCTCTCTCTCTCTCGGGTAGGCCTATCTCGGCTTTAACTGATAGAGAAATACTCTCTATTCACTACTGTGAGTCATATTGACATCATACCGGTGTAGAGTGTGCCATAAAAAGCTTTTGACACTAGTTGCATAAATGTAAAAGTTAGAAGGGGAGCACTGTTTTTCATAGAGGGGAGTGGGATCCTGCGGGGGAGTGGGAATTCGGCACAACACCGGCAGCTTTCGCTGTAGTTTCACCATTTCCTGGTGTGTCCCTTTCAAAATAAAACTTCCAACAAGCGGAAATGTGGCAAAAAGAAAGGCAATGGGCCACACGGATTACGGTCGAGACTCAATATAAATCATATGCATCATAAATGACACGAAATAACTTTTTTTTAAGTGGAATTATCTATGAAAATTCTATAAGATAGGGCTTTTAGAAGCAGCGCTGCAGCACGTTCCATGTGTGGCTGAGAAAAGTCCGAGAGAGGCAGCACATTGTAAATATGACTTCCTTTTGTGACGGACGCTAAATGGACATAATTCACTGAAATGTATTTACATAGATTCATGAATGAAATGTTTTGCTCACTTTTAAGAGGGCGTATGGTAACAGGGGAGACGGGGCACCATGTGTAGTTAAAAGGTGGCTGTATGATGTGTGCTGGAAAATGTTTGTGAGATGTGAATAAACGGCCACAGAGGTGTGCAGCCAAATGAAGTGATCGGCTTGACTCCTTCCTTCAACTCCTGCAATTTTTTCTTATTTCTTGTTCATAAGAAATAGGCCTACAATTCTAATTCCACTCACAATGGGTGATGTCTTATTTGTATGAATTATTAAGTGATATGACAACTGTTTTGTACGTTCTGAGGTATATAATTAACACTAACTCACTTCATTTTCCCTCAATTTTTCATTTTTTTCCTCTTTTTTTTCTTCCCCCTTCTTCCCCCTCTTTCTCCTTTTCTCCCCCCCCCCCCCCCCTTGACAGACTATTGTTCCCCAGCTTCTCCGTAAACGTAATCTCAATCGGTAGAGCTAAACGAGCGCTAGTGTAACATTTTCACCCCCTGCTATATATAGCTGCCTGACCATATATGGCAAACGCCATATATGGTCAGGCAAGGTGACGCACTTTTACCGGAAATTTGAACAAGATCGGCTCGACTGGCTGCAATAGTTTTTAGTGCTCTGCACAGCCACCCCAGGCGGTCAGCAGGGAATACGTCGAAATGCATGTACGTAATTACTTGATACTTTAGTTTGGTTAAACATGACTATACATCATTATAACAACGTTTATAGGTCATAAAAGTCGAAAAGTATCATAGGTCCTCTTTAAACAAAAACAGAAATTATAAATGTATTTTATTTATGCCTAGTACATCAAATAAGAAATAGGCAAACACACACAGCTTTGGATAGAAATGTATCAGTTTTAACAAATAAAAAAGTTTAACTCTTGCACCCCCTTTGGACAAAAGCGGTAGTGTTTTTACTATGCCATATATAGTTCAAGGGTGAGCGTACCCATGACAAAAGCATATAGAAAAACAATATAAAAATAGCATTGTTTGCACTGATGTTACTTGTAATTAATGATCATCAGAGGAAATGTGACTGTTTCAGAAATGTTTAAAAGTTATTTGTAGCACCTTTAAGATCTCTGTCTTGGACATAAGTATTTAAGAATACATACAATAATAAAGATATAGGTCAAACATCATATCAATGATTTTTTTTTTTTTTTATATATCAAATGGATGACGGTACCTGCCAGTCTGTTATTTTCTATTTGTCTACATTCTCTTTCTGGTTTCATTCCTTTCTCTCTCTCTCTTTCTGTCTGTTTCTGTCTCTCTCTCTCTCTCTCTCTCTCTCTCTCTCTCTAGAGCTGACTGTGTATTTACATCTTGTCATTATTCAAACTATTGGCCTGATGACATCATTGTTGTCCATTCTGCAACAACACAGAGAGGCCAACAACTTGTCTACGGCCCCTTTCCTCATGAAAATATACAGAACTAAGTCTGCAAGAGGACTCAACTTCAGAAACATAAAGGACAGGCCAGAGAGGGATTCGTACACAACAGAAGATGGATTTATATATGCCAATACATGTATGATAAATGGCAAAAACAGCAGTGTATAAATGAGCAGCACCAGAACCAAAATCCCAACAATTCGTCGTTTTTCTTCAGGGGAGACAGAGATGGAAGCAGAAAGGGGTTTGAAGATCCCACCCAGGAAGAAGATGAACAGTGGGAAGGGTAGGAGGAGGATGACGGCTAACAAGGTCAATTGGACAAGTACACATATTTGTAACGTGAGAAAAGGGACAAGAGCAACAACCCAGACTAGGACACAGACCACCACAGAGATCTTGATAGTTCTTCTGAAGCGGTACCACAGTGGATGGGCGATCAGCAAATACCTGTAATACAAGACAGACACATGGTGTTTGAGGAACTTCAGAATAACATAATAAGACATTCATCAGGCATGAACGCAGTTTAACACATAGACACAACAGATAGCTACCTTTCCAGGGCGATGCACACCATGAAGCCAACACTGACCACAACACCATATCGGTGAATATGTAAGAAGATGAACCATATCAGCTGCTTCTCATCTGTCTTCTCACGGTAGCGTAGTGCCTCCCAAACGATCATGCCGCAGAGCTGAATGAGGTCGGAGATGAGAAGGTTGATGACGTAGATCGGAGCAACATTATCATTTTGCACCTGCAGCAAAACATTTGTAAAACATATTTTTTTAGCAAATCTGGCCCTGAGAGTTTACAGCGATGGTAGCAGCCCTCTGAGGCCACATGGGCAGCGCCGTTCATTGAGCTACATGTTCATATGCTCACAATAACATAATGCCAAAGTCTACTAAATATACTGCATTTCACATGTTCCTTGATTGGTTTTTGATAAAAACAAAATACAAATTATGCCGTACAAATTGTTATTATTTTCTTTGATTTGTAGCCAACTGCCACAGTAACATTTAACAGAAGGCTGGAATGCATGCCACACATGTAGTTAGGGCGCACATTTAAATATAGTCAAATCTTCCTAAAAATATACAGGTAATAACAACTCTTTATCCCAGACAGACTTTATGACAGACACATTATACAGACAGTAAATTAATAAATTGTAATGGCTTGAGGCCCAGGCAGGATCGTAACATAAATCGCATTCATAATGTACGTACCAGAGAATAAAGAGAGTAGAAGGCCACAAGGATCAGAGGAAGGCTGATAGAGATGATTATACATGTCGCCACATGCATGATGAATCCAACTTTTTCATAATGATCCTCAGAGCTGTTGGTGATGTTGCTGTTGTTGAAGTAGCCGTTGGTGTAGTTATAGCTTCCATTCTGTGAGGTGTTGAAGTTGAAATCCTCCATTCTTCACTGTGAGACCTGTTGATGAGTTTCAATCAAAAAATGCATTTATTAATTTAACACACTGTTACTAGTAACTTTTATTTTAGAGAGTGGCAAGTTTGAGGAAGAAGGCAGCTAGCCTAAACCTTCCAATTTGTTACCATGTGTCTTAAGTTTTCCTTTGTGTGTTTACATTATCACAATCAGTTGATAGGGGAGAACGGGGTAAGTAGGCACACTTTTTACTCTAGTGAGAATTGCTTATCACCTAAACATCTTTCAATAGTCATTCCTACATTAAATTGAAGCTTAAGGTGTTGGCTTGAAATGTGTACCCCTCATTTTTTCTATCTTATTGTAATAAAGAAGAAATTAATCATCAAAGACACCCTTACACATTGTGACAATCAACCCCATCAAGGGGTCGGTTGTCAAACACTATGGGGTTGTTTGTCACAGTGTTATCTTAATGGGAATAATCTTAAAAAGAAGGCAAGAAAGTAGAACTACATTTGAAACTACAAATTTTTAATTGCATTGTCAAGTTGACAAATAGTATGGGCAGAGATTTGTGTCAGTAGAACTTGAATTCGAATTGATAGAACTTGAATTCGAATTGATCGACTTGAATAGGAATTGATCAACCTGCATTTAAATTATTGATACTTGAATTCGAATTTATACACTTGAATATGAATTATCCATTTGAATCTGAATTTTAATTACTTGAATCTGAATCAGTTAATATTCCAAATGACTTTCAAATAAAAATTCAAAATTCAAGTTTTCAAATTCAAGTAGAAAAAATTCAAGTAGAAAAAATTCAGGTAGAAAAAATTCAAGTAGAAAAAATTTAAGTAGAAAAAATTCAGGTAGAAAAAATTCAAGTAGAAAAAATTCAAGTAGAAAAAATTCAAGTAGAAAAAATTCAGATTCAAGTAAAAATGTGCACATCCGGTATGGGCAGAGATTTGTGTCAGTAGAACTTGAATTCGAATTGATAGAACTTTAATTCGAATTGATCGACTTGAATAGGAATTGATCAACCTGCATTTAAATTATTGATACTTGAATTTGAATTTATACACTTGAATATGAATTATCCATTTGAATCTGAATTTTATTTACTTGAATCTGAATCAGTTAATATTCCAAATGACTTTCAAATAAAAATTCAAAATTCAAGTTTTCAAATTCAAGTAGAAAAAATTCAAGTAGAAAAAATTCAAGTAGAAAAAATTCAAGTAGAAAAAATTCAAGTAGAAAAAATTCAGGTAGAAAAAATTCAAGTAGAAAAAATTCAAGTAGAAAAAATTCAGATTCAAGTAAAAATGTGCACATCCGGTTTCTTTGAGGAAGAGCAATCGAGTGCAGATCTCTGATCCTAGGCTACAGCATCCGGCGGGTGACCGTTGTTTAACGTTCAGGAAATATAAAGTCATAAATTAGTTTGTTTAATCATCATCTGTGTTTTTGACCTCTTGTTTTATAATCGAAGTATCTTTTAGAACACTAATCACGTTTGAGTAATGAAACTGAAAGTAGTTATAATATCGCCAATATGCTATATCATATCAATGAAAACAGACGGTCAAACAGGGTCCAAATGAGCTAAAATCCTAAATCCAATAAACAGTAACATGGCAAACTTATTTTTAGGCAAGCTCTAATTGATTATTTATTCATTTTTTCACACGTTTACATGTTTAGAGGCGGAGGATTCCTCCGACGCTCTCTGTCCGGCTTATCAGACAGCACTCAGCTGTCTGTCAGTTGAACTGGACAAGCAAACGTAAAATCATCAGGAAATGATAAAAACATCCCGATGGAGATTTCTATGCAGTGATTTTTTGATTTTACAGGGTCACGTTGTGGCAGTGACACTCTTTCATCAGTCGGAGCTGCAGCGTAAAGTGAAAACAAACTCAGAGTAGGCCTATATATATAGTCATTAATAAACACTTAGGCTACAATAGATAAGAGATCACCACCGCCTGCACCCCCTCTCCGCCCCCCTACACTTTGCCCTGTGCTCCCGCGATTGCTCTGTAAACAGTCTCATAGCCTATGTCCTCTTTCCCATCTCCTGCTCCCTCACATCAACTTGACAGATCATAAATATACACTATAATATATATACAGCTTATAGGCTATATACTGTATAGGCTACAGTATAGGGCCCATATATGTTCGCCTTTACTTGATGCATGCGCGCTCACCGGCCGGCTGGGACACAATTCTTATCAGCGGTAACTTGGCACGATACCAGCACACACCTTGGAGGAGCAGGTGCGCAGGTGAACATTGCATCCTGTCAGCGCATCTCTCTCTCTCTCTCTCTCTCTCTCTCTCTCTCTCTCTCTCTCTCTCCCCCCTGTGGTAGGGCGCTTAGCAGACGGAGGGAACGTATAGTGACTATGTTGAAGTTATCTACTGCTTTGTGCCATTAACCTGGATTTTTAATGATAACCTAATGCTCATTAGTGCGCGCCTCTCAGCACTCTGACTCTACCGAAGTGCGCATGGGAAGGCGGGGCACAAACGTAATCTTGTCCTGGGCACGGGGAAGAAATGTGACGGGCATAGGCCCTATACTGTAGCCTATACAGTATATAGCCTATAAGCTGTATATATTATAGTGTATATTTATGATCTGTCAAGTTGATGTGAGGGAGCAGGAGATGGGAAAGAGGACATAGGCTATGAGACTGTTTACAGAGCAATCGCGGGAGCACAGGGCAAAGTGTAGGGGGGCGGAGAGGGGGTGCAGGCGGTGGTGATCTCTTATCTATTGTAGCCTAAGTGTTTATTAATGACTATATATATAGGCCTACTCTGAGTTTGTTTTCACTTTACGCTGCAGCTCCGACTGATGAAAGAGTGTCACTGCCACAACGTGACCCTGTAAAATCAAAAAATCACTGCATAGAAATCTCCATCGGGATGTTTTTATCATTTCCTGATGATTTTACGTTTGCTTGTCCAGTTCAACTGACAGACAGCTGAGTGCTGTCTGATAAGCCGGACAGAGAGCGTCGGAGGAATCCTCCGCCTCTAAACATGTAAACGTGTGAAAAAAAATAATAAATAATCAATTAGCTTATCTATAAATAAGTTTGCCATGTTACTGTTTATTGTATTTAGGATTTTAGCTCATTTGGACGCTGTTTGACCGTCTGTTTTCATTGATATAGCCTATTGGCGATATTATAACTACTTTCAGTTTCATTACTGAAACGTGATTAGTGTTCTAAAAGATACTTCGATTATAAAACAAGAGGTCAAAAACACAGACGATGATTAAACAAATTAATGTATGACTTTATATTTCCTGAACGTTAAATAACGGTCACCGGCCGGACGCTGTAGCCTAGGATCAGAGATCTGCACTCGATTGCTCTTCCTCAAAGAAACCGGATGTGCACATTTTTACTTGAATCTGAATTTTTTCTACTTGAATTTTTTCTACTTGAATTTTTTCTACCTGAATTTTTTCTACTTGAATTTTTTCTACTTGAATTTTTTCTACTTGAATTTGAAAACTTGAATTTTGAATTTTTATTTGAAAGTCATTTGGAATATTAACTGATTCAGATTCAAGTAAATAAAATTCAGATTCAAATGGATAATTCATATTCAAGTGTATAAATTCGAATTCAAGTATCAATAATTCAAATGCAGGTTGATCAATTCCTATTCAAGTCGATCAATTCGAATTCAAGTTCTATCAATTCGAATTCAAGTTCTACTGACACAAATCTCTGCCCATAATCCGGTTTCTTTGAGGAAGAGCAATCGAGTGCAGATCTCTGATCCTAGGCTACAGCATCCGGCGGGTGACCGTTGTTTAACGTTCAGGAAATATAAAGTCATACATTAATTTGTTTAATCATCATCTGTGTTTTTGACCTCTTGTTTTATAATCGAAGTATCTTTTAGAACACTAATCACGTTTGAGTAATGAAACTGAAAGTAGTTATAATATCGCCAATATGCTATATCATATCAATGAAAACAGACGGTCAAACAGGGTCCAAATGAGCTAAAATCCTAAATCCAATAAACAGTAACATGGCAAACTTATTTTTAGGCAAGCTCTAATTGATTATTTATTCATTTTTTCACACGTTTACATGTTTAGAGGCGGAGGATTCCTCCGACGCTCTCTGTCCGGCTTATCAGACAGCACTCAGCTGTCTGTCAGTTGAACTGGACAAGCAAACGTAAAATCATCAGGAAATGATAAAAACATCCCGATGGAGATTTCTATGCAGTGATTTTTTGATTTTACAGGGTCACGTTGTGGCAGTGACACTCTTTCATCAGTCGGAGCTGCAGCGTAAAGTGAAAACAAACTCAGAGTAGGCCTATATATATAGTCATTAATAAACACTTAGGCTACAATAGATAAGAGATCACCACCGCCTGCACCCCCTCTCCGCCCCCTACACTTTGCCCTGTGCTCCCGCGATTGCTCTGTAAACAGTCTCATAGCCTATGTCCTCTTTCCCATCTCCTGCTCCCTCACATCAACTTGACAGATCATAAATATACACTATAATATATATCAGCTTATAGGCTATATACTGTATAGGCTATAGTATAAGGCCTATGCCCGTCGCATTTCTTCCCCGTGCCCAGGACAAGATTACGTTTGTGCCCCGCCTTCCCATGCGCACTTCGGTAGAGTCATAGTGCTGAGAGGCGCGCACTAATGAGCATTAGGTTATCATTAAAAATCCAGGTTAATGGCACAAAGCAGTAGATAACTTCAACATAGTCACTATACGTTCCCTCCGTCTGCTAAGCGCCCTACCACAGGGGGGAGAGAGAGAGAGAGAGAGGAGAGAGAGAGAGAGAGAGAGAGAGAGAGAGAGAGAGAGAGAGAGATGCGCTGACAGGATGCAATGTTCACCTGCGCACCTGCTCCTCCAAGGTGTGTGCTGGTATCGTGCCAAGTTACCGCTGATAAGAATTGTGTCCCAGCCGGCCGGTGAGCGCGCATGCATCAAGTAAAGGCGAACATATATGGGCCCTATACTGTAGCCTATACAGTATATAGCCTATAAGCTGTATATATATTATAGTGTATATTTATGATCTGTCAAGTTGATGTGAGGGAGCAGGAGATGGGAAAGAGGACATAGGCTATGCGATTGTTTACAGAGCAATCGCGGGAGCACAGGGCAAAGTGTAGGGGGGCGGAGAGGGGGTGCAGGCGGTGGTGATCTCTTATCTATTGTAGCCTAAGTGTTTATTAATGACTATAGGCCTATATATAGGCCTACTCTGAGTTTGTTTTCAATTTACGCTGCAGCTCCGACTGATGAAAGAGTGTCACTGCCACAACGTGACCCTGTAAAATCAAAAAATCACTGCATAGAAATCTCCATCGGGATGTTTTTATCATTTCCTGATGATTTTACGTTTGCTTGTCCAGTTCAACTGACAGACAGCTGAGTGCTGTCTGATAAGCCGGACAGAGAGCGTCGGAGGAATCCTCCGCCTCTAAACATGTAAACGTGTGAAAAAATGAATAAATAATCAATTAGAGCTTGCCTAAAAATAAGTTTGCCATGTTACTGTTTATTGGATTTAGGATTTTAGCTCATTTGGACCCTGTTTGACCGTCTGTTTTCATTGATATGATATAGCATATTGGCGATATTATAACTACTTTCAGTTTCATTACTCAAACGTGATTAGTGTTCTAAAAGATACTTCGATTATAAAACAAGAGGTCAAAAACACAGATGATGATTAAACAAATTAATGTATGACTTTATATTTCCTGAACGTTAAACAACGGTCACCCGCCTAGGATCAGAGATCTGCACTCGATTGCTCTTCCTCAAAGAAACCGGATGTGCACATTTTTACTTGAATCTGAATTTTTTCTACTTGAATTTTTTCTACTTGAATTTTTTCTACTTGAATTTTTTCTACCTGAATTTTTTCTACTTGAATTTTTTCTACTTGAATTTTTTCTACCTGAATTTTTTCTACTTGAATTTGAAAACTTGAATTTTGAATTTTTATTTGAAAGTCATTTGGAATATTAACTGATTCAGATTCAAGTAATTAAAATTCAGATTCAAATGGATAATTCATATTCAAGTGTATAAATTCGAATTCAAGTATCAATAATTTAAATGCAGGTTGATCAATTCCTATTCAAGTCGATCAATTCGAATTCAAGTTCTATCAATTCGAATTCAAGTTCTACTGACACAAATCTCTGCCCATAAAATAGGCCTACATAACTTACTGTAGCCTTGGCAGCTGGTCTAGTTTGGGATGCACTGGGTTGTTTTGATTTTGTTGCCCTTTTTTCTTTTGCATGCTAGCTGCCTTTTCCTGCTCTATAATTTCCTTCTCTGGGGTGTCAGTGAGGATACAGCTTGACAATTTATTTCATTATAGGGTTCCTTTTCTGGCTGCAGCCTTGAGATAACATGTGACAACCAACCCCCAAAAAATGTGACGACCAACCCCAACTTGAATTTCTTGCTAGCATCAAGGCCAACAACCATCTGATAACTAATTAGCTTGCTAACCACAATCTAAACTATAGTTTACCCTTCACACTTTGTATGGGTAACAAGTGTTTTGTTATAAACCCATTGTGTAAAAGCCTAGAAGAAAAATACTGAGGAGCTAAATATTTTCAATTTGACATGAAAAACACAAACAGTCGTCTCACCTCAAATTCAGCAGTCTAACTCCAAGGAAGACTATGTAGGTGACCTCTGGTCCCAATTCTGGATATTTACATACCAACATTTCACAGACAGCGCCTTCTGGTTCCGAGATATAACGATTGTGACAACCAACCCGTGAGACAAATTACCCCGTTCTCCCCTACTACTTTTCAAAAATAAAAATACGTAACTTTATTCTTCTTTCATCCCATAGTTTACAACAACGCCAAAAGATTCACACCACTAGTTATATTTACTTTTGAATAATCTCTATAATATATTATCACAACATTCACATATGAAAGCTATGAGACCTCACCTTACTTGAGTTCCTAAACCAATGTCTGATGTGTTGTCCTCTGCATCTAAACAGTATGTGAGGATGACAGTAAGTGAGTACGTGCAATAGGTTCCCAGTAATATATATTTGCTTATCTTAAGGAAGTGAGAAAGGGGCAGTGCCACTCTTGCCAGCTACTGGGTAAGAGAGAGTGAAATACAGTGGAAATACTATACTCATTGTTTAACTTCACTAGAAATATGTCCTATGACGAAACTGCACAGAATATTGTGTCATCTGTTTTTGCTTCAGTTCTAAAGAAAGAGATAATGGCTCTGTGGCTCTGTGGGCGCTGTGCCATGGACACGTCAGACTGCACCTTCGAGAGCCTGCAGCCAAACTTCTGCATGAATGACATACCTTTCTGAATGACACACCTTTCTACTACTAGCCTCAAGTCAAAGCAGCATAACACTTCACTTATAGAAATGTTTATAACTTTTGTAGTGGTTTTCTATTTATTATTAGCAGTGAGTTTAATCATTCTTTACAGGCTTTATGTTTAACTTAGGATAGAATGCATGTCATGAATAGCCAAGTATCAAGTCTGTGTTACAGGGCCGGTTGCACTCTGTAACAGTTGGTGTGCTTACTTACTTACTTACTTTAGAGTCCACAATAAGTGATGTGCATAGCAGTAAAAGTTACAGAATTGACTCTTAAAACAATCGACTTCTGACGTCTGAAACACGTGGTATAAGCAGTCGGTACAGCAATCACAGGGCTGGTTTAACACTGTGGCTCTATCTCTAACTCAGGCTACGAATGATGATCATGAATGGCCTATAAACTCTATCTTACTTTACCAATTGAATTGATAATTAAGTTAATATAAAAAGTTACTAATAGCTAGTAGTTCAAGAGAGTTCTAAATGGAAGAGGATGTCAATGTTTATTCTTATGCAATATTAAAGAAAAACCAACAGAATTAAAACACTCGTCATTTATTTACATGAAGTAATAAAACACACACATCAACAACTAAACTAACTGATGACAGAAGAGATTGTATGTGACTGTGTATAGATGCAAATGAGCCTGTCTTTCCCTGACACCTCCCTCCCTGTGGTGAGGCCCAGCCAAGGGAGGGGGAAGGAGAGGAGAGAAAAACTGTCTCTGCATAAAGGCAATTTAAATCAAAATTAATATTTACGTGTGTAACCAATAAGTTCAGTGTGCTATCAAAAGTATATAAACCCAATTACAAAACAACAATGAACAGTCCAAATCAGTGAATATAAATCTCTGATCTTTTATTTTTGTAAGTTTGCAATTCAATGAAAAAGCCTAAGGTATATTTTCCCATTGTTGTTTTGAAAACAGATTGTTAGTAAAAACTTGCAAGATAAATATACAATTTAATACAAAATGACATATAACCTGATATAGTATGTTATGTATATTACCATGTAAACAATAACAGTTCCAAACCCAACACCCCAAAACTTACATGCCTTCTAATAAAACAAACTTATATAATATAAAAACTGAAATTATTAATATATATTTTAATTATTTATTTTCAAAATAAAACAAGAAATAGGAAAACAAAAAGTCTTCAGAGAAAACACAAAAATCAAACTTATGTTAATATGAGACCAAAATACAACAGAAGTTATAAAGACTTTTTAAAGGTGCTCCGAGGAACTTTCAACTTGATTAATTCTTGCACCCCCTTTGGACAAAAGCAGTAGTGTTTTTACTACGTCAGCTGTTGTTCCTGGGTGAGCGTACCCATGACAAAGGCATGAAGAAAAACTATATACAAATAGCATTCTTTGCACTGATGGTCTCGTTTGCTGTTACATGTCATTAATGATCATAAGAGGAAAAATTAGAAGTTTTCAGAAATGTTTGAAAGTTCCTTGTAGCACCTTTAAGTTCTCTGTGTTAGAGATACAGATTTAAGAATACATACTATAATAAAGATATTGGTCAAACATATCAATGCTTTCTAGTTTGGATATCAAATGGATGACGGTACCTGCCAGTCTGTTCTTTTCTATTTGTCTACGTTCTCTTTCTGGTTTCATTCCTTTCTCTCTCTCTCTCTCTCTCTCTCTCTCTCTCTCTCTCTCTCTCTCTCTCTCTCTCTCTCTCTCTCTCTCTCTCTCTCTCTCCCTCTTTTTCAAAAGCTGACTGTGTATTTACATCTTGTCATTATTCAAACTATTGGCCTGATGACATCTTGCTGTCCATTCTGCAACAACACAGAGAGGCCAACAGCTTGTCTACGGCCCCTTTCCTCATGAAAATATACAGAACTAAATCTGCAAGAGGACTCAACCTAATAAGCTTATCGGACAGGTAGATGAGGGAGCTGTACTCAGTAGGATATGCAAATAAATTTATGATGTATGGCAAAAACAGCAGCGTATAAATGAGCAGCACCAGAACCAAAATCCCAACAATCCGTAGTTTTTCTCCAGTGGGGACCGACCTGGAAGCAGAAAGGGCTTTGATTGTCCCACCCAGGAAAAAGATGAACAGTGGGAAGGGTAGCAGGAGGAGGACGACTAGTAATCTCACGTCGCCCAGTTGTCCAGAACAGAAAGCGAACGGGATAAAAAGGACAGGAGGAAGGACCCAGACGGAGACACAGACCGCCACAGAGATCTTGACAGTTCTTCTGAAGCGGTACCACAGTGGACAGACGATGACCAAATACCTTTAATACAAGACAGACACATGGAGTTTGAGGAGCTTCAAAATAACATAATAAGACATTGATCAGATATGAAAGTAGTTTAACACATAGACAGATAGCTACCTTTCCAGGGCGATGCACACCATGAAGCCAACACTGGCCACAATACCATATAGGTAAATATATTCGAAGCTCTCCCATATCAGCCACTCCTCATCTGTCTCACGGTAACGTACCGCCTCCCTAACACTCAGGCTGCAGAGCTGAATGAGGTCCGAGATGAGAAGGTTGATGACGTAGATCGGAGCAACATTATCATTTTGCACCTGCAGGAAAAGCATTTGCACAATCTGTTTATGTGAGGGAGGGGGGAGTGGGAGGGGAGAGGGGGTTGGATGTTGTGTATGTATTGTATGTGTTTACTTATTCTGTTTTTTTTTTCGTCCATATGTAAAAAAAAACATAAAACCACTAAAATAAAAGTTTCAAAAAATATTATTTTTAGTAAATCTGGCCCAAAGAGTTTACAGCGATCGTATTACGTCTTTGAGGACAGCATTGCTCTTTGAGCTAAATGTCCATTTGCTCACAATAACATAATGCAAAAATCTATGGTTATCAAATATATATTGCATGTCACATGTTCCTTGATTGGTTTTTGATAAAAACCAAAAAACAAATTATGCTGTAAAATTGTTATTATTTTCTTTGATTTGTGACTAACTTGTCACATTAACATTTAAAGGGGACATATTATGCTAAATCTCGATTTTAAAGGTGTATTTCCAAGGTCTACTAGAAAAGATTTTCATGGTTTATTGTTCAAAAAACCCAATAGTTTTCTACCATTTCCCATTTCTTCATCGCCTTTTCCAGCCTTCTCTGCCCTCTATCTCAAAAGGTTGGTTTTGACATCTTATCCCCCTTCGCAAAAATACTAGTCTGCTCTGACTGGTCAGATCTACATGGGCGTGCATGCACCGCCCTGCTCATTTACTCTATACCTACCTACATGGGCATGGCACACGCCCAGCTGTCAGTTTTGTTTACTTTTGGCCAATGCAGCATGGAGACCAATGTAAACATGTTTAGCTTCATTTCTACCACAAATATCGGCACACTAACCAGTTCTAAACTAAAAGATGTACAACTGAACCTGTTCAGACAGGAGTCTGAGCTGAAAACTGTGAAAATGGCCTCAAGATTTCTGATTTCCCTGACATTATCCTCAGGTAAATACTGTTTAATTATGTCACAGTCAATAACATATTTTGAGCTAAGTATTTATGCATAAACTCTCTAAACTGGTAACATACACCCTGTTTTACATTTGTCTTTACAGGTCTGTGGAATGATCTACAGCCCAGTGGAGTGAAAAAGCTTTGGTTGTGAACCGATACTGAGTTGACATGTAAAAATGTACAGTAACCATAATGGAAAAGAATGTATCCTGACTCATGTCAAGATTCACTGGAAAGGCATTATCTTTTGTAAAATGTATGGTTGAAATAATTATGCTTTAGGTTTGTCAGAGCTGCAAATTATCTGACAACATTTCAATATCTAGTAGATAATAATGTATCATTTGAATCGTGATCACTCATTCATAATAAAGTTTTACCGTTAAAAAATGTATTGTGTTGCTTACTGTCACTGTTTGCTACCTGTAGTAAAGGATTACTTGAAACTCACATTTTCATCTTGCTGAAGATTTGCTCTGATAAAACAGTATCATTACATTTTAAAAAGACCAAAAACATCCTTAAAAATAAAGCAGTTTATTCATAGCCAGTGGAATGAAAACCTACATATCAAACAGAAGCAAAGCCCTAACTTGTATGTAACTGTCCAGTTGTTGTTGGGCCCTGAAGAAGACCACCTTTCCCAGTGAACACATCCTCCTCTGAAGGAATGGATAGTGACGGTCTTGGTGGCTCCGTCCGGCTCCATCAGGTCACTCAGACACCTGTAAAACATGGCACATTCAATGTTACATCATGTAGCCTAGCTGACATGTATAGGCCTACATCATACATCTGTTATGGCAAAGCTACAACAAATTCAGTATAGCCCTGGCTCAATATTTTGAAATATAATGGACAGGAAACAAACACCAGCAGAGACAACTTACAGTATTCCTGTCTATTGGCGCTTTTCCACCGAAAATGTAGCTCGACTCGACTCAACTCGACTCAGTTTAACTTGGTTTGGTAGCAGCACGGGTCGTTTTCCACCGAAAATAGTACCTCCTGGACGTGGGCGGGGTTGTCGTAAGGGGCTGAAAGCCAACTCCGGAGTCAAGTAGCAAAGCAGGAATTACGAGCAGTTGTTGCACTATTAACTGAACCAACCGCCAAAAACACGGATGAGAAATGTTTAAGAAAATACTCCCCTTGTATCTGTTTGCTAAAAGAAGTAGAAGAATATTGCTACGGGCCGTTAAAAGGGAGGGTGTGTGTCCTGATGTGTGACTGCCACACAGCTGTAGGGATGCGTCACGTACATCCCTATGCACGTAAACACGGGCATGATAAAGTTGACTGTTAAGTGCTTGTTTCAGGATACGTGTTTTCAAATGCAAGCCGTGTCTCAGCCTGAATATTTTATTGAGTTAATCAGTGCAGTCCGAGGCTTGTAATGTAATCGCTCGCTATCATGTCTGTCCCAGCTTGCTGCTATAGGCTATTTAGCCTAGCTGCTATGTCTCCTCTCGGATGTTCAAAGTAACTTCCCCAACAACAGCCAACACAAATGGGTGAGCTTAGCGAATATATGGAGAGAAAAAAATCGGGTCTGTGATGCAAATCAAATGAAAGAGAGCCAAAGAAGGCTGCACGCGGCGAGACAAAATACACATAAAAGTCCCGGAGAGTTGTTGAGAATCAAGGGGAGAATAATCAACAGAATGAAGCCGGCAGACGGTAGTCTCTGGCCAATCAGCGGCCGGCCGTCTGCCGACGTCACCTTTTAGCTCGACTCAGCTCGCTTGGTCCCTAGAGCGAGGTGATACTAAAAAAGCAGCCGCTAGCAGGTACCAGGTACCATGAAATTGCGGTGGAAACGCCAAAAATGCGAGTTGAGTCGAGTCGAGTCGAGCTGATACCATGCGGTGGAAAAGCGCCTTTTGTGTACATTACACTGGAGATCATGTAATAGGCCCACTGCTGCTTGTACTACACACTGTCCGCAGACTTATTGCGGTGTGTACTTGAGCTATACAATCAGACAGCTTGCAGGTAGCAGGATGAAGCTATTAAAAAAAATACTCTTCAGTTTCCAACACACCCTACAGTTTCACCGTCTGTTTTTCACAGGCAGGACTAACGTGAGCTCACAAAAGAGCCAAATAACAGTCACAGCAAAAGACACACAGGTCTTGGTAAAGCTAGCGGGCGCTAATGCTAACGACTAAACCCCACATTCTCTCATTTCAGTCGGTGTTGGTTATTATAGGAGGGATAAAATAAAGCACATTACAGACATAGAACTAAAAAACGGACAAAATTATTTTTAAAATAGGACTACTTACATTTCGGATAGTGTCTCTCAGTCTTCCTGGCACAGTCTCCTCCACACTCCAGTAAAAAGGCTTTGATCACACTAACAGATTGCAAACCTTTGCTGGAGATAGCCTAACAAAAAATGAAGTAAATCCATTCAGCCCTAGTGTGCTTCGAGGCTGGGGTGTGTGATGGTAGCTTGAGGTTGAGCTCACACAGCAGCTTGATTCTCCTCTGTTGTTGCATGAGTGAGTGGAGGCTCAGCTGTGTGTGGTTACCAACGGGGCGTCTTGATTTGCCAATCAACTGCCGAGTTTCTGGTGAGCTTTCCCGTGGGAGTATTTATGATAATGAAAACCGACCGATTTCATCATCAGTCGGTGTTTTTTGGAAGAAACCTTCAAATCCCCCCCCCCTTTCGAAATAAGTGTCCCAGAAGAAACTGACATATTTGTCTTTTTGAAGCTTGTGTGTGCTGGTAGGGACGCCAATAACCTAAACAGTGTGCCCAAACACCGGCAATGTTTGGTTTTTCATAATATGTCCCCTTTAACAGAAGGCTGGAATGCAGCCACCCATGTAGTTAGGGCGCACATTTAAATATAGTCAAATCTTCCTAAAAATATACAGGTAATAACAACTCTTTATCCCAGACAGACTGTACGACAGACACATTCTACAGACAGTAAATAAATCATTCATAATGTACATACCATAGAATAAAGAGAGTAGATGGCCACAAGGATCAGAGGAAGGCTGATAGTGATAATTATACATGTCGCCACATGCATGATGAATTCATCTTGTTTATAATAACCATGGTAGTTGTAGTCGTAGGTGTTATTGTAGTCATAGGTGTAATTGTAGCCCTCGTCCTGTGAGGTGTCGTTCAAGGAACTGCCCATTCTTCACTGTGAGACCTGTTGATGAGTTTCAATCAAAAAATGAAAAAAATCGAATTTATTAATGTAACACTCTGTTACTAGTAACTACATTTTATTTTAGAGATTTGCAAGGTTGAGGAAAGGCAGCTAGACTAAACCTACACATTCTTTTCATTTGGTTGTATCTGTACAATATACAAGCATGAATAAATGTTACCATTGTCTTAAGTTGCCTGTGTCTGTTAACATTATCACAATCAGTTGATACTACTTTTCAAACATAAAAACTACGTAACTTTATTCTTCTTTCATGCCATAATTTACAACAATGCCAAAGATTCACACTCCTAGTTATTTTTCCTTTTAAACAATCTCTATAATACATTATCACAACATTCCGATTTTAAAGCTATAAGACCTCACCTTAATTGAGTTCCTTAATCAATGTCTGATGTGTTGTCCTCTGCATCCAAACAGTCTGTGGTGATGACAGTAAGTGAGTACATGCAATAGGTTCCTAGTAATATATATTTGCTTATTTCAAGGAAGTGAGAAGGGGGCAGTGCCACTCTTGCAAACTGCTGGGTAAGAGAGACTGAAATACAGCGGAAAGAAGAAAAACTATTTTTAAACAAGCTCAGATGAATTTAGTTTTTAACCATGTATATGCTTGCACTCAAAAAAATGAACTAGGGCATGTGTTTGATTAGCTAACTAGGAATATGTTTAGATGACATGAATCAATTGTGTTTGTCTTCATTACATGATTCATTCTTGTCCATACTACGTGATTAGAAGACAATTCAGATCAACTATACACGTGCATGTTAATCCAATGAGAAGTGGGTTAATCAAACCAACAACTGTTGTACTGTCAGCTACTGCGCATGCTCCATGCTCTTGACTGGATGCAGTTATTTAACGGACACTGCCGACAATGACCAGCACATGCCACTGAATGTTTGCCAACCTTCATCTTACATGTAAGTAATTTGTGAATTTGTTCAATTCAACAATGTTGTAAGTGATGAATAATAGTTACTAGCCCCTCTGAGACATTTTTCAGTTAAACAAAGTTTTTGAGTGTCACTAGCACTAGCTAGCTTAACTTTGCCTTCGCTAGGTTTTAATCATTTACACCACAGTACATAATTTCTCATTAATGATTTTGTTCCTGCGGCACATGAAAATGAATGCTAAGAGATTAACATTAAAGACATCTTAAATTGGTCTGCAATAAGAGAGACGCGCGCGCGTATGTGTCGGAGGGAGAGTGCCAGCACGTAGTCGTAGCCCTGTTTCAAATGCGGTACAAACGGTCCACGTTAACATTATTTAAATGTAAGGAGAAACCCAAACGTTAGTTAGCTAACACTCGTATAGTGCTTTTTAGTGTTCATGGGTGTAGAAGACTATCATGCTTCTCTAGCTGTGTGATGTGAGCTTTGAGATGTTCAGTTAGGGGCCTGGCTAAATAAGGTTAACTGTAGTTGACATGATTCAATCGTGTTTTTCTTCATTACATGATTCATTCTTCCATAATACGTGATTAGAAGAAAATTCAGATCAACTATACACGTGCATGTTAATCCAATGAGAAGTGGGTTAATCAAACAGCAGGTCTGTCGCAGCATGTTCTGGCAAGGTAATTACAAGCAAGCAAGTTGAAGATAGATGCGTAGCTTAAAATATAGCATGTGATTTATCTGCCTCTATAAATGATGAATTTACCAATCTGTATTTAGGTTCATATCATGTAATATTTAAAGCAGCTTATTATTATTTTTATTTTTATTTTTTTTGTTGAATTTATCAAACACATGCTCATCTACAATAAATTGAGTAACTCTGTGCCCGGAGCAGGTGCTGCGGTGGCACTTCACCCAAGCTGGACGTGGACCTCAGTGGGCAGCTGAGTGAGCGAGAGGTGCGGCCGCTACGGAGGTTTGAGCCTGCGACGATGTGCCAAGAAGTTCAGCCAGTACTTTGACCAGGACTGAGACAGGGGGCTAACCATGGAGGAACTAAGGGCCTGTCTGGGACTATGAGAGGTGTGTGTGTTTGTGTGTGTGTGTGTGTGTGTGTGTGTGTGTGTGTGTGTGTGTGTGTGTGTGTGTGTGTGTGTGTGTGTGTGTGTGTGTGTGTGTGTGTGTTGTGTGTGTGTGTGTGTGTGTGTGTGTTACTATGCTTACTTAAAATATAAATATTGCTTATGTTTTTAACATTTTAAAACTGCTTATCTTCTTTTATTGAACCAGAAATACAACTGAACTCTAGCTGCAGTCCCCATCCTCTGAGATGACATGTGTCCCTGCAATATATGGTAAGTTAATTTAATTTGGTTGATCTAGTGTCAAAAGTACACACATAGAAACATTGAGGATTAGTTATTTAGCTGGAATGCAGTATTAAAATGTTTTAGTTTCAACTGCTGTATTTTTGCAGACTGAATTCACTTATATTCCAGAGGATACTAGTCCTTATGTGGTAATTTTTTTCAATATGAAGCCTTGTTAGCTGATTTCCACCAATTTTCTCTGCTTAATGTTTGATATTGCATTGTACTGTTTATACACACCACTCATCATCACCTTTTTCATAATACCATTAAAAGTGCTTTAGCAAGTCAATGGACATACAGGTGCATCTACCAAAATCCTTATTCCATGAGGTTTTAGCCATAATAATCAAAATTAAAACAAAAGAAAGGTCTGACATACTGTATTTCACTTTGAGTAATGAATCTGGAACTCACTTTTGAATGGACTTTTCCGTGCTTTTCTAATATTTTTTAGATACCTGTTATCCCTACAGTTCTGAACATGATTTGAGATGTCACACCTGATTGTCCCAGTGCCCATGTAAACGTATCTAGCTTTGAGGATGTGTTACAGTCAAGTGCTTGGACAGGAGAGCCATTGGTTTCAGACTTCTAAACAGATGGCCAGTTCTGTTTACTGAGTGCACATACAGAAGAACAAGATGTTGACAAATCAAATATAATAGTTTTGACCAGTTCCTCAATTGATAGTTATTTCAACAACTTTATAATTAATTGTTCATTCTTCTTATACTTTGATGTTCTGATAGGGATAGTGACATGTGCATTAATGTGTTCCAGATTGATAAGGAGTTCCACCACATATCAACCGGTCCTCTAGTTTCTACATTCTTTGCTGCTCTCGACCAGATCTCCCCGCGCCTGATGGAGATATCTCGATGTAAAGATGGAGCAGCTGGAGAAATGGTGCATATTTACAAGGTGTGTATTGAAAAGGGTTGATCTATTTAGTGATCAGTTTTAAACATCCTTAATAATATTGACTATTTGAATATATTTTGTTCAGTGCTGGGCAGAAGTCATGAATTCAAGCACATATAAATGAAAATGTTATGTATTTTATCCCACAGGACACAGACACAGAGGCCAGTGCTTCCATGGTGCAAACTGCTGGGAGTGTCTTACAGAAGGAGGGTGTGGGGCCTGGAGATGACCCAGACCAGAGGACAGCGGCGTCCTGTTTGAATGTGTGAGTCCTCATTCATTTGGGCAATATTGGGCTTTTGCCCCCTTCACTGGACCTCCGGCTATGTCTCAAAACAGTCTGAGGGGCTTTAATCGCCTCTTAATTATTTCTGTTCACTCAA